>SJYX01006886.1:0-56595 GCA_006410675.1 Oreotragus oreotragus
AACAAGAGGGAGCACAACCACAAGGAGATTGGTTACAAAAACAGGGCTGCTATGTCCTTCCCCAATCTCAGGCCACACAGATTCTTATAGACATTCACCAGGCCCTACACATAGGCACCAAACCTCTGTATCATCTCTTAAGACCTCCTATCACCTATCCTAACCTTCTTTCACTCCTACAACAAGTCACTCACTCATGCATTATCTGCTCCCCAGTCCTACCGCAGGGAGCCCTAAAGCCTATTCTCTCATTCCCAACACATCAGGCCCGAGGACATATCCCAGGAGAGGACTGGCAAATTGACTTCACTCACATGCCTCCAATAAGAAAAATAAAACACATGCTTGCCCTAGTAGACACTTTTTCAGGGTGGATTGAGGCTTCTCCCACGAGATCAGAAACTGCCTCAGAGGTAGCACAGTTTCTTATACGAGAAATCATCCCTCACTTTAGCCTCCCACTCTATCTCCAATCCTATAATGGGCCAGCTTTTCCTTATAGACCCCAATCCTCGGGAAAAATAGAAAAGGCAAATTCTATTCTCAAAACGCACTAACTAAACTCTCTAGAACTACGAAGGCCATGGACCGAACTCCTTCCCATGACTTTGGCTCACATTAGGGGTACTCCATGGACCCCGTATTTCCTCAGTCCTTTTGAGTTCATATATGGATGCCCTCTTTCTCTTAGGTCAGTTCCCTACTGTGAGCCCCTTGCTGGGAGATTATTTTCCCACCATTAACCAGTGTTCTTGCCTGGAAAATTCCATGGACTGAGGAGCCTGGTGGGCTACAGCTCATGGGTTTGCAAAGAGTTGGACACGACTGAGCAACTTCACTTCACCTAACCTTATTAGACAGCTCATGAGAGAACATGCAGATCGCTCTCTCCCAAAGCCTCATCAAACGAATTCAGCTGACTTAGCACTCATACCTGGAGATCGAGTCCTGCTTAAAACCTTACACCATAAGAATCTGCAACTTCAATGACCGTTTGAGGTCATTCTAACCACACCAACAGCTGCTAAACTAGCAGGTCATTCCTCTGGGTTTCATATCACTAGATTAAAGTGGGCCCCAGGAGACTCTCCATCTCTGCCAAGAAACATTCCCTGCTCAGACGCTTCTTGCCACACCAGCACTGCTCTGGGACCCACTAGGCTTTGAGTGGATCGAATTCCAGAAGAAACAGAACAGCCAAAACCAAATATCAGTAAGTAAAACAAAAGCAGATGTATTGGTTACTAATTGGACTGGGATTTCCCCTACTTACCCTATTCACAGTAGGAATTTACTCTGTGTCTCCCCCTGAGTGGACTATCATTCAAAAGCATTCTCTCTGTTTTACCTGCTTCTTCTTCTTGTTTTTTTTTGGTGTGTGGGCGTGGCCCTCCTCTTACTGTGATCAACCTAGATGAATTCATTATCCACTTTCCTTCACTTAGTAACACAAGCCCTTACTTTTCCTGGAAATACCACTGTTACTAATCTCCCCTTATTCCTTGATTTTATAACTGATCTTTGGCTCCAGGGAGATTTCATGGAGTTCACACCAACCCAAATTGATTTCTACACCTGAATTCTCATTTTTATCATTTTCTCCCCTTAGACATGAGGCATCGCATCGTGACTTTACTCTTACTCCCTCTTCTTTTACAGTTCAAACTTCACACCTCATTGACAGCCTAGAAGAAATAGCTAACAGCCTTATCACTATCCAAAACCAGCTAGATTCCCTGGCAGCTGTGGTCCTCCAAAACAGAAGAGGATTAGACCTCCTAACA
This sequence comes from Oreotragus oreotragus, assembly GCA_006410675.1. Lineage (NCBI taxonomy): Eukaryota > Metazoa > Chordata > Mammalia > Artiodactyla > Bovidae > Oreotragus > Oreotragus oreotragus. Next base: position 1,785 of record SJYX01006886.1, read on the forward strand.
GCAGAAAAAGGAGGCCTATGCCTGTTTTTGGAGGAAGCCTGCTGTTTCTATGCCAATAAATCAGGCGTTGTAAAGGAAGCAACAAGAAGTCTGACAAACAGGGCCTCAAGAATACGTCAACACCTCAGTAATTCATGGGAATACTGGTTAAGCAATTGGAATTGGATGCCCTGGGTCTTACCTTTTCTAGGCCCTCTCCTTCTACTTACCCTTATTCTAACTTTCAGCCCATGTTTAATGCATCTTTTTTCAAAATTTCTTCAGGATCGCTTATAAGCGTTCACCAATTAAACTATCCACGAGCTACTTTTAACTCAGATTATCAAAAACTTCAACCCCACACAAATCCCCTGGACCTGCATTCCAGCCTTTTCTTACCTTACCTCCATGATGCCCCTGTCCTGCAGGAAGCAGTTACAGAAGATTGACCCTTGGCCCTTCAGTTCAGTTCAGTTCAGTTTAGTCCCTCAGTCGTGTCCGACTCTTTGCGACCCCATGAATCACAGCACGCTAGGCCTCCCTGTCCATCACCATCTCCTGGAGTTCACTCAAACTCACGTCCATAGAGTTGGTGATGCCATCCAGCCATCTCATCCTCTGTCATCCCCTTCTCCTCCTGCCCCCAACCCCTCCCAGCATCAGAGTCTTTTCCAGTGAGTCAACTCTTCTCATGAGGTGGCCAAAGTACTGGAGTTTCAGCTTTAGGATCATTCCTTGCAAGGAACACCCAGGGCTGATCTCCTTTAGAATGGACTGGTTGGATCTCCTTGCAGTCCAAGGGACTCTCAAGAGTCTTCTCCAACACCACAGTTCAAAAGCATCAATTNGACACCCCTTCTTGCCACTCCAGGAGTGGTTCTGGAGCCGATCTGTGAGTGGTTCTGTGATTGCAGGCTGAGCCCCTGTTGCTGCGCATCCCCTGCAACCCCGTCCACCTTCCCTACACAATCATCCAGAGCAAGCTGTCTGCTCTGTTGCCTGAATGCTCCTTTCCACTCAGTATTCTCAAGAAAGGATCAGGGAGAACTGGAGCTGTCTCTTATACACATCTCCTTGACTAGACAGACCTATTTTGGCAAAGTAGTGTCTCTGCTTTTCAATATGCTATCTAGGTTGGTCATAACTTTTCTTCCAAGGAGTAAGTGAAGTCGCTCAGTCATGTCCAACTCTTTGTGACTCCATGGACTGTAGCCTACCAAGCTCCTCTGTCCATGGGATTTTCCAGGTGATAGTGCTGGAGTGGATTGCCATTTTCTTCTCCAGAGGATCTTCCCAACCCAGGGATCGAACCCGGGTTTCCCGCATTGTAGACAAATGCTTTATCAAGCGTCTTTTAATTTCATGGCTGCAATCACCATCTGCAGTGATTTTTGAGCCCCCCAAAATAAAGTCTGACACTGTTTCCACTGTTTCCACATCTATTTCCCATGAAGTGATGGGACCAGATGCCATTATCTTCATTTTCTGAATGTTGAGCTTAAGCCAACTTTTTCACTCTCCTCTTTCACTTTCATCTAGAGGCTTTTTAGCTCCTCTTCACTTTCTGCCATAAGGGTGGTGTCATCTGCATATCTGACGTTATTGATATTTCTCCAGGCAATCTTGATTCCAGCTTGTGCTTCTTCCAGTCCAGAGTTTCTCATGGTGTACTCTGCATACAAGTTAAATAAGCAGGGTGACAATATACAGCCTTGACGTACTCTTTTTCCTATTTGGAACCAATCTGTTGTTCCATGTCCAATTCTAACTGTTGCTTCCTGATCTGCATATAGGTTTCTCAAGAGGCAGGTCAGGTGATCTGGTATTCCCATCTCTTTCAGAATTTTCCAGTTTATTGTGATCCACACAGTTAAAGGCTTTGGCATAGTCAATAAAGCAGAAATAGATGTTTTTCTGGAACTCTCTTGCTTTTTCGATGATCCAGCAGATGTTGGCAATTTGATCTCTGGTTCCTCTGCTTTTTCGAAAACCAGCTTGAACATCTGGAAGTTCACAGTTCACATATTGCTGAAGCCCTTATCCTAAATCAAAAAGGCTGGAATGGTAGGGCCCACATGGGGTCTTATTGATAAGATGACTCCTTATGTCGACCTCACATAAAATAAAATCACAGTGATCCGTGAGACTGACCAAATTGCCCAAATGGCATCCTGTTATCTCACTGGCACCTATCTTCTCAAAGCTGCAAGACCACCAGATTCCAGACCTCTGGCTACATGACTATTCCTTCAGAGAACTTTTCATTGGTGGGGTAAAAGAAGGACTCCGTCAGAAAAGGAGGATGCTGGTTCTCCTTAAGAGCCAGACACCCTCTCTTTTCCTTCTAATAAATTTCCCTTTTCTTGCCTGACTACCCTGCTCACTCTCTTTCTCTGCACTCACCTTACAAGAGGAACTAAAGAGCCTCTTGATTAAAGTGAAAGAGTGTGAAAAAGCTGGTTTAAAAACTCAATGTTCAGAAATGAAGATCATGGCATCTGGTCCCATCACTTCATGGAAAAGAGATGGGAAGACAATGGAAACCATGACAGACTTAATTTTCTTGGGCTCCAAAATCACTGCAGATGGTAACTGCAGCCATGAAATTAAAAGACACTTGCTCCTTGGAAGAAAAGCTATGACCAACCTAGACAGCATGTTAAAAAGCAGACATCATTTTGCCAACAAAGGCCCATCTAGTCAAAGCTATGGCTTTTCCAGTAGTCATGTATGGATGTGAGAGTTGGACCATAAAGAAAGCTGTAGCACCCAAGGATTGATGCCTTTGAACTGTGGTGTTGGAGAAGACCCTTGAGAGGCTCTTGGACTGCAAGGAGATCCAGCCAGTCCATCCTAAAGGAAATCAGTCCTGAATATGCATTGGAAGGACTGATACTAAAACTCTCAATACTTTGGCCACCTGATGCGAAGAACTGACTCGTTGGAAAAGACTCTGATGCTGGCAAAGACTGAAGGCAGGAGGAGAAGGGGATGACAGAGGATGAGATGGTTGGATGGCATCACTGACTCAATGCACACGAGTTTGAGCAAGTTCTGAGAGTGGGTGATGAACAGGGAAGCTGATGTGCTGAGGTCCATGAGGTTGCAAAGAATCAGACACAACTGAGTGACTGAACTGAACTGAACAGAAGGATGCAATATTTTTATGGAATCCACTTTATTGAAATATTACCAGATTGTGAGGTTTTTGTTGGTTTTGGATATGAATTGCTTGTGGGTATCTTGGTTTGCAAATATTTCTTTGCATTCTGGGTTGCCTTCTTCATTCCTGAAGGATTCCTTTTTTGGATACCTGCTTTGAAATTGAAGTTAGGTTGCATTTTCCTGATTTTGGCTTATTTCCCTTTGCTCTAGGAGATGGATTTCAAAAGACCTTGCAATGAAGTCATCCAAACCCCCAAAGACCTTGTAGTTTATATTCTCACGTATCCTGCCTATGTTTTCCTTAAGACTTTCATAGAAGCCCTCCTGACCTTTAGATATTTATGATTTGGAGCTCATTTCATGTATGGTGTTAGACAGTGTTTTAACCTCATTCTCACTTTCTTTGTTTTAAGAAGCCTCCCGCCATCCTTCATCCTTCATCCCTCACCAATATCTATTGCCAGCCGCAGGCCCCCTTTTTCCATGCCTTCTCCATCAGTTGTTGTTTGTCAAGTTTCTGACAATGACCATATTGAGTGCTGTGAGGCCATTCCTTCCTGTGGTTTTGATTTGCATTTCTCATATTTAGCGAAACTGACCTCTTTTCATGTGCTTTCTTTTCAAGGGTGAGTTCATGTTATCTTTCCTGATGACCACCCACAGGACATTTGTTGAGATTAGCTGTTTTTGCCTCTGGCTGGGCAATGGGGGATCCCAGAGGGCTGCCTCCTCCAAGCCCCAACAAGAGTAGGCCGCTTCTGACTGGGCCATGGGGGAACCCGGGGTAGTCGCCTCCCCCAAGCCCCAGCAAGAGTAGGTAACCATCTCATCCTCTGTTGTCCCCCCCTCCTCTTGCCTTCAGTCTTTCTCAGCATCAGAGTCTTCTTCAATGAGTCAGTTCTTCGAATCAGGTGGCCAAAGCATTGGAGTTTCAGCTTCCATATCAGTCCTTCCAATGAATATTCAGGACTGATTTCCTTTAGGAAGGACTGGTTGGATCTCCTTGCAGTCCAAAGGACTCTCAAGAGTCTTCTCCAGCACCACAGTTCAAAAGCATCAATCTTTGGCACTCAGCTTTCTTTATGGTCCAACTCTCACATCTGTACGTGACTACTAGAAAAACCATAGTTTTGGCTAGATGGACCTTTATTGGCAAAGTGATGTCTCTGCTTTTTAATATGCTGTCTGTGTTGGTCATAGCTTTTCTTCCAAGGGGCAAGCATCTTTTAAAAGAGATGTATTTTAAAATAGACATATAAAATACGGGAAAAATCTTGAGACTCTTGAGCCCCTGGAGGGGCGCTGGCAGACTAAATCTCAGGCTTAATAACATTCCACGTTTTACAAGACAAAACAAACAGCATTAACATGAAACCAGAGCTGCAATTTGCTCACAGATTGATGAAGTTATTAGTTTGCATCCTGGGATTAATAGCAGGAACCCTGAACTTCAATCTTTGACCTCTCATCCAGAGACTGGACTTACTGCCTGGGACCTGCTCCCAACTGGGACTCCAGATGCGCTGTGACAGGGGACACACTGTTTGCATCTGGATGTTGGTCAAAACCCAATTTGATGATGTATCCTCTGCTGTTTTCATTTCTCTTTTCTTTTAACGTTAGTATATTGAATGTCAGCTAGATAATTCTCTAATAAATATTGGTATTATCTATTTGTATAGAACAAGTGGCTTATTTTGTTAACAAATCCTTTGAACCTGAAATGAAAGGGAAAACTTTCAGTCAAAGACTAGCCTCCCCCCGCCCCATCACGGGGATGTTGTTTGTATTTTTGATGGAGGTGGGCATCTTTGTCTGCCAATATTTTTCCTATTCTGAGGGTTGTCTTTGTCTTTCCTTTAGAGTTTCCTTTGCTGTGCAAATGCTGTTGCGATTAATTAGGTCCTGGTTTCTTATTTCTGGCTTATATTCTGTTATTCTAAGAAGTACTTGTAAAAAGTACTTTATGCAATTGCTGGCAAAGTGTGTCCTTCTGAAATATTTCTCGGGAGTTACCTAGGATCTGTGCTTACACTTGGAGCCTTATATTACTTGGAGTTTCTTTTGGCGCGTGGTGTTAGCAAGTCTTCCCATCTCACCCTGTTTTTCATGGTTTGAGGAATCTCTGCACTTCCATCTGTTGAGGAATCTCCAACCTCAGTGGAGGTGAGTTCACTCTGTCCACACCCTCTCCACGGCTTACGGTCTGTGGAGCTTTTGACAATCGCCATTCTGACTGGTGTGAGGTGATACCTCGTGGTACTTCGGATTTCCATTTCTCAAACACTTAGCGACGTTGACAACTTTTCATGGGCTTGTTTAGAATGGTGTGATTGAAACTTACCTGTTGAAATTGGTTTCCAAGGTCTGCCCAAGTTGGACTTCCTTTTCGCTGACCAGCCCTAGGACACTTTGTGGGGGGAAGCGTTTCTTACAGGCTGCCCTCCCTGCAGGCCTTGTGAACATGGAGTGCCCATCTGCACACCTTTGCAAGTGGTTTTATGGCAGAAAACCAGAAGGCGACCACTTGTCTTCAGGCCTCACGCTGATTTTTTTTGTTTTTCCTGCTGTAATTTCACTGTTATTGTGTATTGGAGTAGAGTTAATTTATGTTGTCCTGTTTGTTCCCAGTGTACAAGAACTTGATTCAGTTCCACTTAAACTTTCATCTGTTCTCTTTCGGGTTCTCTTTTCCTATGAGGTGATTACACGGGGTTCCCTAGCCTTTCCTGTGGCATTCAGTGGGTCCTTTCGGCTTCTCCATTTGATATCTGTTAAAGTGTAGAAGTTCATTCCGATCTCTTAATTGCTTCCTCTGCCCTAACATTTTATTTTTAAGAATTATAAGTTGGTTTTGTAAGTTTGTGAGACTGGTTTTCCCATGTAAATGAGTTCTTTTGTATGAATTGTTAGATCCCACCAGGCAGGGTTATCGTATGTTATTTTTCTCTCTGGCTCACTTCCCTTCGTAGTCCAGTCTCTGGGGCCATCCATGCTGGGGCCACTGTGTTCTGTACTGTTTCATGACTCAGCAGGATTCTGGTGGAGAGGGCTACCTCTCAGACGTCAGTCTCTGTTTTTAGATAATTGGCTTGACTGTGATGGCTAGGCTCTTGTATATCATGCTGCCCTGAAAACAAGAGTGCACGTGTCATCTCAAATTCTGACTGTCTCTGGATCTAAGCCCAGGAGAGGGAGAGTAGGATAGCCAGATCAGAAGTGTCGACTAAAATCTATAGTCACAACCTGGAAGGAGAGAGTTATTTTATTTGGTGAGAATGTTGAGGACTCTGAGCCCAGGAGATAGCATCTCAATAGCTCTGAGAAAACTGCTGCAAGGAGGCAAGAGGGGAAGCAAATTTGCAACAAAGGCAACAGGCACTCTGAATATCAAAGATCAGGTATCAAATTGAGGACCTTAGCATTCTGTGTGTGGGAAGATGTAAACCTCTGGGTTCCCTGAATTCATATGCATCTCAGCTATATGGGGTGAATCATGTTTCCTTGTTCACCTTGCTTCTTTCATCATTCCCCAGCTTCTCAGCAATCACCTTGGATGGCAGCATCTGCAGGATTGCTGTTTTGGGAGTCTTCATTCATATCTAGAGGCCAGAAATCGCTGATGGCTGTGACATTTCTTGTTTATTAATACGGCAGGAGGTATTTTCATTTCACAGGAGGTTCTCCTATGCTTAGTGTGTTTTTTTTTTTTTTTTTAAATAAATCCCTATGCTGCTTTTCCGGAGAAGGCAATGGCACCCCACTCCAGTATTCTTGCCTGGAAAATCCCATGGACGGAGGAGCCTGGTAGGCTGCAGTCCATGGGGTTGCTAAGTGTCGGACACGACTGAGCGACTTCACTTTCACTTTTCACTTTCATGCATTGGAGAAGGAAATGGCAACCCACTCCAGTGTTCTTGCCTGGAGAATCCCAGGGACGGGGGAGCCTGGTGGGCTGCCGTCTCTGGGGTCGCACAGAGTCGAATACGACTGAAGTGACTTAGCAGTAGCAGCATGCTGCTTTTCTTATTTTCTGTACCCATTAACATCCGAACGAAGAGGGAAGGAGGATTCCTTTTTCTCTGAGTCCTCTGTGGGACTTAGTTTGAGTAGATCTTTTTGATACTGGTCTTCCTGAGCAATATGAGGTGATTCCTTGTGGTGGGTTTGATTGGCCTCATTTTAGGAGGTAGTCATGTGGAGTATATTTCCAAGTGCTTTTGGACTTTACACAGTGTGAGTAAAATGTACTTCTTGAAATTGGGCCCTGCTTTGAATTCTTTTCTGATGATTTTCCCAGGGACATTACTTGAAGGGCAGATGCCATTTACAGCCTCTCAGGCCTTTTGAATAAAATTAGGCTTCTCTGGTGAGCTCAGTCAGTGAAGAATCTGCCTCCTACGCAGGAGATCTGGGTTTGATCCCAGGGTCGGGAATTTCCCCTGGAGAAGGAAATGGCAACCCACTACAGTATTCTTGTCTGGAAAATCCCATGGGCAGAGGAGCTTGGCAGGGTAGAGTCCACGGGGTCACAAAGAGCTGGACACGACAGAGCAACGAAACCTCTACAGGCCTCCTGAATAGTAAGACTCCTCGAGAACTGATTTTAAAGTTGTTTTACTGGAGGCAGCCACAAGGTGGCAGCAGTTCTTCATGCTCAACTCGTTCCCGGGGCAAGCAGAGACTGGGAAAATCCCGTGCATGGATTGTTAATTACAGTGGCATACTTTGGCCACCGGATGCGAAGAACAGACTCATTGGAAAAGACCCCTATGCCGGGAAAGATTGAAGACGGGAGGAGAAGGGGAGGACAGAGGATGAGATGGTTGGATGTCATCGATGTCCGACTCAACGAACATGAGTTTGAGTAAGCTCCGGGAGTTGGTGGCGGACAGGGAAGCCAGGCGTCCTGCAGTCCAAGGGGTTGCAAAGAGCCAGACCCGACTGAGCGACTGAACTGAACTGTGCAGGGGAAACACCAAACACCCACAGGTTTGTGTTTCATTACTTCTTCCCCCTTACCCTTGATCCACAGGACTCGTCCTAACTCCTCTTCCCTGGGTTGGGAAGATGCCCTGGAGAAGGAAATGGCAGCCCACTGCAGTCTTCTTGCCTGGGAAACTCCACCGCCAGAGCAGCCTGTTGGACCGCGGTCTATGGGATCACAAAGAGTTGGACATGCCAGAGCACACATGCACTATGAGGAAGCCAAACCTGGTTTGGTAACACATATAACTCAGATAATTAAAAGTCACAGTATCTGTGAATTCCTAATACCCAGCCTAGTGTGTTTTAAATGCAGAGAAAATGCTCCTATTTTTCACGCAACTCGGGGGAACTCAATGAAAGGTTTTGCTGCCCACACCAAGGGGCAGTTCAGATGCTCACCCTGGTGTGTAAATAAATAAAGCTCAGGTGAATCCATGTAAAATGCTATAGCGTAGAGGTATTAAGTTTTATTATTTATTTTGTGGTTCAGGTAACTATTTGCTCCAGGAAAAACACGAACAATTCTGAATAATGAACATTGGGTTTCTGATTAGCTATAACTTATGAAATTCACAGTTTCTCTGATGGCTCCTTGTGGCTTCTGAAGTGAGTAAATTGTAAGCATACAAAGAACAACTTCGACCCACATCCTAGTAAACAGGCAAAGCTAGTGAGAAGTATAAAGGAGAAGAAAAAAAGCAAAACCAAAACCAGACCATTGCAGGTCCTGGAAATTGGCCGGTCCTTCTCCAGTCCCCAGCATCATGTTAAAGAGCACAGTTAAAAGGCAAGTTTAAGGGTTCCATCTCTTGTCTGTCTCCTTGGGAAATACATCTTTCCTGTGAAAGGTACACTCTGGTAGCTGAGGCTTGAGGGTGGAGGGCTGCAGGCCCAAACATCAAAGTGATTAATCTAACCAAGTCAATGCAGATGATTTTCAGCCCTTGAGTTGGATATTTCAAGTATGTCATCTATCTCCTGCATGGTATAATGTTGGCTGTCCTTAGTAAATGTCTTTATTTGATCATAGTCAACTTCAACAGGTCTACCCGAGTGTGGAGCATCGTCCAGTGAGAAATCTCCAGCGTAAAACTTCACAAACCCCTTTGGACACAATGAAACAATGTGGGCTCAGGGGACTCCTGGGGCCCAAAAAACTGGAAGAGGCAGGAAGGACCCTTGACTGGAGCCTCTGAAGGGAGCGCAGCACTGGGACACCCTGACCACTGATGGCTGTCTCCAGCCTGAGAGGGGACAGGCTTCTGTTGTTCCGAGCCTCTGTGTGTGGTCGTTTGTCACCGCTGCCCCAGGAAGCTCCCAGCTCTGATCTAAAGCCTCCCTCCCATTAGGGTCAGGCCCCTGCACCTATGCTGTTTGCACTAACCATGAGGTTCATGCTGAGCCTGGCTCCCCTTCTGGGCACTGGCATTTTGGAGGGGGAGGGCAGACCCCACCACATGACCAGCCCCCAGCCAGGTGCCAAGTCTCCAGTGAGCTTCCCTGGGGAGTTGGGGTGGGGGTGACTGTCAGGGCTCTGCCCTGGGAGAAGAGACACCCCAGACACCCTCGAGGGGGGGAGAGGCACGATGGGTGAGTGACCAGCTCAGGGCCCCTCCCACCGGTGCCTCCCCATTGCGCCCTGAAGCCTCTCTCAGCTGTGAGCACCCCAGCCAGTGCTGAGCCCTGGAGCCTCCCAGCAGGTCCCGAGATGAGGTGGCCGTGCAGACCCCACCCCTTCCTCCATGTCTAGCAGGTCGGACACCCCTTCTCCTTGTCACTCCAGGAACGCTGCAGACCCTGGCATGTCTAGTAGGTGGGACACCCCTTCTTGCCACTCCAGGAGTGGTTCTGGAGCCGATCTGTGAGTGGTTCTGTGATTGCAGGCTGAGCCCCTGTTGCTGCGCATCCCCTGCAACCCCGCCCACCTTCCCTACACAATCATCCAGAGCAAGCTGTCTGCTCTGTTGCCTGAATGCTCCTTTCCACTCAGTATTCTCAAGAAAGGATCAGGGAGTACTGTAGCAGCACCTGAAACCTTCTTTAATAGGGGTGTCCTTGTTCACAATGCTTTAACCTTGTTCAATCTTTAGCAGGATGTAACAAAAGTCTTTAAGGTAAAGGGTCTAGAGAGAAGAGAGGAAGCTACAAACAAAACCAGATGGAACCAGCNCTTGTTCACAATGCTTTAACCTTGTTCACATCTTTAGCAGGATGTAACAAAAGTCTTTAAGGTAAAGGGTCTAGAGAGAAGAGAGGAAGCTACAAACAAAACCAGATGGAACCAGCTGGGACCACAATGGCGGTGAATCTGACTTCCAACAGACCCCGAATCTCATTGTATGTTGATTTTAGTGTATTATTGATGTAGGAGATAGATGGGCTCCAGATTAGACATTTATAACTGGCCTCCTGTTTGCATTTCATGGGACACGAAGATATGGGCTTCAGGTTGGATGCTTACAACTGTTAGCATTTCTGAGAGAAGAGATAGGTAGGCTTCAGTCTAGGTATTTATAATCAGCCTCCTGTTTGCCCTCTGAAATGGAAATAACAGAGAGTAAATAGCTGGTGTTTGTCTCTTGTAAACACCTTAAGGTAATAGTCATGGCAAAGACAAACAGGGGGAAAACGCCTGTATGAGTAAAGGATTAGGGGATCTCTGCCCCAACCCCACTCTTTTGGGACAAGGGAGACACTACACATGCACAGAAAGTTTTCTTGTGGGTCAGAACTCAAGCGATAATGCCAGGCCATAATGAGTCTTGATTCTCCCAGAAGCCTTCACTCTGAGATCCATCTTGGCTGAGGGGTGAGTGTGCACCCAGGGGTGGGTCCCAGGGTAGGTCAGGTGTGGGAAAAGAAACCAGATAATTGGGCTGAAGGAAGACAAAGACTCGGAAGAACTGCCCCATATAAATGACTTAACTGCCTCTTTACTGTGCTCCCCCTCACTGGGGGTCAGGGAAGACGCCCACACCCTTTCTCTGCCTTGTTTTTATCTTAACAAACCATTTCTCCATGTACCCTCCCACTTGTTGTTATGGCATGTGTCTAATAATAGACTTTATATCTGCATTTACAGTTTCTGCCTCCATGGTAAAAACATTTTTTACTGGGGGTGAAGATCAAGGGAAAATTAGCTTCTAGCCTCTAGCCCTTGCTGGTCTGGTGGCAAGGATTCCTGGTTCTCATCCAGGCTTCCCAGGTTCAATTCCTGGGCAGGGAATTAAGATCTCTTCACGGCATTGCTTGCTGCTAACTCGATCATTAAGTGACATAGCAATCGTTGACCATGACCCAACACGAAGAACCAAAAAAAGGTAAAAAGGAAGTGGCACCCCACTAATTCGGAAAAACCCTGCCCTTCTCCGAAATGTACCTCCCCTCCTCCCTTTGTCTTTACTGTTTAAAATCAAACCACTCTCTCCAGGTGGGCGAGAAGCTGAGCTGTGAATTTTGTTCCCACTTCGGCATTCTTTGGCCTCTGAAGAAAGCCTGTGCTGTGTTGGTCTCAGCTTTGGTTTCATAATTACCTGCTTGAACCCGAATGGAAAAAGGGCACCTTCCTTGCTGAGGCAGAGAGCCTCAGCCAAGCTAGGGCCTGAGCAGGGTCCACAGGTCTAACTTGGTAACGATTTGTAAGGGGACGGTGGTCTTTGTGGGGTGGGTGGGGGCCTGGACACCACCTGACAGTCTGACTCGGTGACACTTGCTGCCGGGAGTCCAGTCAGGAGGGACCCAGAAGCAGCATTTGGAGCCAGATCAGATGTGTCTTGTCACAGGCTGTGGGTGTACTGGGTATTAGGACTTTGCATGGAGAAAACAAAGCTGCTAGAACTCATGTGTGTTGTGGACTTGAAACCTACGTGCAGTAGGGCAAGAGCTCCTACTGGACCCTGGGTTGGAAACTTCTGCACAGGTAATGGTCGCAGTAGTGCTTCCTTGCCAAGTCCTCCAGGGCTCCCTGGTGGGCCCAGCTGGACCCACACCCCACAGGCTTCCCAACCCAGAACCTGAAGGGCTAATGCTGGCAGGGCCTGGGGACGAGAGCGGTCATTCCACCAACCACCAAAACTGAGCCCATCCCAGGCTCTGCTGCAAGTCTGCTCGCGTTTGCTCTCTGGACCCTGAAGACAGACCTGCAGGAAACAGGGGCTGTGAGTCCCATATGGATGGTGTTCTGTGGAATTTCCATGAGACCCCTTTCTGCCCTGTTCTGAGTAAATGACTAGTCAGTCCATGCTACCATCACCCCACAAGCAGGCTGAGAGGCTGAGGCTTTGAGAAGCCAAGTGACCCACCCAGAAGGACAGATGTGCAGCTGTGGAGTGGGGTTTGTGCCCACCACCCTCCCAGCGTGACTGCCCATTCAGAGCATGTTCACATCTGCCCCCTTCAACCCCTCCTGGGGCAGCTCCCAGAGCCTCCTCTTAGGGGGCCTCATCCACCTTCTTTCACCAGGACTCTTGTCTCACAGTCCTGTTTCTGGATCATCTGTTAGGCTGGTCACTCTAAAGCAGATTCAGCCTCACGTCACCAGGGCTGATTTCCTGGCTCACACGCACCACCTGCTCGTACACTCCCAGCTCAGACCAGAAAGGCCCGCTCGGGCCCCGAGTCCCATGGCTCTGCCTGGGGTGCTCACTCCCCTCTGGCCTGGTCCTTCCCTCACGTGTCCCCTGCAGGGTCACCAGGAGCTCCCTCTGACTGGGGCAGGCTGTCTGCTCTGTCCTGGGGAGGCCTCCGTGGTGTCAGATGCAAGAAACAACAGATACCTGTGCCCCTCCACCACAGCACAGCGGCCAGCTCCTGCCTCCTGACCTCCTCACTCTGGATGCGCCCCGGGTGGGCTCAGGGGCCCCACTGTGTGTCCTGGTTCTCATCTCATCCCAGTGCTGCCCACGGGGGTGTTGCTAGGCTACTCTGTGCCTGCTGCACAGAGAGGGCCCTTGTTCACACACCCCTCCCAGGAGCACAGGGTTCTGGTGGGCAGGCTCCTCCAAGGGTATGGGGCTCACCTGGGCAGGTACCCTGCAGGGCTCAGCAGCCAGGAACCAGGTACAGAGCCCTTGTTGCAGAGCACCCCCAGTCCACCTGTTGGTCAAGTCTGACCATTAGCCCCTCAGAGCAGAACCTGAACTAACAAACAGCTGCTCCCGAACAGGTCAGTGGCCCTGGGCTTCACAATGCAGCCTCCTTCCACCTATTCTTCCAGAGATTTCCACGCACCCAGGCAGTGGGGCTCTGTCTCCACACACTACCCTCCTCTCCCTGACATCTGGGTTCTTCTCATTAGGAGAGGGTCTTCTTGAAATTACCTCCCACTTGAGGGTCAGATAAAATTAGAAAACAAGCTAGAGCTCCAGCCCCATGTCCATCCTGACCCTCAGGACCCACCTGTTCCTTGCACCTGGTGGGCACAGCAAGGCCCATTTTCTGCAACTGTGAGCCCTTGATGAGGGAGGGTTGGCTGACCTGACCCGGCCGGCCAGCCCTTCCCAGGTGTGTCTGGGTTGAGGTCTCTGTAAGCGAGTGTGAGTGCCTGCTGCTGTACTCAACACCATACTCTGTCGGATGTGTGGAGCTGGGCTGGCGAGACGGCCTTGCGGGTTGCTGTTTGTGATCAGGTCTTTTCTAGACCAGGTAAGGAATCAGTATGTCACCAATACCTGCCGTTGGATGTCTTCCCAGGCGGGGGTGAGGAAGCAATAAGGAAGAGATGTGTCACCCATACCTGCTGTTGGATGTCTCCCCGGGTGGGGGCAGGGGTAAGGAAGCAAGAGAAAGACACTGGGAGCCAGGACTGGGGAGGTAACTCAGGTAGGGAAACGGAAATCTTCCAGAAGAGCCTCCCTGGGTCAGGACCATCCCGCCTGGCCTGCACCAGTCAGCTTGGCAAGCGTGCTGTCACTCAGGTGGCTCCAAGCCCTTTCCTCCAGCCTGTGAGGTCTTTGCTCATATTCAGGTGTTTTATTGGGAAGAGTGGATGAGGTTCAGGAGCAGCTAGCCTGAGGCTCAGCCGAAGTTTACTGAGAGATGCCCCTGTGTGGTCCCCTAACTTCCTGCTGAGGATGCTCCTTGGGGGAGGGTGGTGGAGGGGGTGGAGTAAGGAGGTGGAGACAGCGGAAGGGCTACTGGCTGCGTGTACGTCCCCACCCCTGACCATCTTCAGAATTGATCATCAGTGTAGCAAGTATCTTAACTGGGTTTTCCCCTGTGTAACTGATGGATTCTCAATTAGCAATTCAAACAGTGACATTAAATGTTCTCAGGACCGAGACGCTACACCACGTGTACAGGTGTAAGAATCTGGGGAGGCATGTGCCACCAGTACCCTAGGGATGGGCTTCACACTTGACCCCTTAACATTCTGGGGTCCAGCCACTGCATTAGCATTTCTGAGGGCCCAGTGCTGGCTCCAAGGGTTCTGTAATCCAGCCTCCATCTGCCTTTAGCGAGACCTACACTTTTAGGATCCTACACAACAGAGTCTGTGGGACTCCTCTGTGGCTTCTCTAACAAATTACCACAAGTTGGGTGATTTAAAACAACAGTTCATCCTCCCCCAGTCCTGCAGACCAGATTTCCGAGATCAAGCCCCCTCCAGGGGCTCCAGGATGGGGTCCTTCCTGCTTTTTCCAGTTTCTGAGGCTCCAGGGGTCCCTGGGCTTGTGCCCCCCTCCCATCTTTGCCTTCACTGTCATGCAGCTTGTCCTCTGTGTCTAGTCTCCCTTCTTCTGTCTCTTACAAGGAACCTGCTAATTGATTGAGGGCCACCCACACCCAAGATGAGCTCACCTCAACATCTTTAAATGCATCTGCAAAGATCCTTTCCCCAGATATGTCTTGTTCACATGTTCTCGGGGGACATATCTTTTGAGGCCACTGTTCAATCCATTGAAAGTGAAGATCACTCAGTTGTGCTCAACTCTTTGTGACTCCATGAGCTATAGCCTGCCAAACTCCTCTGTCCATGGAATTCTCCATGGCCAGAATACTGGAGTGGATAGCCATTCTATCCTCCAGGGGATCTTCCTGATCCAGGGATCAAGCCCAGGTCTTCTGCATTACAGGCAGATTCTTTACCATCTCAGCCACCAGAGAAACCCATTATCTGTGTATAAAATCATGCTCATTTTAGGAGAGTACCAAGGTCCCATATAGACTGGCACAGACAGCAGCCATGTGAGTGGGGGTCAGGAGAGATTGAGGATCATGGAATCACCTGGAAAGGATCAAGGCCTGGCTTCATCAGAAAGTGAGCCCTTCCACCATGGGCCCATGAGAACAGTCACTCCATCCTACCCATGGAAAGTGGCCCATGGTCAAGTTCAGAAGTGTCTACCTTGAAAAACTGGCTCTTCAGGATGTCATCAATACCATGATTTAAGCAGTAACTACAGGGTTAGGGGTAGAGGAGAATTAGTGTGGAGACTGGCCGTGAGCTCTGGAGGAGGTGCTGATAGTCACTGGGGCAGAAGGAACTGGGAGCCTGGGAGGCCCCTGTGTTACTGAACTAAACTTGGTCCACATGCCTGAGTTCAGTAAGGCCAATCTACTGAGGCCAGGTTGTGGTGGAGGAAAGTGAAGCGATAATTATAAAAGTACTGATACGAAGAGGACAGGCGGCTTGTGCTCTAAACCCTCAACTCCCTGAAGGGTTTGGGGAAAGCAGTTATACTGAAGAGAAAAAGTTAAAATTTTACATAACCTCCTGCTCCATTGTACCTCTGTCACTCAGCTTGTTCCTTGCAAAGTCAGGATCACGTAGGTCACGTAGTCCCAGAAAGTGGGGACTTACAATACTAGGAACTGGAGCTTATCTCACTCAGCCTTGTCCTGCTCTTTGCAGTCACCCAGCCCCTGCAAACCTGCTTAATCATGCCTGTCCTTGTAAAGATCAGGCATCCCCCTCCACATCTTGACCACTGTCCCCACGCATGTGAAACCCCTTAGTTTAAACCAGCCTCTTACCAGCTAGTGTTGTCCACTATAGTCTGTCTATAAAAACTCTGGAACCCCTTTGCTGGGGCTCAGAGCTTGGAGTGTTAACTCCTCTGGGCCTGCCGGCATAATAAACCTGAGTTCTCGAACTCTCGAGTGTGCTGCTTGGTTTCTTGATTACTGGTTTCTGCAACAGTACAGGCCACGTGAGGGAGGGGCTCACAGAGTGTGTGGCCCACGGGTGATGCATGGTTCTCTGCTTGGTGAGGTAGCAGGAGGCTGGCCTCGCAAATTCCAGGCACGGGAAGCTCGGGGGGTTACATGTTCGTGCTCATCAAGTAGCTTAACTTTTTCCATTCGGTGGGGCTTTTAGCATCTGTAAAACAGCTCAGGGAGTGTGCATCAGATACTGCTGTCTCCATATTTCAGAGAGGAGCTACAGCAGAGGATCTGGCATGGGGTCTGTCCTGGGAAGGCCCCGTAGGCTCCTGTTCAGTTACACCAGGTGTCTGGGGTCTGCAGCCAGGGAAGGTGGGGTTGCCTCCTGGGCACGGGGAGCAGCAGGATTGCAGTCCTCCAAGGGTCCTGTTAACCCCCAGGGTGAGATGGGGAGGCAGTGGATGGACAGATGTATCGGGCCGGGGAGAGGTGTCCAGGCCAGAAATGTCACTGAAATCATCTCCGGGAGGAAGAGGAAAGGCCAGAAGGGGGCAGGTGGGTCACAGTTAACCCCATGCAGGTGATGGTGGTCTTTGGGAAGCAACCCAGAGCTAGAAGGACTGGCCCTCAAGAGCTCAGCTTCATTCTCTTGTTCCTTTGTAAAACATGGTGTCCGAGTGTGAGAGACCATCAGGAGACTTCTGA
This sequence comes from Oreotragus oreotragus, assembly GCA_006410675.1. NCBI lineage: Eukaryota > Metazoa > Chordata > Mammalia > Artiodactyla > Bovidae > Oreotragus > Oreotragus oreotragus. The sequence continues at coordinate 18,726 of SJYX01006886.1, forward strand.
GTCCAGTGCTATTGTGGCTTCATCAAAGGGGCTCAGGCCCTGCCTACATCTGCAGTGGGGATGAAGCCCATCAGGGCACTGGGGTCCACAGACTTCAGGGAACCCTCTGCCCTCAGGAATGGTCTCCCTTCTTCCAATCAGCTGCTGGCCAGAGGCCCACATTCTCCCATCCTGATTCCACCCCCAGAGCCTGAGGAGTAGTCCAGTGTGTAGGTGTACCACTCAGTCTTCATGTTGCTGTTGCTGGACATTTTGGTGGACTTTGTGTCTTGGCTATTGTAAATATGCTTCCTTGAAAACAGGGGTGCGCATGTCATTTCAGATTGTGATGTTCTCCAGATCTGAGCCCAGAAGTGGGGTTTCTGGAACCCATGGCCCCTCTGTTTACTTTTTAAAGGAAACGTCCATGCTGTTTGCCATAGTGGTTGCACCCTGTCCATCCCCACTCAGAGTGTAGGAGGATTTCATTTCCCCTACTTCCATTTATTCTTTGGAGATCCTTGATGATGGCCATTCTGATCTGTGGAAGGAGAACCCTCAGTGTAGATTTCATTAGCATGGATTTAATAATGAGTGGGTCTTCCCTGGTGTGGCTGAGCATTAAAGAATCTGCCTGCAATGCAGGAGATGTGAAAGATTCAGGCTTGATCCCTGAGTCGGGAAGATCCCCTGGAGAAGGAAATGGGAAACCACTCCAGTATTCTTTCCTGGAAAATTCCACGGACAGAGGAGACTAGCAGGCTACAGTCCATGGGGTTTGCAGAGTCAGACATGACTGAGAAACTGAGCACAGTAATGAGAGAGGGGGAATGTCTTTCAAGGTGCTTGATTCATGTATAGCTAGACATACGCATATTCTTTTTCAGGTTCTCTTCTGATATAAGTTACTATGGAGTGTTGAGGGTTCCTTGTGCTATGCAGTGGGTCCTTGTGGATGATTTTATAAAGAGTCGTGTGTGTATACGTAAATCTGAACCAGCTCATTTTCCCCTTTCCTCCCCTTTTCCTCCTTGGGAATCATGAGTTTCTTCTTGGGAACCATAAGTCTGTGAGGCCGTTTCTCTTTGGTAAAGAAGTTCATCTATCTCCATCTTTAGATTCCACCTAGAAGTGATACCATATGATTCTTGTCTTACCCTGTTTCTCCTACTTCACTTAGAATGATCACCTCTACTTTCCTCCCTGTGGCTGGAAATGTCATTATTTGATCCTTTTTAATGGCCCCATATGCTTAACAGTTGATCTTTCAGCACAAACTCTGCAGGCCAGAAGGGAATGGCAGGATATATTTAAAGCACTGAAAGGGAAAAATCTACAACCAAGATTACTGTACCCGGCAAGGATCTCATTCAAAATTGAGAGGAAAATAAAAAGCTTTTCAGACAAGCAAAAGTTAAAAGAATTCAGTACTACCAAACCAGCTTGACAACAAATGTTAAAGGGACTTATATAGTCAAGAAATACAAGAGAAGAAAAAAAGATCTAAAAAATCAACCCTAAACAATTAAGAAAATGGCAATAGGAACACACACACACACACACACACACACACACACACATATCATGGAGAAGGCAATGGCACCCCATTCCAGTAATCTTGCCTGGAAAATCCCATGGACGGAGGAGACTGGTGGGCTGCAGTCCATGGGGTCACTAAGAGTCGGACACGACTGAGTGATTTCACTTTCACTTTTCACTTTCATGCATTGGAGAAGGCAATGGCACCCCACTTCAAAATCCCAGGGATGGGGGAGCCTGGTGGGCTGCTGTCTATGGGGTCACACAGAGTCAGACACAACTGAAGTGACTTAGCAGCAGTAGCAGCAGCAGCATATATATATCAATAATTATTTTAAATGTAAATGGATGAAATGTTCCAACCAAAAGACACACACTAGCTGAATGTATACACAAACAAGACCCATATTTATGCTGTCTACAAGAAATCCACTTCAGACCTCAAGACACATAAAGACTGAAAGTGAGAGGATTGAAAAATATATTCCATGCAAATAGGAAGCAAAAGAAAGCTGGAGCAGCAATCCTCATATTAGACAAAATAGACTTTAAAATAAAGAAGACTGCAAGAGATAAGAAAGGACACTACATAATGATCAAGGGAGCAATCCAAGAGGAAGACATAACAATTGTAAATATCTATGCACCCAACATAGACTCTGATGCTGAGAGGGATTGGGGGCAGGAGGAGAAGGGGACGACAGAGGATGAGATGGTTGGATGGCATCACTGACTCGATGGACATGAGTCTGAGTGAACTCTGGGAGGTGGTGATGGACAAGGAGGCCTGGCGTGCTGCGATTCATGGGGTCTCAAAGAGTCGGACATGACTAGAGTGACTGAACTGAACTGAACTGAACTGATGCACCCAACATAGGAGCATCTCAATACCTAAGATAAACACTAACAGACATAAAAGGAGGAACTGACAATAACACAAAAATAGTAGGAGATTTTAACACCCCACTCACACCAACGGACAGATCATGAAAACAGAAAATTAATAAGGAAACACAAATCTCAAATGACATGTTAGATGAGATGGATCTCATTGATATTTTCAGGACATTCCATCCAAATGCAGAAGAATACACCTTCTCAAATGCACATGGAACATTCTCCAGGATAGACCACATCTTGGGTCACAAATCAAACCTCAGTAAATTTAAGAGAATTGAAATTGTATCAAGCATCTTCTCTGACCACAAAGCTATGAGACTAAACATTAATTACAAGAAAAAAAATAACTGTAAGAAACACAAACACATGGAGAATGAACAATACATTCTAAATAACCAGGAGGTTACTGAAGAAATTAAAAAAGAAATAAAAAAATTTCTGGAAACAAATGACAATGAAAACATGACAACTCAAAACCTATGGGATGCAGCAAAAGCAGTCCTAAGGGGAAGTTTATAGCAATACAATCCTACCTCAAGAAACATGAAATACATTGAATAGACAACCTAACTTTACACCTAAATCAACTGGAAAAGAAGAAGAACAACAAAAACTTGATGCACCCAACATAGGAGCATCTCAATACATAAGACAAACACTAACAGACATAAAAGGAGAAACTGACAATAACACAAAAATAGTAGGAGATTTTAACACCCCACTCACACCAATGGACAGATCATGAAAACAGAAAATTAATAAGGAAACAAATCTTAAATGACATGTTAGATGAGATGGTTCTCATTGATATTTTCAGGACATTCTATCCAAATGCAGAAGAATACACCTTCTCAAATGCACGTGGAACATTCTCCAGGATAGACCACATCTTGGGTCACAAATCAAACCTCAGTAAATTTAAGAGAATTGAAATTGTATCAAGCATCTTCTCTGACCACAAAGCTATGAGACTAAACATTAATTACAAGAAAAAAAAACTGTAAGAAACACAAACACATGGAGAATGAACAATACATTTCTAAATAACCAGGAGGTTACTGAAGAAATTAAAAAAGAAATCAAAAAATTTCTGGAAACAAATGGCAATGAAAACACGACAACTCAAAACCTATGGGATGCAGCAAAAGCAGTCCTAAGAGGGAAGTTTATAGCAATACAATCCCACCTCAAGAAACATGAAATACATTGAATAGACAACCTAACTTTACACCTAAATCAACTGGAAAAGAAGAAGAAGAACAAAAACAAAAAAACAAACCAAAATAGCAGAAGGAAAGAAATCATAAAGATAAGAGCAGGTGGGGTAGGAGGTGGGAGGGGGGTTCATGTTTGAGAGTTCATGTACACCCGTGGCGGATTTATGTCAATGTATGCCAAAACCAATACAGTACTGTAAAGTAAAGTAAAAATAAAAATAAAAAAAAGATAAGAGCAGAAATAAATGAAAGAAACAATAGTAAAGATTAATAAGACTAAAAGCTGGTTCTTTGAGAAGATAAACAAAGTTGACAAGCCTTTAGCCAGACTCATCCAGAAAAAAAGAGAGAAGAATCAAATCAAGAAAATTAGAAATGAAAAAGGAGAAGTTACAACAGACAATGCATAAACATAAAGGAGTATAAGAGACTAGTATGAACAACTATATGGCAAGAAAATGGATAACCTGGAAGAAATGGACACATTCTTAGAAAAGTTCAATCTTCCAAGGCTGAATCAGGAAGAAATAGACATTATGAACAACCCAATTACAAGCACTAAAATGGAAACTGTGATCAAAAATCTCCCAAGAAACAAAAGCCCAGGACCAGATGGCTTCACAGGAGAATTCTATCAAACATTTAGAGAAGAGCTAATGCCTATCCTTCTAAAACTCTTTCAAAAAATCGCAGAGGAAAGAATACTTCCAAACTCATTCTACAAGGCCACCATCACCCTGATACCAAAACTAGATAAAGACAACACAAAAAAAGAAAACTATAGGCCATATCACTGATGAACATAGATGCAAAAATCCTCAACAAAGTTTTAGCAAACAGAATTCAGCAACACACCAAGAAGCTCATACACCATGATCAAGTTGAGTTTATTCTAGGAATGCAAGATTCTTCAATATATGCAAGTCAATCAATGTGATGCACCATATTAACAAATTGAAAAAAAAAATCCATATGATGATCTCAATAGATGCACTAAAAGCCTTTGGCAAAATTCAGCACCCATTTATGATAAAAACTCTTCAAAAAATGGGCACAGAAGGAACCTACCTCAACATAGTAAGGGCCATATATGATAAGCCTACAGAAAACATTATTCTAAATGGTGCAAAACTGAAAGCATTCCCCCTAAGATCCGGAGCAAGACATGGGTGTTCACTATTATTCAACATAGTTCTGGAAGTCCTAGCTACAACAATCAGAGAAGAAAAAGAAATAAAAGGAATCCAGATCAGAAAAGAAGAAGTAAAGCTATCACTGTTTGCAGATGATACGATACTGTAAACAGAAAACCCTAAAGACAGTATCAGGAAATTACTAGCGTTAATCAATGAATTTAGTAAAGTTGCAGGATACAAAATCAATACATATAAATAATTTGCATCTCTATACACTGACAATCAAAAATCAGAAAGAAATTAAGGAATGAATCCCATTCACCATTGCAACAAAAAGAATTAAATATCTAGGAATAAACTTACCTAGAAGACAAAAGAACTGTACACAGAAAAGTATAAGACTCTGATGAAAGGAATCAAAGAGGACTTAAACAGATGGAGAGATATTCCATGTTCCTGGGTAGAAAGAATCAATATTGAGAAAATCACTATATGACCAAATGCAATCTACAGATTCAATGTGATCCCTAACAAATTACCAATGGCATTTTTCACAGAACTAGAACAAAAAATTTCAAAATTCATATGGAAACACAAAAGACCCTGGATAGCCAAAGCAGTCTTGAAAAAGATGAATGAAACTGGTGGAATCAACCTTCTTGACTTCTGATTTTACTAGTCATCAAGACAGCATGGTACTAGCAGAAAAACAGGAATATAGACCAATGGAACAAGATAGAAAGCCCAGAAATAAACCCATGCACCTATGGGTACCTTAATTTTGACAAAGGAGGCAAGAATATACACTGGGGCATAGACAGCCTGTTCAGTAAATGGTGCCGGGAAAACTGGACAGCTACATATAAAAGAATGAAATTAGAACATTTTCTAACACCATACACAAAGTTAAACTCAAATGGATTAAAGACATAAATGTAAGACCAGAAACTATAAACCTCTTAGAAGAAAATGGAGGCAGAACACTGGATGACATAAATCAAAGCAAGATCCTCCATGACCCACCTCCTAGAGTAATGGAAATAAAAAACAAAAGTAAACAGGTGGGACCTGATTAAACTTAAAAGCTTTTGCACAGCAAAGGAAACTATAAGCAAGGTGAAAAGACAACCCTCAGAATGGGGGAAAATAATAGCAAATGAAACAACTGACAAAGGATTAATTTCCCAAATATACAAGCAGCTCATACAACTCAATGCCAGAAAACCAAACAACCCAATCAAAAAGTGGAAAAAAGACCTAAACAGACATTTCTCCAAAGAAGACATACAGATGGATAACAAACACATGAAAAGATACTCAACATCACTCATTATTAGAGAAATGCAAATCAAAACCACAATGAGCTATCACTTCATGCTGGTCAGAATAGCCCTCATCAAAATGTCTACAAACACTACATGCTGAAAAGAGTGTGGAGAAAAAGGCAATGCTCTTGCACTGTTGGTGGGAATGTAAATTGATACAGTTATTATGGAAGACAGTATGGAGATTCCTTAAAAAACTAGGAGTAAAACCACCAGCAATCCCACTCCTAGGCATATACCCTGAGGAAACCAAAATTGAAAAAGACACGTGTATCCCATTGTTCATTGCAGCACTATTTACAAAGCTAGAACATGGAAGCCACCCAGATGTCCATCAACAGATGAATGGATAAAGAAGTTGTGGTACATATACACAATGGAATATTACTCAGCCATAAAAAGGAACACCTTTGAGTCAGTTCTGATGAGATGGATGAACCTAGAACCTACTATACAGAGTGAAGTGAGTCAGAAAGAGAAAAATAAATATTGTATTCTAACACACATATATGGAATCTAGAAAATGGTACTGAAGAATTTATTTACAGGGCAACATTGGAGAAACAGACATAGAGAATAGATTTATGGACATGGGGAGAGAGGAGAAGAGGGTAAGATGTATGGAAAGAGTAACATGGAAACTTACATTACTATATGTAAAATAGATAGCCAATGGGAATTTGCTGTATGGTTCAGGAAACTCAAACAGGAGCTCTGTATTGACCAAGAGGGGTGGGGTGGGGGGGGAGATGGGATGGAGGTTCAAAAGGGAGGGGATATATGTATACCTATGGCTGATTCATGTTGAGGTTTGACAGAAAACAACAAAATTCTTTAAAGCAATTATCCTTCAATAAAAAAATAAATTTAAAAGAATAAAAAATCACCCAAATCTCCCTGCTGCCAACAAACAAACACACACACACACACACACAAAACCAAAAAATGATGTGTATAGATGTCATCTTGAAGTCCCGGCAAGCACTATCAAGACTGTTCCATCATCAACCGCAATCACTGACACATGGAAAATTCACTCTTGACAGACCAGAGACTGGGCTTACAGAATGTTCCAACTTAGTGTGCTCCTGTCATGCTCTCTTTCTCCAATTCTCCTTTTTCAGGTGAGTGAATAACAAGTCTGTGACCTAAGCATAGATTCATCTGGAGAAGAGATGTTAGTCTTTTTGAGTAGGTCCCTCTAACTTTTAGGTTCACTTGTGTTGGAGTCTCCTCTTGTCTTTGCAAGAAAGAGTGCAAGCCTCCCTCTGCTCTTCTTTATGGTAGGGAGAAGGAAAAGCATCCCATACTTTGGCTTCAAGAACACTGTATCCTGTTATATTCTCCTACAACTGCCCAGCCCCTTAGGTTTTCCTTTAGAAAGTAGGAAGGGGTGGGGATTGGGGAAAGGTGAGGTTAGATGTCAACAAAACCATTTTGGTTGCTCATTTGTGTGGCACTTTATGTTAATACCTTACAATCTATAACTCCTCTAAACAAATCTTTCCACTTTACTTATTTTTCTCTGTAGTAAGTCTTTCATTTTTCTTTTTGCCTACCTCTTCCTGACCTACTCAAAATCTTCACAGACCATCCAGTGTATATTACCTCAACCACCTCAGCTTTGCTGTGCAACTTATCATCCAATAAGGGAAGCTTATGGATCTTACAGTTTAATTGTTCTACCTCACCAATCAAGTGGCAAGGTAGTTGAACAGAAACTCTACCGTGTCCATTTTCATCCTCATTGTGCTTATCCTCAATCTCTGCAGATGGCAGATACTCATTAAACGTTTAATCTTGATAACGGTACTAACAGCATCCCATAAACAGTCTGGTAACCACAGAGTTCATGAAACTGCAATTCCAGAAGCCACAATTTTACTTCCAAATTTATTTGTGCCATAGTTTGACTTTTAGCATGACCCTTGGCAAAATTTTGCCACAGTGGATGAGAATAAATTCTGGAATCAGATTACCAAGATCCAAATACTGCCTTATATCAAGTTTTAGTCATGATCTCTTGGGGAGTTACTTAGTGCTTCTGTATTTTTGTTTTCTTATCTTTAAACTCCTACTTATATAATCCTTCATATAATTGTTAATAGGACTCAGTGAGCTATTATATGAAAATCATTCATCATAACTTTTCATTTTTCAATGTCTGAAAAGTAGATGATAGGAAATATCCAAATACTGCCTTATATCAAGTTTTAGTCATGATCTCTTGGGGAGTTACTTAGTGCTTCTGTATTTTTGTTTTCTTTAAACTCCTACTTATATAATCCTTCATATAATTGTTAATAGGACTCAGTGAGCTATTATATGAAAATCATTCATCATAACTTTTCATTTTTCAATGTCTGAAAAGTAGATGATAGGAAAATTTCAATTCCTTTAGATCACGTTTTAACGCTGTTTAGATTTTTTTCTATTTCTCACATATGACCCTACATAATGTGACCTCTGTACACTTCCCCAAACCCAATCACACCATTTTCTTCTATCATATAATCCCACACATGCCCAGTGTCATCTTCTTTCCTTCAAGTATTTGCACATGTTATTTCTTCTGCCTGGAATGTGCTGCCCCAGTACTTTTCTTGGTGGTTTCTTCTCATCATTCACATCCCAGGCTAAATATTACCTCCACTGAGACACCTTGCCTAACCATTCTCTGAAAAATATCCTGCACATTGCCAATAACTCTATCCAATTATTCTACCTTATTCCACTTTGGGCATTGAATTACTCTCTGAATCATATTACTAATTTGCTTATATGCCTATTTTTTGTCTTTCTTCAGTACAGTATAAAGTTTGCTAATGCAGGAATTCTGTGAGTATTGTTCACTTCTGTACCTGGTCCCCAGCATAGTTACTGGGTTTTAGTAGATACTCAATATTTGCAGAATGAGTCTACTGGAAACTTGGCCATGTTAATACAGCTAGAGTTACAATAAATAGAGAAGCAAGTTGTCAGTTAAAGCAATAGAAAAATAAAAAGGACATTTCCAATCACTGTCACCAATGCCATGACAGTGGCCAGCACAAGGTATTGTGACAACATTTAGAAGTAGTACCCAGCCCCTTTTATGCGGTTCTTGGCTTCCTGAAGGGAGGAGTGCCTTCATATGTGGTCTGGATGACAAGAATTACCTATGTCTGTGAGAGAAGGTTGGGTGTTTGGGTAACAGGAGTCTCAGAAGGCCTAACAAAGGGATAAGACAGAAGTGATAATGGCAGTTTGTGGGGTTATCAGTAGTTAATGTGGTTTAGATCAGGATATGAGGAAGAAGTAGTGAAAGAGCACAATCAGAAATAAGTGAGCTTGAATGCACAATTTACTTAGATTCATACAAAGTACAAAATTTTTGGAACCTGTCATTTGAGTAATAACAATAATATTAATAAAGCTCATTTCTTCAGTGCCTATTCTATGTAAGGAGATATTAAGGTTTTTCTCTCTCCTCCTATTCTGGAGACATGTTGGTTAAATGGGGGAGAAAAGCAAGACATAATAAACCAAATGGTAGTTAGTCTCAAGTGGTGCCAGTGGTAAAGAATCTGCCTTCCAGTTCAGGAGACATAAGAGATGTGGGTTCGATCCCTGGGTTGGGAAGATCCCCTGGAGGATGGCATGGAAACCCACTCCAGTATTCTTGCCTGGAGAATCCAATGGACAGAGGAGCCTGGTAGGCTACAGTCCATAGAGTCAAACATGACTGAAGTGACTTAGCAGCAGCAGCAGTAGTCCTTTCAAGGCATAGGATGGTAAGGCTCTAGGGTAGAAGGTTTAGACTGCATTGTGTAAGAGACATTTGAAGTCTTCAAGGCTTTATGTTTTTCAGTCAAGAAGCTCTGGAATGTTGGGGAAACAGTTGCCATGGCAGCTAGCAGTTTTTTCCTGAGGAATTTATTTGTAAAATCTCTTGCTAAAATCAGTAAACTTAGGCAGCATATGAAATACACATGTAGAAATATGTATGCGTGAGTATAAATATATATGAATGTCTAAGAATATCATCATATATTTTCAGTAATAAATAAGTGTGTGTGTTTGCTGTATATTAAATGAAATAGCTAAGTTTTTCAAGTAGCCAAAAATTTTACTTTTTAAGAGCCAAAAATATTTGAATTGTTAATGTATTACATTAGTACATTTATATTAGGTAAAAATAGAAGAAACTTATGCATTATACCTGTAACATTATATAGCAATTTCAAAGTTATTATTTATCTATTAACCATATATAATTATTACTTTTTACTTACTGTATAACTGTATAATGTTTGGATCTCTTGTAGAATATAAACCATGAGAGCAATGAATGTTGTTTTCCCAATAACACCTCAGGGTTTTGCACATGAACCATGCTCAGTAAACATCTTTACTATCTCATCTTTGAAGAGGTAGGTGAATAAATGGATTTTAGAGGTGACCAAGAAGGAATCGGCTGCTATAGCAAAAACTCCATGAATCAATTAAAGAGCTCAGAAGCTAGAATCTCACTTGAACTGTTGAAGGTTTTAACTCTTTTTCACTAAAACTTATTGAATGTTTCAGTGTCCTACTATGTATACTCTCTGTGTAGAACATGTGCACTGTGGAATCTCTAAACAGAAAAAAAAAGAGAGGGCATAGTCATGATGGTTTCTTGAATAGAGTCTGGGGATCACGTTGACAGATGAGTCTGATGCTATCTAAAATAAAGACAGAGATATCAAGGTTTCCTTCAAGCTCATGACCAACCTATGTATCCCTTTGGATTATATTTGGAAAGTACATACCATGAGAAGGACAGACCTGAACAAAATAAGTTTGATATAAGTTCTAATCCCAGGATCTACAAAAGGCAAAAATGAACCAATGTTCCTTTTCTCTGGCTCTACACAGAGGGTGATGGACGCTTTTTAAAAATGTATGACCCTGTGCTGATTGTAACTACTATAAATAATTTTCAATCTTAGTAGAGGCATCAATGCCCCTGTCAATAATTTTACTTTATATTAGCAAGTGCTCTTTCATATTCCTCAATTAGTTCTTCAAAATCTGCACTTCTCTTCTCAGATCTTTGACCCTATCCTCATTTTTCAGTAGATTTCATGTCCTCTTACTTTAACCTCAAAGAGAAAATAAAAGCATGTAAAAATAATGATTTTTACATCTAGAACTAGCATTTAGAAGCTCATCTGTATCATTAGCTATCTTATTTTACTCTACCCAGTCTCAGATGAAGAGAAGTTACTGATTCTGTTGTGTCTAGTACTTCCATCTGGACTCAGAGTCTTCTTTAATATCTGCTTCAACACTGTACCATTAGTTGTCCTGGCTCCATTCCATATTTTCTACTTGCCTCTCTAGCAGTCCCTATAGTCCCAGAAAAATATGCGATCACCTAGGTCACCTATTTTTAAGAGACCATTTCTAGTCACTTTATTACATCTGTTTTTACATTCACCATCAAATGTAGATTATTCAGATAATTATTTAAACAAGCTCAAAAAAAAAAAAAAAAAAAGAAAAAGCGAGCTGAGGCACATAAGTGATTTGGAGAAAAATGCACAATCTCAAAACAAGACACATCATAGATTTATGTGCTGATTTCTCTTAATCACTAAACATGATTTGCACATAAACATTCACAATCTGAATTCTGCCCTCTTTTCCACCTCATCCAATCATTCGCCTAAAATGATTTACAAAGGTATAAATTTCACCCCTGGTGTCAAATGTAGTAGGTGTTTACCATGCTCTTCACCATCTGCAGTATTTGACAAGTTACTACTCCCTACCTTAAATTCTCTGCTTTCACTCGTTGATCTCCTTTCTTGACTTTTGCAATTTCTTTCTGATTACTCTTTCTGAGTATTTTGTATGAATGTCGTGAACATCCTAGTGTTCTCTCACTCCTCTCATAATTACACTCACATTAGTCCTTCAAAATCTTCACTTCTCAGATATTTAGATTCAGATTCTATCTAAATATGTCTAATATTTTGATTCTATTCTTGACTTCATTTTTATTCTTTTTTGAAGTTTTTTTCTCCTTATATATTCTTATTGAAATCCATAGCATTGGTCATCATTAGAGCGTTCGTGAGTCCCATATTGATGTTTTTAAACCTCATCTCTTGGATTAAGTCCAGAATCACATGTATAGCTATCTGTTGGGGAATCCTTTTAGAATGTCCCATATACACTTTGAAATTAATGTAGTCAAATTATTTCCCACCCCCCCATGGAATATTTTGTTCTGTATTGGCTAATGGCACCAAAATACTTAGTAATCCAGGTGAGAATCTTGGAAATCCTTTTAGATTCTTCTGTCTCTCACATCCCTAAATCAAACTGTTAATCATTTCATTTCTATCCCTTTATTATTTATGCCTACATCTTCCCTCTCTATTTTCATGGCTATTGCCTTAATTCAGACTTTAACTTATCCCCTAATGATTTTCCCACCTTCAGATCTGATCCCCTCAAAGTACAGGATCCCCTATCTTTTATATTCTAGCCAGAGAGGCATTTTCATAACATGAAGACAAATATTTCGTGCTCCAACTTAAGTTATCTCTATGACTTCCCCATTGTTAGTAATGTAAGCAGTATATAATAAGTGCTCAAAAATAGCTTTATTAATCCTGCATCTATTCAGCAGTTCAGTTCAGTCACTCAGTCATGTCCAACTCTTTGCGACCCCATGAATCGCAGCACGCCAGGCCTCCCTGTCCATCACCAACTCCCGGAGTTCACTCAGACTCATGTCCATTGAGTCAGTGATGCCATCCAGTCATCTCATCCTCTGTCATCCCCTTCTCCTCCTGCCCTCAATCCCTCCCAGCATCAAAGTCTTTTCCAATGAGTCAACTCTTCACATGAGGTGGCCAACGTACTGGAGTTTCAGCTTTAGCATCATTCCTTCCAAAGAAATCCCAGGACTGATCTCCTTCAGAATGAACTGGTTGGACCTCCTTGCAGTCCAAGGGACTCTCAAGAGTCTTCTCCAACACCACAGTTCAAAAGCATCAATTCTTTGGTTCTCAGCTTTACTCACAGTCCAACTCTCACATCCATACATGACCACAGGAAAAACCATAGCCTTGACTAGACGGACCTTAGTCGGCAAAGTGATATCTCTGCTTTTGAATATGCTATCTAGGTTGATCATAACTTTTCTTCCAAGGAGTAAGCGTCTTTTAATTTCATGGCTGCAGTCACCATCTGCAGTGATTTTGGAGCCCAACTACATGATAAATTCAGATTCCCATCTTTGAAAAGTAACTTGCCTTTCAAATATCAATTTTCACCTCCTTAAGACAAAAAAAAAAAAAAAAAAGTAGTGTCTACTTCAGAAGGCTCGTAAGAAGGTTACAGTAGATTATGCTGTAACATGGTCAATGAATTTCTAGCACATAGAATGTAGCTAATAAATATATACATGCATGCATGCTAAGTCACTTCAGATATGTTTGACTCTTTGAGACCCTATGGACTGTAGCCCATCAGGCTCCTCCATCCATGGGACTCTCGAGACAAGAATATTGGAGTAGGTTGTTAAGCCCTCCTCCAGGGAATCTTCCTGACCCAGGGATCAAACCTGCATTTCTTATGTCTTCTGCAGTGGCAGGTGAGTCCTTTACCACTGGCGCCACCTGGGAAGTCCTAATAAATGTACAATTACTAACAATTAGTGATGGAACAGTCTGGCCCTTAAAAAATAGAGGGCATCAGTTGAACTAACAGAATAAAAAGGATTTGGCATATTTTCAAAACAACAAAATCTATAATTACAGTGGCTTACAGGGCTGTCTTTAAGTCACCATTATATATGTCTCTTCTGCATGTCTGTCAATGACTAATTTCTGCAGACACATACTTAATGCACCTTCCTTTGTAAAATGACTCTTTATGTCAAAGGTTCTTATATTTAGTCAAAAGGGAATTTGAATTTTAGAGCTGCAGTTGTCTTTAGGCATTATTCATTCCAAATTCATTCTTATATAAATTAAATAAACTGAAAGTTTGAGAATACTTAAATTTCCAAGATGCAGTAGTGCTTCAGTACTTCAGCTGGCACTAAAATGCAGGACTTTGTTTATCACCGTATCCACCTCTTCATCTAAAACACAAAGACTCTGGTGATGAAAAGCTGGTTCACGGAGCAAGAAAAGCACATTGGAAATAAATGTTTAGAGAAGAGATTTCCTGGCAATCATGTTTGCATGGAGATGGGGAAGGAATCTGGACATCCATTGTTGTTGTTCAGTCACTCAGTCATGACCAGTTCTTTGCTATCCTATGGATGGCAGCACGCCAGGCTTCCCTGTCCTTCACCATCTCCATAAGCTTGCTCGAACTCATGTCCATTGAGTCGGTGGTGCCATCCAACCATCTTGTCTTCTGTCATCCCCTTCTCCTGCCTTCAATCTTTCCCAGCATTAGGGTCTTTTCTAATATCAGATCGTCGCATCAGGTGGCCAAAGTATTGGAGCTTCAGCATCAGTCCTTCCAATGAAAATTCAGGATTGTTTTCATTTACGATTGACTAATTTGATCTCCTTGTAGTCCAAGGAACTCTCTAGAGTCTTCTCCAATGCCACGATTCAAAATTCTTTGATGCTCAAGTTTCTGTATGGTCCAACTCTCACATCCATACATGATAACTGAAAAAAAAAAACATAGCTTTGACTATATGGACATCTGTATGTATGGCTTTAACTTTGTTGAATTCAAATTTATATTTAAAAAATTGAGTCTTTAATTTTTTTTTATAGCAAAATGTATATCTGCACATTTCTATCCCTCTATATTTGGCTGCTGCTGCTGCTGCTAAGTCACTTCAGTTGTGTCCAACTCTGTGCGACCCCATAGACGGCAGCCTACTGGGCTCCTCTGTCTATGGGATTTTCCAGGCAAGAGTACTGGAGTGGGTTGCCATTGCCTTCTCCGCTATATTTGGCAAATATATGTAAATTCAAGTGATTGCACAGATGGCAGCTTTTAACTGTTACAGGAAACTAATCTGTGGCCCTTAGCAACTTCATCCATTTGTTCCTTCTCAATCCCATTTGCCCAATCCCTCCCTAGGTGAAGAAAATGACCTGCCTCTTAATGCTGGGCACACAGCATGCCAGCACAAGGAGGGTGATCTCGATAAGTCTGTTAAGCAGCTGCTTGAGACTGCATCTCCAAGTCAGTGACACTTGTTTTCTCTTCCAAATTCTGGTCATGTCAGAGCACATGGAAGACAACACTATCCTATAGCTGACTTGTCAGCTCATTGGCATTATCTGTGCTCCATTCTCTGCACAAGCAACTGAGAACATAGTCTGCATTAGCCAAAACAGCTGGTTTTTACTAAGATAGAAAATTATCCTATTTAAGAGAATGACTTCTGAAATAAAATGTCCTGAATTCTAATCCTATATATGCTACTTAATAGTTGAGTGTCTAATTGATTAACTGTTTATAAACCACTTTCCTCCTGTCAATTAATAGAATATTTACATTAGGAGTTCAATTTTTCTTAGTTTATTTACCTCCAATAATATGTAACTATCAAAACAACATAAATCTCCTCTCAAAATCAGATCTCGAGGTCTTTCACAGTGTGTATTGCTGATCCTGTTGACACCGCCAATTGTCTCACTGTATTTCACTGAGTACACAGTTTGCTGAACCCAGTGTAGGCAAGGCTCGAGCTAAGAGGCTAGAAGACTCAAGGAGCTATAGGAACTGGAGACATGTTTATCCTTTCCTGACAACAGCCGTAGCATAAACTAACACAACAGAACCTCCCTCCCTCCTGTCACAGCAGCCATAACAGTATTCTCTCCTGGCTGACACAGCAGCTATAGCAGTAGACACACTATATACTCTGCTCTCATGGCTGACCCAGTGGACGCAGCTGTGATGCAGCAGTAATGCCACCCCTTTCTAGGTGGAGCTCACATATGTGTATAGCACAAAGTAGTCAATGACCAAGCAAGCACCTTGTGACGTGCATGCACAATGCTACAAATGATCTCAGCTGTTTCATAGTCATTATTTACAAAACATGGGGCGAGAGAACCTGAACATGCCATCTTGGCCAATTTGCTCTCTTCCCACACAGTGGTACCTAATGGCAAAATTCCCATTTTCTTTAATCATTGTGATTTGTCAAAGTGCAAGCAAGCCATTCTCAGTAGAGAGGTAGACTACAGAATTGTGAATCATAGACATTAGACATTAGGATTGGAAAGGATATCAGACACCATTGCTTCTAAAGCAATGAGATATGAGCGTGGAACATACACACCTTTTCTTTGGAAACTTCCAGTAATAATTTTTATTAACACATAAGAGAATTTAAGGCCTTAATATATATCTGTCACTGGGTGAAAGTCAATCATATTAAGAAGAACATATTTTCCCTAGATTTTCTATTATCTTAATTTTGGGCTTATAAAGACATTTAGAAAAATATTCTCTCCTTTCTTTTCATATGACAGCTCTAATGTTGGAAGACATAGTTGATGTGTCCCACTCATGGCTTTAGAAAGGGGCTTCCCTCATAGCTCAGTTGGTAAAGAACCACCTGCAATGCAGGAGACTCTGGTTCGATTCCTGGGTTGGGAAGATCTGTTGAAGAAGGGATAGGCTACCCATTCCAGTATTCTTGGGCTTCCCTTGTGCCTCAGCTGATAAAGAATCTGTCTGCAATGTGGGAGGCCTGGGTTCAGCCCTTGGGCTGGGAAGATCTGGAGAAGGGAAAGGCTACCCACTCCAGTATGCTGGCCTAGAGAATTCCATGGACTCTACCGTCCACAGGGTCGCAAAGAGTCATACATGACCGAGTGACTTTCAAAATGGTGTTCCCTTATTTTGATGATGTATGTTGTCTTATTTTCTGAAGACAACATACTTTATTTTCATCCCGTAGAATGTTAAACTGAAAAAAAAAAAGACCCATAGAGAAGAAAAATAAGTATATGACTCCCTTTTTCTTTGCTCTTATATATCTCTAGAACATAAATAAAAAGGAGCAACACCAATACAACTTTGGTTGTAAGATCATTACTTATCTAATCTCAGAGGCTGTAAAACTGTTTGACCACACTAGGCATTAAAAGTTTTTTAAGCTATGATTATCACTCCCTCTACTAGAATAAAGGCAAATAGTTGGGTCACTGAATTTCAATTTCTTTGTTGAATAAACAAGCAAAAATATAGGAGGCTAAAATAGACCATACACTCTGTCATCATCCCCCTTCGTGGATCACAGTCTTGTCGTGGGGAAGGGGCTAGTGGAACTTAATGAAACTATGAGTCTTGTTCTGCAGAGCCACTGAAGATGGTTGTGTCATAGTTGGATAACAGAGAAAGAAAGGGAATTTCAGAAAAGCATTTACTTCTGGTTCATTGACTATGCTAACGACTTGGACTGTAGATCACAACAAGCTGTTGAAAATTCTTTAAGAGCTGAGTATACCAGACCAGACCACCTTACTTGTCACCTGAGAAACCTGTATGCAAACCGAGAAGTGTCAGTTAGAAGTGGACATGGGACAATGGACTGATTCAAAATTGGGAAAGGAGTATAACAAGGCTGTATATTGTCACCCAGCTTATTTAATTTTTATGCAGAGTACATCATGCAAAATCCCAGGCTGGATGAATCACAAGCTGGAATCAAGATTGTTGGGAGAAATATTGACAACGTCAAATATGCAGGTGATACCACTCTAATGGCAGAAGATGAAGAGGAACTAAAAAGCCTCTTGATGAGGGTAAAAAAGGAAAGTGAAAAAGCTGGCTTGAAACTCAACCTTCCAAAAGCTAAGATCATGGCATGAAGTCCAATCAATTTATGGCAACTGGTCCCACTACTTCATGGCTAAGAAGGAAGAGGGGAAAGTGGAAGCAGTGACAGATTTTATTTTCTTGGGCGCCTAAATCATTGTGGTAAATGAGCACAGCCAAGAATTTTAAAGATATTTGCTCCTCAGAAGGAAAGGAAGGACAAACCTAAACAGTGTATTAAATAACAGACATCACTTTGCTGCTGCTGTTGCTGCTAAGTCACTTCAGTCGTGTCCGACTCTGTGTGACCCCATAGACGACAGCCCACCAGGCTTCCCCGTCCCTGGGATTCTCCAGGCAAGAACACTGAAGTGGGTTGCCATTTCCTTCTCCAGTGCATGAAAGTGAAAAGTGAAAGTGAAGTCGCTCAGTCTGTCCGACGGTTAGTGACCCCATGGACTGCAGCCCANTTAGGGAGGCTTGTGTTGGAGTTCTGGTGGGTGGAGCTGGATTTCTTCTCTCTTGCTCCAGGAAGGATGACTCTCAGAGACGTGGACCTTCAGGTGGGACAGGCTCATAAGTCCTGGCTGACACCAGAGGGACCTCTCTGCTGCAGGTAGGGTTAGCTGTTGTCACAACTCAGCAGCTCAGGTCACTAGCCAAAAAACCTACATCCACGTTCCAGCTTCACGCCTGTCTCGCCGCCATAACTTTCAGACTAGTAGAGTCTGCCTCCACCTGATGGAAATATCTAGTAATTAAGCCAGCAGTCTTCAGCCCAAGGTGTGTATCCGAATCACCTGGCAGGCCCAGGAAGCATCCAAAGACTTCTGCTTGCTCCTGTGTCCTCACTGCTGGAAGGACTCTCTGAACTTGAGCAGCTCGGTGGCTCCGGCAGAGGGGGGACCCACCCCTTAGGAGGCAGGCCCACAGTATAGAGCTGCTGTGCGGGCTGGACCTGAGTGTCACCACATCAGGCTTATCCACCCGGTTGATTAATGACTGAGTCGTTCCCGCTGGGATCAAGGGCAGAGAAGAGACGTGTTTCCAGGCAGACTGTCCCCTGTCTCAGGAGGGACACTCTGGCCCTTCTCTCTCTCAGGAGCCACCCTCTGAGGTGGGTTTCTGGAGGCTGGAGTCACAGGGGCCTTCTTTTCTTGGCCGTGTCTGCGGCTCCCCACGCGGGCTCCTCGGCTTATTTGGCTGTGCTGGGTTTTCATTGCTGTGCAGGCTTTTCTCTCTCAGCACTTCTTATTTGTAGACGTTTTGATGGTGGCTCTTCTGACAAGTGTGAGGTGGTATCTCATTTTAGTTTTAATTTGCATTCGTCTATTAATTAGTGACCTTGTGCATCTCTTCATGTGCTTTTTGGCCCTCTGTATGACTTCTTTTGAGAAGAGTCTATTTAGATCTTCTGCTCCTTTTGATTAGGTTATTTGTTTTTGATAGTGAGTTTTGTAAGCTCTTTATATATTTTGAAAATTAATTCTTGTTGGTCTCACTGTTTGCAAATATTTTCTCCCAATTTGTAGGTTGCCTTTTAATTTTGTTTATGGTTTCCTTTTCTGTGCAAAAGCTTTTAAGTTCAATTAGATCCCATTTATTTATTTTGCTTCCATTACTTTAAGAAATGGATATAAAGGAAGATTCCTGTGATTTATGTCATACAAGTTCTGCCTATGTTTTCCTCTAGGACTTTTAGAGCATTTGTGAGGGAATGTTCTGATCTCCTTGATTCAATTTTACCAGCACCAATTATTGAAGAAACAGTCTTTTCTCCACTTTCTTCCACTGGAAAGAAACAGTCTTTTCTCCACTTTATTCTCTTCTTTGCCATATATTATTTGACGAAGGCATGTTGATTTATCTTGGGCTTTCTATCCTCTTTCATTGATCTATGTGTGTACTTTTTTTCCAGTAACACACTGGTTACTGAATCTCTGAGGTATAGTCTGAGATCAGGAAATCTGATTTCTCCAGCACTGTTCCTCTTTCTCAAGATTGTTTGGGCTTTCTTGGTTTGTGTGCGTGTTTCTATACAAATTTTAAAATCTTTTGTCCCAGATCTGTGAAAAGTGACACTGGTAATTTGAAAGTGATTGCATTGAACCCATAGATTTCCTTGAGTAGAATGGTTATTTTAACAATACTAATTATTTTAACCTAAGAACAGAGAATATCTTTCCATCTGTTTGTGTGCTCTTCATTTAGGTTCAACAGCATCTTATAGTTTTCAGAATATAGTCCTTTTGCCTCCTTAGGTAGAGTTACTCCTAGGTATTTTGTTCTTTTTGATGTGATGCTAAATTGGATTGTTTCTCTAGTTTCTCTTTTGGACATTTTGTTGTTAGAGTATAGAAATTCAACAGATTTCTGCATATTAACTTTGCATTCTGCAACTTTATTGTTGAGCTCTAGTCATTTTCCAGTAGTATCGTTCAGAGTTTCTATGTATATTGTCATGTTATCAGCAAAAGTGACAGTTATACTTCTTTGTTTCTAATTTGGATTTCTTTTATTTCCTTTTCCTCTTTGATTAGTATGTCTAGGGCTTCCAACAGTATGTTGCATAAAAGTGGCAAGAGTAAGCGTCCTTGTCTTGTTCCTGATCTTAGAGGCAATGCTATCAGCTTTTCACTATTGAGTGTGATGTTAACTGTCAGCTTGCCATGTATGTTAGTTGCTCAGTCATGTCTGACTCTTTGTGACCCCATGGGCTGTAATCCACAAGGCTACGCTGTCCATGATATTCTATAAGCGAGAATATTGGAGTGGGTTGCCATTCCCTTCTCCAGAGCATATTCCCAACCCAGGGTTCAACCCCACATCTCCCACGTTGTGAGCAGATTTGCAGATTCTTTACTGTCTGAGACACCAGAGAGCCCACATATGGCCTTTATTATGTTGAGGCATATTCCCTCTCTGTCTGCTTTCTGGAGAGTTATCACAAATGGATGTGGAATTTATTAAAATGATCATATGGCTTTCACTGAGATGAGTATATGAGATGATCTATAGTAAGTCTCCTACATAGGAACTATTTCCATTCTGAGAGCGCATTTGTAGGTCTGACAAAGTTAGCCTAGATACCCACCTAACACAATTGGTTATATAACACTGTATTGTAATAAGTTTATAATACTTTTCACACAAATAATACACAAAAAGCAAACAAAAATCAACTTTTTGATCTTGTAACTTGAAAAGTACAGTAGTATAACAGCTGGCACTTCTTACCAGTACCAGGTACATCACCACTGCTTTTTCACTTGCTTCCATACACCCTGGGCTTGAAATAAAGACACTTTACTACTGTAATCTATAAAGTACTGTAAAGTGCACAAAAGCACAACCACTTGCAGAGGATGCATGCACACAATGCACACCAGACCCATGCAATAACTTACACGATTTGACACGGGCATGTATCTTTTCATTTTTGAACGTTTATAACTTGTTTTGTATGTAGGAAGCAATGTGTTGAGATGATTGTATGATTTTCATTCTTTACTTGTTTAAAATGTTATTCATCAAATGGATTGATTTGTGGATATTGAAAACTTCTTGCATTCCTGGGATAAATCTCACTTGATTTTGGTTTGTGATCCTTTTAATATATTGTTGGATTCTGGTTGATAGTATTTTGTTGAGGATTTTTACATCTATATTCAGCAGTGATATTGATCTATAATTTCCCTTTTTGCGATATCATTGTCTGGTTTTGTTATCAAAGTTATGGTGGCATCATAAAATGAGTTCAGAAGTGTTCTCTTCTTTGCAATGTTTTATAATGGCTTCAGATGGATAGGTGATAACTCTGCTCTAAATCTTTGGTAGAACTCACTTGTGAAACCATTTGATTGTGTACTTTTTGTTAGCAGTTTTAAAGTTACACTTTCAATTTCAATACTGACAATTGATCTGTTAATATTGTATATTTTTTCTTGATTCATTCTTGGAAGATTATAGCTTTCTAAAAAATTATCCATTTCTTCTAGATTGTCTGTTTTATTGGTGTAGTCTCTTATGATGCTTTGTATTTTTGTGGTGTCAGTTGTACCTTCTCCTTCATTTCTGCTAATTATGATTTGGGTCCTCTTCTCTTTTTTTTTTTCTTAATGAGTATGGTTTAAAGGTAATCAATTTTGTTTATATTTTTTCAAAGAAATAGCTTTTAGTTTCATTAATATTCTCTATTTTTGTCTTTTTAAAAATCTCTTTCATTTATCTCTCCTTCCTTTCTGTTCTAATCTTTATGATTTCTTTCTTTCTCCTAACATGGGTTTTGCTTGTTCTTCTTTCTCTAGTAGATTTAGGTGTAAGGTGAAGTTATTTGTTTGATATGTTTCTTGTTTCTTAAGGTAAACTTGTATTTCTCTAAATACCCTCTTAGAACTACTTTTGCTGCATTCCATAGGTTTTAGGTTGTCATGATTTCATGTTTGATTTTATCTAGGTATTTTTTAATTTTCTCTTTAATACTTTCAGTGAGTCATTGGTTGTTCAGTAACATATTGTTTAGCCTCCATGTGTTTGTGTGTTTTGTAGCTTTTTTTGTTTGTTTGTTTTTTGTTTTCCTCCTTTTTCTTTCTTGTAGTTGATTTCTACACTCAGAGCATTGTGGTCAAAAAAGATGCTTGGTATGATTTCAGTTTTTTAAAGTTGACTTCAGTTCAGTCAGTTCAGTTCAGTCACTCAGTCGTGTCCGACTGTTTGCGACTCCATGAATCGCAACACGCCAGGCCTCCCTGTCCATCGCCATCTCCTGGAGTTCATTCAGACTCACGTCCATCGAGTCAGTGATGCCATCCAGCCATTTCATTCTCTGTCATCCCCTTCTCCTCCTGCCCCCAATCCCTCCCAGCATCAGAGTCTTTTCCAATGAGTCAACTCTTCGCATGAGGTGGCCAAAGTGCTGGAGTTTCAGCTTTAGCATCATTCCTTCCAAAGAAATCCCAGGGCTGATCTTCAGAATGGACTGGTTGGATCTCCTTGCAATCCAAGGGACTCTCAAGAGTCTTCTCCAACACCACAGTTCAAAAGCATCTTTTTCGGTGCTTAAAGTTGGCTTAAGTTTCTTTCCTTTTTTTTTTTTTTAAGCCCAACATGTGGTCTATACTGGATAACGTTCTATATTCACTTGAAAGGAAGGTGTACTCTGCTACTTTGGAGACGAATGCTCTATAAATACTAAGTCCATTTGGTCTAATGTTTTAAGTCCTGTATTTCCTTATTCATTTTCTGTCTGGATTATCTATCCATTGATATAAGCAAGATGTTAAAGTCTGCTACTATTTTTGTGTTACTGTGATTTCCACTTTTATGTCCTTTATCATCTGCCTTATATATTTAGGTACTCCTATGTTGAGTGCATATATACTTATATTTACAACTGTTATATTTTTTCTTGGATTGATCCCTTGTTCATTTTTGAGCATCCTTCTTTGTCTCTTGTAACAGTCTTTAGAGTCTATTTTGTTTGCTATGAGTATTACTCATATAAGTCATATGAGTATAATACTCATATGTGTATTACATATATGAGTATTATCTATTTTGTTTGATATGAGTATTACATATATGAGTATTATATCTCATATAATGTGCCTGATCTCGGGGCTGTAATGTCCTTCTATTGTTTGGTTTTTTTTGTTTGTTTATTTCTTTTTTCCATAGTCCTTTCCTTTTGGGAAGTGTTCTTTACCACCTTTATATAATCACAGTAGGATCAACAGAACCCTCAATCCTGGGGCTCAGTCTCCTTCAATTTGAGAATGTGTAAGTGACTCAGTGAATCTATGAGACAAACTTTTCTCCCTGGATAAACAGATTGACGCACTGGAGTCACACTGATTGTCTTAAAGTACTTTGTGTGGCAGGAGGGAATTGATATTAATGTGATTTGGAGATGGTAAACACTGAGTTCCACGAGCAACTGTTTCTTTGGTTGGATTAATTGAATACAAAGAGAAAAATAGCATTCTTTCCTGCTTACCATTGTCTCCTCTGATGTGTTGGCTCTCTCTTCTTTGTGCCTTGAAAATGTATTGGGAAAAAAATCCCATAGCTGTCATATCACTTTAGCAGAAAGAAATGGTCTTATTTCAAGCATTGAAAAATATAGTCAGATCCAAGTCAAAACTTCAATCTCATACCCTAATCCAAGTAGCACTGGTTTCCCTGGTGGTTCAGACAGTAAAGAATCTGCCTGCAAAGTAGGAGACTCAGGTTCTGTCTCTGGGTCGGGAAGATCTCCTAGAGAAAGGACTGCCAACCCACTACAGTGTTGTTGCCTGGAAAATTCCAGTGGATGGAGGAGCCTGGTGGGTTACAGTCCATGGGGTCACAAAGAGCCAGATACAACATTTTCAATACTTCCCATAATCATATAACTGTGAAGAAGTAGATGCACCCTGACCTTGACTCTCGGCTTATCAGTTTCTCTTCTTTCTTTTCCAGTTGTTGAGTCTGGAAGGAGCAGGTATGAAAGAGCAGGAGGGTCTTAGGTGTTTGGTGCTGTTTTAATCTGACCTCCCTAGATGGCTTGATCAGAAACAACCTATGTGTCTTCACTTCCTTGTGACAAAGTCACGATCTAACTGTTTCTAAAGCAGGTTCATCCATCTCACCTTTTGCTTTTGGGTCCAGTCCCTGTCTCTGGACTTTTCAGCCCCTTAATAATCACTTCTTCCATCTTGCCTTTGTTTTTTTGGTTGCAGGACTTCCCAGGGTGGTCAGTGATTTTAGAAGAACTTTGATTAATGTAAAATCTATACTTTTGACTTAAAGGGTCGCTTTATCATTTTCAGATCTCCGCCTCACTTTTATGTTATTTGAACCTAATTTAAAACCACTCCACTTCCCTTGTGGCTCAGCTGGTAAAGAATCTGCCTGCAATGTGGGAGATCTGGATTCAATCTGTGGGTTGGGAAGATCTCCTGGAGAAGGGAAAGGTTACCCACTCAGTATTCTGGCTTGGAGAATTCCATGGACTGTATAGTCCATGGGGTCACAAAGAGTCAGACACTACTAAGGGACTTTCACTCTCTGTTGGAATGAACAGACTAGGTAGGTTTTAATGAACAGTGTAACTTTTTCTCCGAGTTTCCATATTGTATTATACGACTGATCACATCATTGTGCTATTTTATAGTTTACTGTATAAAACACTAATTTTGTGTGTGTGTGTGTGTGTGGATTATGGTTTTTTTTTTGTTGTTGTTCTATCAGAACAGCCTTGGAGAACCTTGACATCGAGATAGGTGATTTTTCTTTTTTTCTTTTTTCTTTTAAAAATTTTTATTTTTTATTCTTTTTTTGAGCTTCCATTTTACTTTACATTACTCTATTGGTTTTGGCATACATTGACATGAATCTGCCACAGGTGTACATGAACTCCCAAACATGAACCCCCCTCCCACCTCCCACCCCACATCATCCCTCCAGATCATCCCCATACACCAGCCCCAAGCATCCTGCATCCTGTATTGAACACAAACTGGCGATTCGTTTCTTACATGATAGTATACATATTTCAATGCCATTTTCCCAAATCATTCTGTATGACTTCTTTTGAGAAGAGTCTATTTAGATCTTCTGCTCCTTTTGATTAGGTTATTTGTTTTTGATAGTGAGTTTTGTAAGCTCTTTATATATTTTGAAAATTAATTCTTGTTGGTCTCACTGTTTGCAAATATTTTCTCCCAATTTGTAGGTTGCCTTTTAATTTTGTTTATGGTTTCCTTTTCTGTGCAAAAGCTTTTAAGTTCAATTAGATCCCATTTATTTATTTTGCTTCCATTACTTTAAGAAATGGATATAAAGGAAGATTCCTGTGATTTATGTCATACAAGTTCTGCCTATGTTTTCCTCTAGGACTTTTAGAGCATTTGTGAGGGAATGTTCTGATCTCCTTGATTCAATTTTACCAGCACCAATTATTGAAGAAACAGTCTTTTCTCCACTTTCTTCCACTGGAAAGAAACAGTCTTTTCTCCACTTTATTCTCTTCTTTGCCATATATTATTTGACGAAGGCATGTTGATTTATCTTGGGCTTTCTATCCTCTTTCATTGATCTATGTGTGTACTTTTTTTCCAGTAACACACTGGTTACTGAATCTCTGAGGTATAGTCTGAGATCAGGAAATCTGATTTCTCCAGCACTGTTCCTCTTTCTCAAGATTGTTTGGGCTTTCTGGGTTTGTGTGCGTGTTTCTACACAAATTTTAAAATCTTTTGTCCCAGATCTGTGAAAAGTGACACTGGTAATTTGAAAGTGATTGCATTGAACCCATAGATTTCCTTGAGTAGAATGGTTATTTTAACAATACTAATTATTTTAACCTAAGAACAGAGAATATCTTTCCATCTGTTTGTGTGCTCTTCATTTAGGTTCAACAGCATCTTATAGTTTTCAGAATATAGTCCTTTTGCCTCCTTAGGTAGAGTTACTCCTAGGTATTTTGTTCTTTTTGATGTGATGCTAAATTGGATTGTTTCTCTAGTTTCTCTTTTGGACATTTTGTTGTTAGAGTATAGAAATTCAACAGATTTCTGCATATTAACTTTGCATTCTGCAACTTTATTGTTGAGCTCTAGTCATTTTCCAGTAGTATCGTTCAGAGTTTCTATGTATATTGTCATGTTATCAGCAAAAGTGACAGTTATACTTCTTTGTTTCTAATTTGGATTTCTTTTATTTCCTTTTCCTCTTTGATTAGTATGTCTAGGGCTTCCAACAGTATGTTGCATAAAAGTGGCAAGAGTAAGCGTCCTTGTCTTGTTCCTGATCTTAGAGGCAATGCTATCAGCTTTTCACTATTGAGTGTGATGTTAACTGTCAGCTTGCCATGTATGTTAGTTGCTCAGTCATGTCTGACTCTTTGTGACCCCATGGGCTGTAATCCACAAGGCTACGCTGTCCATGATATTCTATAAGCGAGAATATTGGAGTGGGTTGCCATTCCCTTCTCCAGAGCATATTCCCAACCCAGGGTTCAACCCCACATCTCCCACGTTGTGAGCAGATTTGCAGATTCTTTACTGTCTGAGACACCAGAGAGCCCACATATGGCCTTTATTATGTTGAGGCATATTCCCTCTCTGTCTGCTTTCTGGAGAGTTATCACAAATGGATGTGGAATTTATTAAAATGATCATATGGCTTTCACTGAGATGAGTATATGAGATGATCTATAGTAAGTCTCCTACATAGGAACTATTTCCATTCTGAGAGCGCATTTGTAGGTCTGACAAAGTTAGCCTAGATACCCACCTAACACAATTGGTTATATAACACTGTATTGTAATAAGTTTATAATACTTTTCACACAAATAATACACAAAAAGCAAACAAAAATCAACTTTTTGATCTTGTAACTTGAAAAGTACAGTAGTATAACAGCTGGCACTTCTTACCAGTACCAGGTACATCACCACTGCTTTTTCACTTGCTTCCATACACCCTGGGCTTGAAATAAAGACACTTTACTACTGTAATCTATAAAGTACTGTAAAGTGCACAAAAGCACAACCACTTGCAGAGGATGCATGCACACAATGCACACCAGACCCATGCAATAACTTACACGATTTGACACGGGCATGTATCTTTTCATTTTTGAACGTTTATAACTTGTTTTGTATGTAGGAAGCAATGTGTTGAGATGATTGTATGATTTTCATTCTTTACTTGTTTAAAATGTTATTCATCAAATGGATTGATTTGTGGATATTGAAAACTTCTTGCATTCCTGGGATAAATCTCACTTGATTTTGGTTTGTGATCCTTTTAATATATTGTTGGATTCTGGTTGATAGTATTTTGTTGAGGATTTTTACATCTATATTCAGCAGTGATATTGATCTATAATTTCCCTTTTTGCGATATCATTGTCTGGTTTTGTTATCAAAGTTATGGTGGCATCATAAAATGAGTTCAGAAGTGTTCTCTTCTTTGCGATGTTTTATAATGGCTTCAGATGGATAGGTGATAACTCTGCTCTAAATCTTTGGTAGAACTCACTTGTGAAACCATTTGATTGTGTACTTTTTGTTAGCAGTTTTAAAGTTACACTTTCAATTTCAATACTGACAATTGATCTGTTAATATTGTATATTTTTTCTTGATTCATTCTTGGAAGATTATAGCTTTCTAAAAAATTATCCATTTCTTCTAGATTGTCTGTTTTATTGGTGTAGTCTCTTATGATGCTTTGTATTTTTGTGGTGTCAGTTGTACCTTCTCCTTCATTTCTGCTAATTATGATTTGGGTCCTCTTCTCTTTTTTTTTTTCTTAATGAGTATGGTTTAAAGGTAATCAATTTTGTTTATATTTTTTCAAAGAAATAGCTTTTAGTTTCATTAATATTCTCTATTTTTGTCTTTTTAAAAATCTCTTTCATTTATCTCTCCTTCCTTTCTGTTCTAATCTTTATGATTTCTTTCTTTCTCCTAACATGGGTTTTGCTTGTTCTTCTTTCTCTAGTAGATTTAGGTGTAAGGTGAAGTTATTTGTTTGATATGTTTCTTGTTTCTTAAGGTAAACTTGTATTTCTCTAAATATCCTCTTAGAACCACTTTTGCTGCATTCCGTAGGTTTTAGATTGTCATGATTTCATGTTTGATTTTATCTAGGTATTTTTAAATTTTCTCTTTAATACTTTCAGTGAGTCATTGGTTGTTCAGTAACATATTGTTTAGCCTCCATGTGTTTGTGTGTTTTGTAGCTTTTTTTGTTTGTTTGTTTTTTGTTTTCCTCCTTTTTCTTTCTTGTAGTTGATTTCTACTCTCAGAGCATTGTGGTCAAAAAAGATGCTTGGTATGATTTCAGTTTTTTAAAGTTGACTTCAGTTCAGTCAGTTCAGTTCAGTCACTCAGTCGTGTCCGACTGTTTGCGACTCCATGAATCGCAACACGCCAGGCCTCCCTGTCCATCGCCATCTCCTGGAGTTCATTCAGACTCACGTCCATCGAGTCAGTGATGCCATCCAGCCATTTCATTCTCTGTCATCCCCTTCTCCTCCTGCCCCCAATCCCTCCCAGCATCAGAGTCTTTTCCAATGAGTCAACTCTTCGCATGAGGTGGCCAAAGTGCTGGAGTTTCAGCTTTAGCATCATTCCTTCCAAAGAAATCCCAGGGCTGATCTTCAGAATGGACTGGTTGGATCTCCTTGCAATCCAAGGGACTCTCAAGAGTCTTCTCCAACACCACAGTTCAAAAGCATCAATTCTTCGGCGCTCAGCNCCCACCCTCTCCCTCTCCCTCTCTCTCTCCCTCAGAGTCCAAAAGTCCGCTCTACACATCTGTTTTTCAGTCTCTGTTTAGCTGTATAATCCCATTATAGCATGACTTAATCACATTATTTTAACTGTGGGTGAAATTATTATTATGATTTTCATTATTATACTGAAAGTCTGACAAACAGTATTTTTTTTTCTGTAGCAGATAATTTAGGTCTGTTTGCCTACTGGAGTCATAAAATACTGTTTTCCAATTAGACACACTGGGCTTGCACTGTGTTTAAGTTTAATTATCGGGTTTAAATGATCTTTTTCTTAAGATTGAGCCCATGGTAAAATAAGATGATGGGGTAAGCAAAGGACTACCTAATCATCTGGCTGCTAAAATTTGGCAACTTTTTCATTAAAATGATTGATTTTTGAACAGGTTATTTTAGAATCAGCCTGACTTGGTCCAAATAACCCTTCTAACTCCAGGACACTGTTAACTGCTCTCCTAACAGGATGCTAGTAATGCCTTGGGCACAACACCTGCCCCAGTGTCAGCTGCTGTTCAAATGGCTCTGTGGTCCACAATGCCACACCAGGTAAATTACCAGTTTCACATTCCCAAAGTACCGCTTTGTACAAGCCAATACCAGCACATGGAGCCCTGTACAGACAATGGTGCAAAATGTTGGAAATCCCATGTAAAAGTAGTACTTTCCTTTTTAAAAAAAATGTATCTATATAAACCTATAACAGTTTACTACCTTTTAGGATTTGAAACTCCAAACAGAAACAATGTTTCTTTGCCAAAGTTGCTAAATTTTATAAACTGAAGGGGAGGGAGACCCAAGAATTAAAGATAAAGTATGAAGTTATATAAAATGTCATATAACAGTGACTTTAGGATTCAATGGACTTGCTTGGAACATGGGGTGGTGTACATTCCAAACTCTGCTAAACTAGGAGGCTTAGAGTGAGCGCATTGGAATTCACGGGTGCAAGATCCATGGTCATACCTTAAAGGTGAGACAACTCCCGATTTGGAAACTACTTACCAGCTATTTGGTTCCATTCAGTGAACAGCAATTCATTTCCATTCAGTGAACAGCAATTAAGTTCCATTCAGTGAACAGCAATTCAGTTCCATTCTGTTTCATTCAATTCAGTTTAGTGGATCCATGTTTGTAGTTTCTGCTGCCATTGGTATCAATACTATTATAACACTGAGTGCATTGGGTATTTATAAATACCTTAAACAGTGTCATTATATCTTGTATTATTGGGGAAGTGTTTTAAAAATACATTACATTTATACAACAAAATGCAAGGCAGTTATTGGGTGATAGGATGATTTTTACCCTCTTTATTAACACATGTCTATATATTTCAAATTTTTACGAGTATCTGTAGGATGATGTATGTGTATGCATACATATACACATATATATTGCTATACACACATATGTGTATATATTGAATATGCATACACAAAAATAATTTTTAAATTTTACACCTTTAAGTTTGTAAGTATTTGTATGTGTGTTTATTGAGACTTTTAAACTTAGTGGCATATAAATAAGAAACCAATGCATTCTCATCTTATTCTATCAAATCTCCCTTTTCCCTCCCATGTTGATACACCAGGCAGATTCCATAATTTCTGGATTCTTTCAGTGATTTGAAAACTCAGTCTTTTAATTTTAAAAAATATTTTATTTTATTTATTTATTTTTGGCCGTGCTGGGTCTTCCCTGCTGCTTGAGCTTTACTCTAGTTGTGATGAACGGGGTCTACTCTTCTAGTTGCTGTACATGAATTCTCATGGCGGTGACCTCTCTTGTTTCGGAGCGTGGGCTCTAGGGTACATGGGCTTCAGCAGCTGCGGCTCCTTGGCTGTAGAGCGCAGGCTCAGTAGTTGTGGCACACAGGCTCAGTTGCTCTGCAGCATGTGGGATCTTCCTGGATCATGGATCAAACACTAGTCTCTGCACTGGAGGGCAGATACTTTACCACTGAACTACAAGTGAGGTCCCCAGTCTTTTCATTTTAAAACCAAATTCCTTCTCTGATCCACAACCTTCTTCTACTCCAACAACTGGCAGTGTGCCAGCTTGGGGCCCCCCCAGGTAGACAGGGGGCCATGGTCTGTACTTGCTCTAAGTTGGGGTGGGGGAAGGACATGGTGGCTCATGGGGTAACCCATGCTCTCCTTATGGACTCAGCCCTTCCTTTTTGAGGGGCAAAGAGCCCAGGAGGCTCCATAGTGGGCTCCCGGATTTGCAAGATCAGGCTGTACAGGCACAGCTTCTCTATCCCTTCTTCTTCCCTCTGACATCCCAGAGCCTTTCATTACTGAGGTTTCTATCCACGTTGTAATAGTACTGATACAACTAAAAAACTTTTGTCAGTATGGTGTGTGAAAATGGAAACCTATAGTTCACTTAATTGGCATTTCTTTTATTATTAGAGAACCTGCATATTTATATTAGGTATATTCTGCTCCTATCTATTACTTCTGTGATTTAACTATTTACGACTACTGAGTATATTTTAAAATTAAAGCGTTGATTAACTTTTATTTTAGAAGAAATATTTATATACTGACTATTCATCTTGTGTAATGTATTTTGAAAATATTTTTCCTGTTTGTCTTTGGATTCAATTCATATATAGTACTTTTTTGTGCTACAGATGTTTCTAATTGGTATGCAGTCAAATATATCAATAATATTCTTTAAGATGCTTCCTTTGTTTAACTTCAAAAGGCTTTCCCCACCCTGAGTTCAGAAAAATCTTACCTATATTTTATTTTATTTGGTTATTGTTTCATTTTTAAACAGTGAATTCTTTAATCTGCCTCAAACTAATGTTGATTTATGTTCAGTGGTAGAAATGTACCCCTCCTTCCATAGTGAAACTGAGTATCAAGTAACATTTATTAAATGTATTCTGATTTAAATTCATTAAGGGTATGTTTCTTCCCCCATTGTAGGGCATTTATATGATGGAGTAAAGAACATAGACTCTACAATCCAAATGACCTGGCCTTACCTTTCTATTATAATTTGCTAGCTGACGGCCAAGACAATTTACTTAAAATTCTCATTTATTTTATAGTATTAAATAAGCCTAATAGTATTCCAGATGGCTATGAAGAGGATTCAATGAGATAAGAGGTCTATAATACCTTGTTAGTGAGTGTTACAACACTTAGTTTTATGCTTTTGTGTGTTGTTTACTTAAAGGCATTCTGGGCTGGGCTGGAGCCAGAAAATCTGAGAATTTTCATAATCCCACTCTTTCTCTAAGCACCTCATTTCACTCTTTTCTGTATTCAACAGCTACTATGTCATAGAGTTGGAGAGCTGTTTGTTTGAGAATGGTTCTCTCCCTCTCTCCACACACACACACGAACACACACACACACATGTGTATATATGAGTGTGTATTTACAAATATCTACAAGCTTGTGTGTGTAGTGTGTGTGTGTGTGTGTGTGTGTGTGTGTGTGTGTGTGTAGGGAGAGAGAGAGAGAGGAAGTACTTTAAAGACTGAAAAGTGCCACACACAAGAATAAGGTACATTTATAAAAATTTCTTTGCAGATTGGAAGCATAGACTATTTTAGAGACCAGGGTCTTAGTCATATCCTCAAGTTGGCTTTATTAAACTGAGAAAAAAAAATGAACCTATCATGCAGCTATTGGTCTCAAGTATCAGAAACTGACTGTGGCTAATGGATGCAGTGAAGGAATTTCTTGGAAGGATATGGAGCTTCTCATAGAACAGAAGGGAGGCTGAAAAACAGGACAACAGCATGTGTCTGTGTGTGTTGGGGGCATCAAAGGTGGATCAGTGGATTCTTTATATCAGGAGCTGATAGCATGTCTTCCCCTAAACACTCCTCTTCCTCAAGAAAAAAATCGAACTGTGTTTAGTTTTTTAAATCATCCAGCTGAAGATTAAAATTTTAGGGAGAGAACATGTGTCCTCACCTTATGTTATGATCTCACCCATTGGTTAGAGATGGGCAGGGAGATTCTTTGACAGTTGTCAGATTGTGTCTAGAGAGGATAGAGCAAACTCCTTAATAGGAAGTTGAAGGGAAAAAAAGGAAATTGGGGAACTTCCCTGCTGGGCCAGGGGTTAGGACTCTGCTCTTCCACTGCAGGGGGCACAAGTTCGATCCTTGGTCGGGGAACTAAGATTCCCCATGCCACATCCCCCCCCCCAAAAAAAAGGAAATTGGGGTGACATTTGTTTAAGAAATATATGATTATTGGGTAGCCTACGTACAATAAATGTCACAAAGCACCCTCAGGCTTGTCTTCCTGGTCTAGCTTCAGGGGAGCCCGACAGAAAGAAGCAATCAGAAGAGGAGTCTAGAACAAAAGCCAAAAAGCTCGGAACCCAGCTTGTCTAATGAGCTTGTGGCCCTGGGAGGTAGCCAGCATTGCCCCTGACCCTGTCTCCACAGCAATCTGCCTCTTCAAGAAGGATGAGGACAGGCAGGGCTCCATGATGCTCACGCTGTGAAGCGCAGCAGGTCCAAGTGAGGGAAGGTTCANGGGCAGATACTTTACCACTGAACTACAAGTGAGGTCCCCAGTCTTTTCATTTTAAAACCAAATTCCTTCTCTGATCCACAACCTTCTTCTACTCCAACAACTGGCAGTGTGCCAGCTTGGGGCCCCCCCAGGTAGACAGGGGGCCATGGTCTGTACTTGCTCTAAGTTGGGGTGGGGGAAGGACATGGTGGCTCATGGGGTAACCCATGCTCTCCTTATGGACTCAGCCCTTCCTTTTTGAGGGGCAAAGAGCCCAGGAGGCTCCATAGTGGGCTCCCGGATTTGCAAGATCAGGCTGTACAGGCACAGCTTCTCTATCCCTTCTTCTTCCCTCTGACATCCCAGAGCCTTTCATTACTGAGGTTTCTATCCACGTTGTAATAGTACTGATACAACTAAAAAACTTTTGTCAGTATGGTGTGTGAAAATGGAAACCTATAGTTCACTTAATTGGCATTTCTTTTATTATTAGAGAACCTGCATATTTATATTAGGTATATTCTGCTCCTATCTATTACTTCTGTGATTTAACTATTTACGACTACTGAGTATATTTTAAAATTAAAGCGTTGATTAACTTTTATTTTAGAAGAAATATTTATATACTGACTATTCATCTCGTGTAATGTATTTTGAAAATATTTTTCCTGTTTGTCTTTGGATTCAATTCATATATAGTACTTTTTTGTGCTACAGATGTTTCTAATTGGTATGCAGTCAAATATATCAATAATATTCTTTAAGATGCTTCCTTTGTTTAACTTCAAAAGGCTTTCCCCACCCTGAGTTCAGAAAAATCTTACCTATATTTTATTTTATTTGGTTATTGTTTCATTTTTAAACAGTGAATTCTTTAATCTGCCTCAAACTAATGTTGATTTATGTTCAGTGGTAGAAATGTACCCCTTCTTCCATAGTGAAACTGAGTATCAAGTAACATTTATTAAATGTATTCTGATTTAAATTCATTAAGGGTATGTTTCTTCCCCCATTGTAGGGCATTTATATGATGGAGTAAAGAACATAGACTCTACAATCCAAATGACCTGGCCTTACCTTTCTATTATAATTTGCTAGCTGACGGCCAAGACAATTTACTTAAAATTCTCATTTATTTTATAGTATTAAATAAGCCTAATAGTATTCCAGATGGCTATGAAGAGGATTCAATGAGATAAGAGGTCTATAATACCTTGTTAGTGAGTGTTACAACATTTAGTTTTATGCTTTTGTGTGTTGTTTACTTAAAGGCATTCTGGGCTGGGCTGGAGCCAGAAAATCTGAGAATTTTCATAATCCCACTCTTTCTCTAAGCACCTCATTTCACTCTTTTCTGTATTCAACAGCTACTATGTCATAGAGTTGGAGAGCTGTTTGTTTGAGAATGGTTCTCTCCCTCTCTCCACACACACACACGAACACACACACACACATGTGTATATATGAGTGTGTATTTACAAATATCTACAAGCTTGTGTGTGTAGTGTGTGTGTGTGTGTGTGTGTGTGTGTGTGTGTGGAGGGAGAGAGAGAGAGAGGAAGTACTTTAAAGACTGAAAAGTGCCACACACAAGAATAAGGTACATTTATAAAAATTTCTTTGCAGATTGGAAGCATAGACTATTTTAGAGACCAGGGTCTTAGTCATATCCTCAAGTTGGCTTTATTAAACTGAGAAAAAAAAATGAACCTATCATGCAGCTATTGGTCTCAAGTATCAGAAACTGACTGTGGCTAATGGATGCAGTGAAGGAATTTCTTGGAAGGATATGGAGCTTCTCATAGAACAGAAGGGAGGCTGAAAAACAGGACAACAGCATGTGTCTGTGTGTGTTGGGGGCATCAAAGGTGGATCAGTGGATTCTTTATATCAGGAGCTGATAGCATGTCTTCCCCTAAACACTCCTCTTCCTCAAGAAAAAAATCGAACTGTGTTTAGTTTTTTAAATCATCCAGCTGAAGATTAAAATTTTAGGGAGAGAACATGTGTCCTCACCTTATGTTATGATCTTACCCATTGGTTAGAGATGGGCAGGGAGATTCTTTGACAGTTGTCAGATTGTGTCTAGAGAGGATAGAGCAAACTCCTTAATAGGAAGTTGAAGGGAAAAAAAGGAAATTGGGGAACTTCCCTGCTGGGCCAGGGGTTAGGACTCTGCTCTTCCACTGCAGGGGGCACAAGTTCGATCCTTGGTCGGGGAACTAAGATTCCCCATGCCACATCCCCCCCCCCAAAAAAAAGGAAATTGGGGTGACATTTGTTTAAGAAATATATGATTATTGGGTAGCCTACATACAATAAATGTCACAAAGCACCCTCAGGCTTGTCTTCCTGGTCTAGCTTCAGGGGAGCCCGACAGAAAGAAGCAATCAGAAGAGGAGTCTAGAACAAAAGCCAAAAAGCTCGGAACCCAGCTTGTCTAATGAGCTTGTGGCCCTGGGAGGTAGCCAGCATTGCCCCTGACCCTGTCTCCACAGCAATCTGCCTCTTCAAGAAGGATGAGGACAGGCAGGGCTCCATGATGCTCACGCTGTGAAGCGCAGCAGGTCCAAGTGAGGGAAGGTTCAGTGTTGGGGACACTGTGGCCTGGGACCATGGCCACAAACAAGTGCCAGATTTCCCATGACTGAGACATGGTGGAGGGGGAATCCAACTGATTGCTGTCTTAGTCTTAAGACTCAAGACTTTTCTGCTTTGGCATAATTAAATTGCCTTAAGACTGTTTCTAAAGGGAAGAAAAAGAAATGGAAACATGGATTCATAAGGCTGCACCTTTCCCTCTGTGTGTGTATTCCCTGGGGAAGGCTATCCATTAGAAACAGAGGCAGACATGCCAAGAGCAATAAAGAGGCAGGCTCTGTGTGTTAAGCAGGCTATAGTTAAAGGCTTTCCCTGAGAATCCTGCTCATTCATTAATTCTAGCCTTGGAAGGGGGCCAACCTGTGTGGTTTCACCACAGCAAGGGGCAAGATCCTAATGATTAAATGCTCTTTGTTGCCTTGCGTTTCACTTTTTCTGGTAATGCACTTTGAAGAATGGAAAATTGAGTTTTCAATACTTGGTTGTTTGTTGAAGCTAAATCTAGAGGTAATTGAAGCCAGTTGAAAGCCGAGGGGAACAGCCAAGGTAAAGCCTCCATAACATAGGAGGCTGGAGGACTCAAGTTCGGTGCCTCAGTGTGTTAGGCCCTTGCCTTCTGTGCTATTTCTTGCTCTTTCTTGTATTGGTAAAATTCATGTTGGAGATTCAGGTTATTCACTGGAGAATACACTTCTTTCAACATTCCTTTTTTGGGTCGGTACTTTAGTGTGTCCAGAAGACATAGTGCCAGAGTAATAAGAAATGGTTTCTCATTGGATAGTTAAGTGTCATTCTTTACTTAAAAGTCTTAAGCAAATAGAATATGCTTTTTACTTTTTCTGGATAGCTGACCAGACCTTAACTTAATTAAATTTGCGTTCTTGTTTGATTTCCCTGAGCACAGGAGATGCAATTTGGAAAAATCAAATGCTTCTGTGTGATGATGTCCAAGTAGATCAATAATTCAAGTACATGAAACATTTAGAGTCATTTTTGGCACTGTGTAGGTGATCTAAAAATATTAATTAAATGAATGGATAAGTTAGGTATTTTTTTTTCCCCCCTCAAACATTCATTCATTCAAATCATGGTGTGCTGACTAGGTCATTGAAGTCTTTTAGTCTGATGACCTTGTTAAAACAATATTCTGACCTTCAAACTGTGGCTGTGTATGAGAGAAGGTGTGTATTTGTAGGTGACAGATTATTACTCCTTTAGACCAAAGAGCCAGCCAGCATGTATATAGTTCCTATACAAATACCTACTGCAAGAAAAATGTCCCCTCTTTCAACGTTATGTTTGCTTGGGCACTTGATTCAACTTCATTTCTGGCCAGGAAGGGAGGGAAAACTCTTTGGCAGTGGCAGGAAATTTTAGAAAAAATTTAGGCATCTCTATTTTGCTTTTCATTCAGTAGCTACATTTTGAATGTTTATAACACAAAAACCAATATGTTGGACATCCCAGCTAGGAACCTATGGTAGATATAGTTTCCATTACCTATAGACATACCTTATTTTATTGTGTTTCATAGATAAATTTGTGTGTGTTTTACCAATTAAAAGCTTGTGGCAATCCTGAGATGCCAAATAATGGTTAACATTCTTT
>SJYX01006886.1:56653-77973 GCA_006410675.1 Oreotragus oreotragus
ACTTTCACAGCATCATCTTCCAGGATTTGAAACAGCTCAACGGGAATTCCATCACCTCCACTAGCTTTGTTCTTAGTGATGCTTTCTAAGGCCCACTTGACTTCACATTCCAAGATGTCTGGCTCTAGATTAGTGATCACATCCTCATGATTATCTGGGTCGTGAAGATCTTTTCTGTACAGTTGTTCTGTGTATTCTTGCCACCTCTTCTTAATATCTTCTGCTTCTGTTAGGTCCATACCATTTCTATCCTTTATCGATCTCATCTTTGCATGAAATGTTCCCTTGGTAGCTCTAATTTTCTTGAAGAGATCTCTAGTCTTTCCCATTCTGTTGTTTTCCTCTATTTCTTTGTGTTGATCGCTGAAGAAGGCTTTCTTATCTCTTCTTGCTATTCTTAGGAACTCTGCATTCAGATGCTTATATCTTTTCTCCTTTGCTTTTTGCTTCTCTTCACAGCTATTTATAAAGTGAGATGTAATTTATACATTGTTCAATTTGCCTATTTAAGTGTATGATTCAGTGGTTTTCAGTGTATTTACTGAGTTACACAGCCATCATAACAATAGAATTTTAGAATATTTTCATCACCCCCAAAAGAAACCCTACCCCAGTTTACTCCCTTTTCCCACCAGCTACTGGCAACCATGACTCTACTTCCAGTCTGTATACTTGCCTAGTATATCCCATACAAATGTAATCATACATTTACACATTGCTAGGCTTCCCTTGTGGCTCAGATGGTAAAGAATTTTCCAGTAATACAGGAGACCTGGGTTCAACCCCTGGGTAGGGAATATCCTCTGGAGACAGAAATGGGCTACCCACTCCAGTGTTCTTGCCTGGAGAATCCCATGGACAGAGGTGCCTGGTGGGCTACAGTCCATGGGGTTGCAAAAGAGTTGGCCATGACTGAAGGGCTAATATTTTCTGTGTACTTTTTCTGTGTAGATATAAAATAGAAAACCAATAAGGACCTACTGTATAGCACAGGGAACTATACTCAATATTTTATAATAACCTATAAGGAAATTGCTGTGCTTCAAACCTGAAACTAACACAATATTGTAAATCAACTATACTTTAGTTACAAAAATGGAATTATACAACATGTGGTCTTTTGTGTCTGGTTTCTTTCACTTAGCCTAAAGTTGTTGAGGTTTATCCATGTTATAGAACGTATTAGTACTTCATTTCTCTTTATTGCTGAATAGTATTTCATAGTGTTTATTCATTCATCAATCGATGGACATTTGGGTTGTTTTCCCATTTTAGATATTATGACTCAAGCTTCTACAAACATTTGTGTGCACATTTTTGTGTGGACATATGTTTTCATTTTAGGGGGAGTATATACCTAGCAGTACAATTGTTGGATCATATAGCAATCTTATATTTAACTTTTTGAGAAAGCGCCAAACTGTTTTCTATAGCGATTACATCATTTTATGTTTACACTGACCATGTCTTTATTTAAAGAAAAAATGAGCATCCATTGTGAGGCTTAAAGGATTTCTGTACTCACTGAAGACTTCATTGTTTGTAAAATGTTTAGCATAGTATCTGTCATATCAAATTTAATCCTCATTGTAGGCCTATAAAAATGGTGTTGTTATAAAGCCCATTTAAAGATTAGAATGCTGAGCCCTGGAGAAGCTGAGTGACTTGTCTAAGGTCACACAGAAAATGGGACTCTTAAGATGTGTCTATATGACTCCCAAACTAAGCTTTCAACAATTGTACTAAAAGGCTTTTCCTCTCTTTTAGTTCTGGAGGTACAAATTAGCATCACATTAATCACATGCTGAGTGAACAGGATAAACTTAGTTGGGGGGATATACTTTCTGGAGCTGTGGGGCCATCATTCTGATATAGAATGAGAGACAGGTTCTACCCATAGGTTGAGTATCATACTGTATTGATTGATGGGCTCCAGATATTAGAAAGAGGAAATTTCTGTCCAATCCATTATGCAGGCTCTAATCTAAGAAAATAAATGTGAAAATAAAATGCTGTTTTAATAGGTAGGGAGCTTTACAAGTGGCACTAGTGGTAAAGAATCAACTTGCTAATACAGGAGACCTGAGTCACAGGTTCAATTCCTGAGCCAGGATGATCCCCTGGAGGAGGGCATGGCAACCCATCCCAGTATTCTTGCCTGGAGAATCCCATGGACAGAGGAGTCTGGTGGACTACAGTCCATTCGGCCGCAAAGAGTCGGACATGACTGACTAGTGGGAAGCTCTTGTACAGCACAGGGAGTACAGCTTGGTACTCTGTGATGACCTGGACAGGTGGGATGCAGGTGTGTGGGAGGGAAGCTCGAGAGGAAGGGATATATATATACATATAAGCTGATTCACATTGTGGTACAGCAGAAACTAACGCAACATTGTGAAGCAATTATACTTGAATTTTTAAAAATTAAAAAAGAAAATGCCTTATTACCTTATATAATACAGTGAATGCTTACCAAGTATTATGCTGAATGATCATGTCAGTAACCCTCAGTCCTTTGATCTTCACAACAACACTCTAAATTAGATGCTGGATTTGTTCCCATTTTACAGCCTGAAAAATACTGACTTAGAGAAAGTAAATCCCTTTGCCCTGGTTGCACAGCTAGCAGAAATAACAGGGCTGGGATTTAAGCATATGCAACCTGGCTCCAAAGCCTGGACTCGTAAGCACAATGCCATGAAATCCTTTCAGAAGGAGCAACCACTGTGAAATTTACTCTGATATAAGACTCCACTGTAAAAAATTGGTCTGTGGTTACTTTGAAAATAAAAGGTTTTAAATCTATGTCCAGCAAATGCAATTTTAGTTTTCAACTTCAAAGTAGTATATGAGTAGAATTATAGCTTTTTATTCTTGACAAATGTCACCATTTTATGGAGACTTCTAGGGGGACATACTGTGTTCCAAAGCTGCAAGGACATTATATCTTTGGCTCAAAAAGTCAAAGCCCATTTCTCTCAGTGGGGTGTTTTATTGTGGAATTCCTGGATAACCCATAGCAAGAATCATCTAGAAAATGAGGTAATCCAGAGATGGCATCATTCAGGCCAAAATAACAGCCCATAAGTTGTCTGGGAGCCTTTGCTGACATCCAGGGGACAGCTCTGTTCTGCTCCTAGGACAACTGGCAGAAATCATCCTCTGAGTCTCATCTCAGAACTTGGCTTTAGGGTTGAACACAGAGCTGAAAGGGTCCTGGGAAGTTGTTAGCATCAGGGTCTGGGGTGGGAAGATTCAGATCCAATTCACACTCATCACCTAATTGTTCTAAACAAGCTGTTTTATCTTTCTAGTCATGTTTTGTCTATCAAATAGCAGGACTCATTTCACAAAGTTGTTCTGTGAATAAAGTGATGTGGAACATGGGCAGCACATAGGGGCAGTACTGGGCCGTGGTGGCGTTTATGACTACCAGCCTGTAGAAACACTGGACCCTGGAGACAGACAGACATGGGATGGAATCATGCCTTTGGTGTTTACTTTTTGTCTAGAAAAGACCAAAGGAACACAAATGTGTGTGCTTCCCATTCCATAAGACAGAGTTACTGGCTGAAGGTGGCTGCTCAGCCAGAGTTTCTCCCTGGAATGAAGGGTGACCGTGTGTCTAAATTCTTCACTATGGAAACTTAGGAGAAGGGATGTGCACTGCTTCCAGGCATGGCCCAGTAAGTCCCCCATGTACCCTTCTACACCCTCTTTCTCTTCTCTCTTTTAGTAGAATATACATGCAGAAAGAACTTTTGGCAACCTGTGTCTCTGCCTTCCTGTTTTCCCATTCAGTATATATTATAGGCAAGAAGCTTCTATTGTGTTTGTGACGCTGCACAATTTTGAGTTTATTTGTTAGAGCAGTTGCACTTAATATGTGACTTGGTTGCACTTGAAGTGGAGGAGGTTATCAGGAGGGTGTGACTGCTGGTTGGCCAAAGAGCTGGACCTTGGGAGTCAGAGGCTCACCACTCCCTCTGTCCTTGGAAATATACATTCCACCCATAGTTACCATAACTGGGGTCATTTCAAGGACTGAGCCTTGAGAGAGTTAAGGTGTTGAGACCACCTAGGCTGGCATATGTGACTAAACTCAGTGAAGGCCTCTACACAAACTTTAAAAATTTTGGAAGGCAGATGCTGAGGTCTCCACATCTTGTAGCTCCCCAAGACAAGCTTCACATGTAAGTTCCTTTGATTATTATACCTGCCACCTACCACTCTGGAGGGGTCTCTCTCTTTCTTCAGTCTCCCCTTGCCCTCCACATTTGGGACCAATTTCAGATTTTACCTGGGAAGCTCCCAAGGTTGGGAACCAACAACTTATTTTGAAATGGATCTCAAAAAAGAGGCCTCCATGAGGAAATCTCGAGCTCTGTGTGGGAAGAGGTGGCCAGTATGTTAGATGCCTGTGTACCACTGAGCAGGTATTGGGATGCCCCTAAAGTATTGGCTGATGTGATGTGTGTGTTTGAGGAACTTCAAGAAGTTCTTTGCAGGAATGCAAAGAAGGGAAATGCCTGGCTGGGTAATGTGCTAATCTCCACCGTGAGCAGCTCTGTGGCCATTGATACCCAACTGGAGGCTGAAGATCTTGTGAGAAACTTGGAAGAAAAGCTGAGGTTGGGGAATGGCATGCAGTGTCTGGGCTGGCAGGAAAGGTGAGAGAATAGGATGATAAGCCGGAGACCTCAGTGTGCCATTTTGCAAAACTTGGGGGGTGAGGGGATGAAAGCTGCTTGGATTAAGGTCCAAGCACTTGTGACACAGCCTGATTGGGATGCCAAGAGGTGGAATTCCTGGGAAAGCAAGGAAAACAAAGAGGAAGATGTTACGCTGGCCCCGTGCCATAGGATTTCCAATAGAAAGGAAAACAAAAGCACAGCAACAACCACCCCAGTCAGCGGGGTAGCCTCTAATTCAGGAAATGTTCATGATGAGAGAATATACTCCTGCTGAGCTTGTTGGCTTAGCTGCCAAGTTCCAGCAAAAGGCCAGGGAAAGTATCCGGGCATAGTTACTGCCGTCATGGGATACACTGGATATGGCAATTATTTATGTTCTCTGAACTTCAATCAGTAAATAGAAGGTAACCATACTTATTTTGCTATTTTGTTCCAAGGATTAAATGAGATCAAATATGGGATTTTCAGCATGGTCAGGTTATTATGATTATTATTAATATTAGCATTTATATCCAACTACATCCAAGAACTGAAGTATTAGAAGTCATTTAACAGACCATGTACATGGCTGCTGTAAAAATCCTTTTTCTCTCAGTTGTGTTCTGGTCCAGATCTCTGGGAGAATGAAGGAGGGAAAGTGTAACTATTCTTGTTATCAGTTACTCAGATTGAGATCCCTTGTGCCTAGAATCTAAATTCCTTGAGGACTGGAATTGGGTCTTTTCTCTTTTCCATAGCAGCTTCCCTGGTGGCTCAGATGGTAAAGAATTTCCCTGCGGTACAGGTGACCTGGGTTTGATCCTTGGGTCAGGAAGATCCCTTGGAGAAGGAAACAGCTATGCAATCCAGTATTCTTGCTTGGGGAATTCCGTGGACAGAGGAACTTGGTGGGTTACAGTCCATGGGGTATTCACTTTCTTTCCCTTAGCAGCTAGCTGAGTTTCTGGTATACAGCAAGTGATGAACAAATATTTCTCTGGTTTTCATTTTCTAGTATTTATTGAGTTCTTACTGTGTTCCCACCACTGTGTATGTGTTCCATTTTCTTGTACTGTTTCCAAACATAGCATCTCATGTAAGCCTCATGAATCTTTGAAATGAGTGGTATTACTTTTCCATTATAGGGATAAAGTAATGAGGTATAGAGAAGTTAAGTTCCATGCAGGTCACAGACAAATGGTAGTACAATTGGTATATGATTCTAGGTAATCTGGCTTCAGAGTCACTCTTCTGCTTCTTATAAATAAATAATGCAATCTTTAGCTTATTGAAGATGTAAATGCTAAAATCCCTACATGTGTAAATTCATTTCATACTCAT
Source organism: Oreotragus oreotragus (assembly GCA_006410675.1). NCBI lineage: Eukaryota > Metazoa > Chordata > Mammalia > Artiodactyla > Bovidae > Oreotragus > Oreotragus oreotragus. Next base: position 62,668 of record SJYX01006886.1, read on the forward strand.
TGCAAAACTGTCTTATGTGAAACTGTGTTAGCTAAAAGTGAAAAATGATGCCTTTGTGTTTGTGGCTTTTGAAAAATGCTCACAGCAGAGGAAAAAAAAAAATCTGTCCTTGAAAACTGGATAATTATATGGGGAAGAAAATTGGCTGTGTGTCCTGTTGTGAGAACTCAAATTCTCATTCGTTCCTTCCTCATTGATCGAGCACCTCTGTATGTCAGGCACTGAATTGGATACTGAAGATACAGCAGCAAAAAAGTCAGTCCCTGCACTCAAGGTCTTTTCTTTCTAGTGGGAGAGAGACACATATACACCTAGAGAACCCAAGACATATCCGAGCTGGGGTCAGCTGAATCCCTATGCCAGCAACAGCTGGACTTAGTGGCCAGTTTGCACCATCAGAAGCAGCCAAAAATAGGGTTAGGGTTAGGGTTAGGGTACAGCTGTGCTTATATATAAAATGGATGATTTATGAGTGGTTTTTTGTTTGTTTGTTTTTGTTTTGGGGGCAGGGAAGCAAGAAAAACAAATGTGATTTACAAGTATTTGTTGGGTTCACTTATTTTAACATTTCCCATATGCTCAGAAGATAACAAAAATGGAATATATTTTCTTGGTTCCATACTGAAGGCTCTGGCAGGTTTTTCTGTTTATTCCTGATTATGAGGTCTGTTAACATTTGTTATACATTTGTGCAAAAACTGAAAACAACAAAACACATACACACAATGACAATTCAAGTGGTTTCTAATTCAGATTTTTCTGAGAGTGTATTTGCTGTAAGGAAGTGAATTAATCCTGTAGAATTAAACATTACAAACCACTAAAGGTCTGTATTGCTGCTAATAAGATCTTTGATTTCTAGAGCACTTTAGAGCCCCTCAGTGCTTGCTATGTGTCTGTTCATCTTTTGTCCTGTATAATGATTTGGAGAGATTTGCAAAGCAAATGAAATTATGTTCATTTTCAAGGAAACAAAATCTAGAAGAAGCTACTGCAACTTATCTCAGATCAGATTAATAGGAAGTTGCAGAACTATGATCTAAACCAAACTCTGTCTCTACGACTTTGTTCCAATGCTGCAGTTACTTTGCTTTGAATTATGGCCAGAAACAGATGTTTTAATAATTGTCATCTATTTTTGTATCAAACTTTACAACTAAAAAAATAGTTCTCCTAGCTAAATAATGCTGTGTGTATTTCAACCGATCCTACAAGAGCATTTAAAAATTAGTTTTCTGCTTCTTACCCATCTATCCATTTAACAATGGTTGCTTTCCTTAGTCTTCTCTGGAAAATATGTAGAAAGAGCTTCTGGGTGAGTTCACCAAGTTTGCCCAGCTTTTGGCAGGGATTAGGTGTTTCAGGCCTGTCTACACCTCAGCAGCCCAGCAGTTCGATTGGAACAAGAATGGGCAGCTCACGGTAGGTCTTTCCATCCCCTGCTATGACATCCATGATTGTACTTTGCTGACAGCTCCCCTGCAGATCTTGTTAGTGGGGGTCTGTGCTTGTTCATTGCTTGGCAAAGCACAAGACCAATCTTTCTAATCTTGGCACTGAGTTCTCCAGGAGTGCTGCATGAATATTTATAACCCAACCACCCTTCAGTTATATGTGGAATATAAAATCATCAACCTCATAGGAGCAGAGAGTAGAATGGTCATTGCCAGGGGCTGTGGGGAGGAAAATGGGGGAGGTAATGGTCAAAGTATATAAAATTTCATTTATGCAAGATAAATAAACCCTAGAGATTTATGATACAGCACCATATCTTTAGCTAACAGTACTGTATTATGTTCTTAAAATTTTCTAAGAGGTAAATATTATGTTAAGTTATGTTAAGTTTTATTAACTCACTCGCACGTGCACACAGTATTAGAGGTGCAGGAGAGAAATTCGGGAAGTGATGGACATGTTTGTAACCTTCATGTTTTCATGGGTGTATATTTATCCCCAATCTCATCATGTTGTATACATTAATTCACACATTAAATTCATCCCCTTTTATGTCAATCATACTTAAATAAGATGGTTTTAAATTTTTTATAAAAAATCCATTACATTCTTGGCAATTCTTTTTCATTTGCAAAGAATGAAGGGTTCCTTCCAACTGTCTCCTTTCCATTGGTAACACAGAGTTTTGCCTTTGGAAGTTATTAACTATTTTCTGAGGGTTTTCTCCTGTCTCTTGTCCCTCTCTTCTCATCCATTTGCCACATTACAACTGGAGTTATTTTTCTTTCTGGAATTCTAGAACTGATTATATAATTCTCCTACTTGAAAACTTCAAAGGTTTAGTATACCCAGTTCAAGATAAAGTCCAAATTTAAGGAATTCAGGCTCCCAGAACACCCCAGTAATTGGCCTCAAGTGACCTTTCTAGGTTCATCACCACCACATCATTTACAGCACCCTACATTCTAAACACTGGCCTTTCTGCCTCTTCTCCATCAAAGCCAGCATTCTCACATCACAAATATTTTCTTGTGATGCTTCCCAGCCAAGAATGCATTTGGTCACCCTCTCTCCCTATAAAAATGTCTTCACTTATTTAAGATCTAGTTTATTTTTTATTTATTTTTGGTTGCCAGAATGCTCTTGAATTTTATTTTTTATTATTATTTATAGTCTTATTGTCAGTTGCTTACCGTGATTATCCTTCAGAATTACATGTCTGTACAACAGCATGTTACTTGTATAGACATTTAACATAAGTTCCATTCTTTGTTGCTTTCTAAGGTAGCTAACTTATGTCTATGTCATCCACTGGATTATGAAGGCTGGCTTCATAGCCATGAGTTGTACAGTACCTTGTGTTTAGGACCTCACACTTAGTTGAATGCTATGTTATCACCAGCTTAAGAATTTTCCAACAAGCAGTCTTGCACTTTCATTTATCACCAAGTCCTGCAAATATTGTAGATTATGCTGTCCTTAAGAATAAGGGCTGTTTCAAATTCATCTTTATCTATTCTTTCTATATCTATAGCTTTATCTATGGCTTTCACCTAGTTGCTGCAAGCATTTTAAAATGGTGGAAAGAAAAAAAAAAGGAAGTGCATAGTCAAGTGACTTGCTTAATTAAAACATATCAAAGCAGAAAATAGACTTGGAACCTCTCTGAGGAGTCTGGCTATCAAGGGAAATAAAATTTCCCAAGGTCTAGTCTCTATGGCTTGAAGTTCCAAGAATTTCCCACAAACCACGTTTACTAATTACTAGGTAGCAACATATTTCTAACAGAAGCAAATAACAGGCTTCAAGATGAAGCTACCTCTGGGACTGCCCAGTGAAGCTCTGAGGCATGAGATTGGAATCTCTTATAAAGATGGGAGGCAATGAATTTTCTTCCAAAAGCTCACATGATGTGAGATTCTTGGCATTCTTCTTGAGTAGCTAGCCACACATTTGGCCAGACTAGTCCACACATTTGGTTTTCTAAGGAATCATTTTTTGCTTGTTTTTAGACCAAGTTGTTTCAGGGAGAGTGAATACAATTATTCCTAGAAAAGGATTGCCCCTGAGGGAGAACAAGCTTGAAGGATAAGAAGCAGGAGGCAGAAATGAAGGATAGGAAGCAGGAGGCAGAAATCTGTAAAAAGAACCACCTTTTCATTTCTAAACAGCATGTTTTACTCCTGTTCTTTTCAGTCATGTCTAAAGTACTATCCCTCTATACATCTGTGTCTCTTTTGCTGTCTGGCATACAGGGTAGAGAACAGACTTTTGGACTCTGTGGGAGAGGGAGAGGGTGGGATGATTTGGGAGAATGGCATTGAAACATGTATACTATCATGTAAGAAATGAATTGCCAGTCTAGGTTCGATACAGGATACAGGATGCTTGGGGCTAGTGCACTGGGATGACCCAGACAGATGATATGGGGAGAGAGGTGGGAGGGGGGTTCAGGATTGGGAGCTTATGTACACCCGTGGTGGATTCATGTTCAATGTATGGCAAAACCAATACAGTATTGTAAAGTAAAATAAAAATAAATAATGGGGAAAAAAAATAAAATACTATCCCCAAGAGGAACACAAGGATTTCCCTTTATCTTTCAGAGTGTTTGAAATTTAATAGTCTTGCTTTCAAGAAAAAACTAGACTGAGTGAAGGGATACAGATATTTTGTGTTGTGAACTAGACAGGGGAGGCACCATTCAGGAAAGCAAATGAGATCTTGTGATGGAGAGTAGTGGGAAGTGACCATAGAAAATATATAAATGAATAAATGTGAATATGTTCTAATAAAATTTTATTTGCAAAAACTGTTGACAGGCTGGATTTAGCCCTTGAACTGTAGTTTGCTGACTTCTGCTCCAGAAAAATTGACAGTGATACACTGGGAGAAACTGTACAGACATGCTTCTTTTAATATCTTCGTGAGAACAAGAATCTCAAATGGCTGTCACTAGTAGAATGGTTGCCTACGTTGTTTTATATTCAGTCAGTGTGATGCTAGATAGTAGTGAAAAGAAATAATCTAGCCACATACATCTGTGTGAACAAGTTCTAGACATCGTTTGGAAGAAGTACAATAAGGCACAGGGCAAATAAGCAACTATAAGTCCATTTAGGGACACGCGGGCTGCCCCAGTGGGTTAGCAGTAAAGAATTTGCCAGCAATGCAGAAGATACCAGTTGGATTCCTGGGTCAGGAAGATCCCTGGAGAAGGGAACGGCAACCCACTCCAGCATACTTGCCTGCAGAATTCCATGAACAGAGGAGCCTGATGAGCTATAGCCTGATGGGGTCGCAGAGTTGGACACGATTGAAGCGACTTGGCACATTCACACATAGGAAGGGATGAGTAAGGGAAGCTTGGAGTTACCGTCAGGGAGAAAAGGTGGATGAGACTGGGTGAAGTTCTAGGTGCTCCAAGACTACTGGTCAGTTCATTTCTGAAGCTGGTAGGTTGAACATAAATATAATTATTATTTCCTTTAAGAAGCAGGCCTCTTCCTCCCTCCTCCAGGGGTTGCTGGAGGTAAAGGGCTGAAAGCGGAGCAATTTTGTCCCCTTCTCCGGTGGAGGAGGCGGCAGTTGCCGCCATACTGGTGTTGGCGACAGGGACACTTTCGCTGACCGAGGTCCAGCCACTATCTCAGCCTGCTCTACTGCCAGGGACGGGAAGAAGCACTCATCTTTCTACATGCATTATTGGGTAGATATATAGTTTAAAATAAAGTAGCGGTAAGTACAGTCATTCTTTGCTCCATGAGGGGAGATTGGTTCCCTGCCTTCCTAACGAACCAAAATCCAAGGATGCTGAAGGCCCTAAGATTCAACCACACAAGTCCAGAAGGTGCTCTTTATCGTGAGTTCTGCAACCGCTGGATACCTAAAGCTGACTGTTAGCTTGTCCAAGGCCATTTAAGTAGGAAGAGGTAGAACTGGGATTTGAACTTTGGTCCCTTTGGCTTCAAAGCTCAGAATCTTTTTATTCACTACTCCTGTGCCTGGGTTTAAGCCAATATTATTTTATTGTAGTCCTTGCACTTAATCATCTCTTTATTTATACCAGTCAGTCAGTCAGTCAGTTCAGTTACTCAGTGGTGTCAGACTGACTGGTTGGATCTCCTTGCAGTTCAATGGACTCTCAAGAGTCTTCTCCAATAGCACAGTTCAAAAGCATCAATTCTTTGGTGCTCAGCTTTCTTAATAGTCCAACTCTCACATCCATACATGACTACTGGAAAAACCATAGCTTTGACTAGAGGGACCTTTGTTGGTAAATTAATGTTTCTGCTTTTTAATATGCTGTCTAGGTTGGTAATAGTTTTAGTTCTGAGGAGCAAGCGTCTTTATTTCAAGGCTGCAGTCACCATCTGAAGGAATTTTGGATCCCCCAAAATAAAGTATGTCACTGTTTCCATTCTTTCCCCATCTATTTGCTATAAAGTGATTAGACTGGATGCCATGATCTTTTTCTGACTGTTGAATGTTTTCTGAATGTTGAATTTTAAGCCAACTTTTCCATTCTTCTCTTTCATCAAGAGTCTCTTTAGCTCTCCTTTGCTTTCTGTCATAAGGGTGGTGTTGTCTGCATATCTGAGATTATTGATATTTCTCCTGGCAGTCTTGATTCCAGCTTGTGCTTCATCCAGCCTGGCATTTCACATAATGTACTCTGCAGAGAAATTAAATAAGCAGGGTGACAATATACAGCCTTGATGTACTCCTTTTCCTATTTGGAACAGGTCTGTTGTTTCATGTCCAGTTTTAACTGTTGCTTCTTGATTTGCATACAGATTTCTCAGGAGGCTGGTCAGGTGGTTTGGTATTCTCATCTCTTGAAGAATTTTCCACGGTTTGTTGTGATCCACACAGTCAAAGGCTTTGGTGTAGTCAATAAAGCAAAAGTAGATGTTTCTCTGGAACTCTCTTGCTTTTTGATGATCCAGTGGATGTTGGCAATTTCATCTCTGGTTCCTCTGCCTTTTCTAAATCCAGTTTGAACATTTGGAAGTTCACGGTTCATGTACTGTTGAAGCCTGGCTTGGAGAATTTTGAGCATTACTTTGCTAGTATGTGAGATGAGTGCGATTGTGTAGTAGTTTGAGTATTCTTCGGCATTGCCTTTCTTTGGGATTGGAATGAAAATGGACCTTTTCCAGCCATTGCTGAGTTTTCCAAATTTGTTAGCATATTGAGTGCAGCACTTTCACAGCACCATCTTTTAGGATTTGAAATAGCTCGACTGGAATTCCATCACCTCCACTAGCTTTGTTTGTAGTGATTCTTCCTAAGGCCCACTTGACTTCACATTCAGGATGTCTGGCTCTAGGTGAGTGATCACACCATTGTGATTATCTGGGTCATGAAGATCTTTGTCGGATAGTTCTTCTGTGTATTCTTGCCACCTCTTCTTAATATCTTCTGCTTTTGTTAGGTCCATACCATTTCTGTCCTTTATTGTACTCATCTTTGCATGAAATGTTCGCTTGGTATGTCTAATTTTCTTGAAGGCATTTCTAGTCTTTTCCATTCTATTGTTTACCTCTATTTCTTTGCATTGGTTGCTGAGGAAGTCTTTCTTATCACTCCTTGCTATTCTTTGGAACTCTGGATTCACGTGGGTATATCTTTCCTTTTCTCCTTTGCCTTTAGTTTCTTTTCTTTTCTCAGCTATTTGTAAGGCCTCCTCAGACAACCATTTTGCCTTTTTGCATTTCTTTTTCTTGGGGATGATCTTGATCACTGCCTCCCGTACAATGTCAGAAACCACCATCCATAGTTCTTCAGGCTGTCAGATCTAATCCCTTGAATCTGTATAATCATAAGGGATTTGATTTAGGTCATGCCTAAATGGTCTAGTGTTTTTCCCTACTTTCTTCAATTTAAGTCTGAATTTGACAATAAGGAGTTCATGATCAGAGACACAGTTAGCTCCCAGTCTTGTTTTTGCTGACTGTATAGAACGTCTCCATTTTTGGCTGCAAAGAATATAATCAATCTGCTTTTGGTATTGACCATCTGGTGATGTCCATAAGTAGAGTCTTCTCTTGTGTTGTTGGAAGAGGGTGTTTGCTATGACCAGTGCATTCTCTTGGCAAACTCTGTTAGCCTTTGACCTGTTTCGTTTTGTACGCCAAGGCCAAATTTGCCTGTTACTCCAGGTATCTCTTGATGTCCTACTTTTGCATTTCAGTCTCCTATAATGAAGAGGACATCTTTTGGGGTGTTAGTTTGAGAAGGTCTTGTAGGTCTTCATAGAACTGTCAACTACAAATTGGCACTTACCAAGAGCATTGCCAATGACTGAACAACAAAGGCATTTGCCATCTGCCTCTACAGAGATTGAACCCCATGCTGCTATAGCTGTTGACCTACAACAACCCCTGAGGGAGTTCAGGGTGGAGTGAAGCATTCTGTGCTCCAGGGAATCTGGTGGGACAGGTCTTTAAAGTGTTGGATGTTTTTAGGAACAGATTTTATAATCTCAATCCCTCAGTTCAGTTTAGTTCAGTCACTCAGTCGTGTCTGACTTTGCGATCCTGTGGACTGCAGCATGCCAGGCCTCCCTGTCCATCACTAACTCCTGGAGTTTACTCAAACTCATGTCCATTGAGTCAGTGATGCTATCCAACCATCTCATCCTCGGTCTTCCCCTTCTCCTCTCGCCTTCAATCTTTCCCAACATCAGGGTCTTTTCAAATGAGTCAGCTCTTTGCATCAGGTGGCCAAAATATTGGAGTTTCAGCTTCAACATCAGTCATTCCAATGAACATTCAGTACTGATTTCCTTTAGGATGCAGAGTACATCTCAATCCTTGCATCTCCTCATATCTAGAGAAACACTGAAATCCTTCATGGTGATACCATATCCTCATGATTAACAAAAACCCTTTTGTAAAATGAGTACTTCATGTTATTCAACGCCCCCTTCACCAAAACCTCATATATTGATTTTCCCCCACTGCTGCTTTGGAGCAGTCTCTCAGAGCTATAAGAGATGCTGCCTCCCAGGCTGCAGTCCTCATTTTTCCCCAAATAAAAGTTAACTCACAACTCTCAAGTTGTACCTCTTTTTTTTAGTCAACAGAACTGTAAAACTTCAGCTTCTTCAGCATTACTGGTCAGGACATAGACTTGGATTACTGTGATATTGAATGGTTTGACTTGGAAATGAACAGAGATAATTCTATGTTTTTGAGATTGCATCTAAGTATTGCATTTTGGACTCTTTTGTTGACTATGATGGCTAGTCCATTTCTTCTAAGGGATTCTTGCCCACAGTAGTAGATACAATGGTCATCTGAGTTAAATTCACTCATTCCAGTCCATTTTAGTTCACTGATTCCTAAAATGTCAATGTTCACTCTTGCCATCTCTTGTTTGACCACTTCCAATTTGCCTTGATACATGGACCTAACATTCCAGGTTCGTATGCGATATTGCTCTTTACAGCATTGGACTTTACTTCCATCACCCATCACATCCACAACTGAGTGTTGTTTTTGCTTTGGCTCTGTCTCTTCATTCTTTCTGGAGTTATTTCTCCACTCTTCTCCAGTAGCAAGTTGGGCACTTACCGACCTGGGGAGTTTTAGTGTCATACTTTTTTGCCTTTTCATATTGTTCATGAGATTCTCAAAGCAAGAATGCTGAGGTGGTTTGTCATTCCCTTCTCCAGTGGGCCATGTTTTGTCAGAGCTCTTCACCAGAACCCATCCATTTTGGGTGGCCCTACATGGCATGGCTCATAGTTTCAGTGAGTTAGATAAGGCTGTGGTCCATGTGATCAAACTGGTTAGTTTTCTGTGATTGTGGTTTTCAGTCTCTCTGCCCTCTGATGTAAAAGAATAAGAGGCTTATAGAAGCTTCCTATGCAGAGTACATCATGAGAAATACTGGGCTGGAAGAAGCACAAGCTGGAATCAAGATTGCCAGGAGTTCTTTCAGCAAAACTGGAAAACTCATCAGTGGCCACAGGAATGAAAAAGGTCAGTTTTCATTGCAATCTCAAAGAAGGGCAATGCCAAAGAATGTTCAAAGTAATGTACAACTGCACTCATTTCAGATGCTAGCAATGTGATGCTCAAAATCCTCCAAGCTAGGCTTCAGCAGTATGTGAACTGAGAACATGCAGATGTACAAGCTGAGTTTTGAAAAGGCGGAGGAATCAGAGGTCAAATTGCCAACATTTGTTGGATCATGAAGAAAACAAGGGAATTCAGAAAAATATCTACATCTGCTTCATTGACTATGCTAAAGCCTTTGTGTGGATCACAATAAACTGCAGACAATTATTAAAGAGATAGGAATACCAGATCACTCTACCTGTCTCCTGTGTGCAGGTAAAGTAGCAGTAGCTAGAACCCGACATAGAACAACTGACTGGTTCAAAATTGGAAAAGGCATACAACAAGGCTGTATATTGTCACCCTGCTTATTTAACTTCTATGCAGAGTACATCATGCAAAAATGCCAAATGGATGAATCACAAACTAGAATCAAGATTGCCAAGAGAAATATCAATAACCTCAGATATGCAGATAATACTACTTTAATGGAAGAAAGTGAAGAGGAACTAAAAAAACCTCCTGATGAGGGTAAAAGAGGAGAGTAAAAAATTTGGTTTAAAATTCAACATTCAAAACATTAAGATTATGACATCCAGGCTCATGGCAACAGATGGGGAAAAAGTCAAAGCAGTGACAGATTTTATTTTCTAGGGCTCCCAAATCACTGTAGATGGTGACTGCAGCCATGAAATTAAAAGATGCCTGCTCCTTGGAAGTAAAGCTATGACAAACCTAAGCAGTGTATTAAAAAGCAAAGACATTACTTTGCCAACAAAAGTCTGTATAGTCAAAGCAACAGTTTTTCCAGTAGTCATGTATGGATGTGAGTGTTGGACCATAAAGAATGCTGAGCGCTGAAAAATAGATGCCTTTGAATCATGGTGCTGGAGAAGTCTCTTGAATCCCTTGGACTGCAAGGTGATCAAACCAGTCAATTCTAAAGAAAGTCAACCCAGAATATTCATCAGAAGGACTGGTGCTGAAGCTGAAGCTCTAATACTTTGGCCACGCGATGAGAAGAGCTGACACATTGGAAAAGACCCTGATGCTGGGAAAGACTGAGGGCAAGAGAAGAAGAGTACTACAGAGAATGAGACTGTTGGATGGCATCACTGACTTGATGGCCATAAATTTGAACAAACTCCAGGTGATAGTGGAAGACAGAGGAGCCTGGTGAGCTGCAGTCCATGGGGTTCAGAGTCAGACACGACTTACTGAATGCACAACAACAGCAATCCACCTTCATGGTATTATATGGATGAATTTCACTATCCTAATAATCCTTGTTCTGCTTCCTGCTTATCCATCTTCCTTAATCTGTCTCTCCCCTACCCCTTCGCAAACAATGAACTTTTTACTCTTACCAGTTTTAACTTTACAAAATGCCGTATAGTTGAAATCTTACCATATGTAGCCTCTTCCTATTGGCCTCTCTCACATAGTAATATGCATTTAAAGTTCCTCCATATTTCTTCACAGCTTGATAACTCATTTATTTTTAGGGCTGAATCAGATATCTTTATCTGTATGTAACATAGTTTATTTACATGTTCATCTACTGAAGGCCAATGTGCTTGCTTCCCAGTTTGTGGAATTAAAAATAAAGCTTCTGTAAACAGCAAAATCAAGACATGAGGCTGACTGTGGCTCAGATCATCAGTTCCTTATTGCAAAATTCAGGTTCAAATTGAAAAATGTAGGGAAAACCACTAGGCTATTCAGGTAGGACCTAAATCAAATCCATTATGATTATACAGTGAAAGTGATGAATATTCAAAGAACTAGATCTGGTGGACACTGTCTGAAGAGTATGGATGGAGGTTCATAACACTGTATAAGAGGTGATGACCAAAATTATTCCTAAGAGAAAAAAATGCAAGAAGGCAAAGTGGTTGTCTGAGAAGACCTTACAAATAGCTGAGAAAAGAAGAGAAGTGAAAGGCAAAGGAGAAAGGGAAAGATATTCCCGACTGAATGCAGATTTCCAAAGAATATCAAGGAGAGATAAGAAAGCTTTCCTAAGTGAATGCAAAGAAATAGAGGAAAACAGTAGAATGGGAAAGACTACAGATTTCTTTAAGAAAATTGGAGATACCAAGGTAACATTTCATGCAAAAATAGGTACAATAAAGGACAAAAATGGCAAGGACCTAACAGAGGCAGATGAGATTAAGAAGAGGTGGCAAGAATACACAGAACTATACAAAAAAGATACTAATGACCCAGATAACCACAATGGTTGTGGTCACTCACCTAGAACCAGACATCCTGAAGTGTGAAGTCAAATGGGCCTCAGGAAGCATTACTATGAACAAAGCTAGTGGAAGTGATGGAATTCCAACTGAGCTATTTCAAAACCTAAAAGATGATGCTGTTAAATGTGTTGCACCAGTATACCATTAAATTTGGAAAACTCAGCAGTGGCCACAGGACTGAAAAAGGTCAGTTTTCATTCTAATCCCAAAGAAGGGAAATGCCAAAGAATGTTAAAACTACCATACATACAACTGCAATCATTTCATATGCCAGCAAGATAATGCTCAAAATCCTTCAAGCTAGGCTTCAGCAATACGTGAACCAAGAACTTCCAGGTGTTCAAGCTGTATTTAGAAAAGGTAGAGGAACCAGAGATCAAATTGCCAAAATTTGTTGGATCATGAACAAAGCAACGGTATCCGAAAAAATAAAATCTACTTCTGCTTCACTGACTATGCTAAAGCCTTTAACTGTGTAGATTACAACAAACTGGAATATTCTTAATGAGAATGGAACACCAGACTACCTGACCTGCTTCCAGAGAGACCTATATTCAGGACAAGTAGCAACAGTTGGAACCTGACATGGAACAACTGACTGGTTCAAAATTGAGAAAGGCATACAACAAGGCTGCAAATTGTCACCCTGTTTATTTAACTCATATGCATAATACATCATGAGAAGTGCTGGGCTGGATGAATCATGAGCTGGGTCAAGATAGCCAGGAGAAGTATCAGCAACCTCAGATATGCAGATGATACCACTTTAATGGCAGAAAGGAAGAGGAGCTAAAGAGCCTCTTGATGAAGGTAAAAGATGAGACTGAAAAAGCTAGCTTACAACTCAGTATTAAAAAAGATTATGGCATCCAGTGCTATAAGTTCATGGCAAACAGAAGGGGAAAATGTGGAAACAGTGTCAGATTTTATTTTAGTGGGCTCCAAAATCACTGTGGATAGTGACTGCAGCTACAAAACTAAAAGGCACTTGCTCCTTGAAAGAATAGTTATCCCAAACTTAAACAATGTGTTAAAAAGCGTAGACATCACTTTGCCAACAAAGGCCCATATAGCCCAAACTGTGGTTTTTCCAGTAGTCATGTAAGAATGTGAGAGTTGGACTATAAAGAAGCCTGAGTGCCAAAGAATTGATACTTCCAAACTCTGATGCTGGAGAAGACTCTTGAGAGTCCCTTGGATTTCAAGATCAAACCAGTCCATCCTATAGAAAATCAACCCTGAATATTCACTGGAAGGACTAATGCTGAAGCTGAAGCTCCAATACTTTGGCTACCTCATGAAAAGAACTGACTCACTGGAAAAAAACTCTGATGCTGGGAAAGACTGAGGGCAGGAGGAGAAGGGGGCAACAGAGGATGAAATGGTTAGATGGCAACACTTCAATGGAAATGAGTTGGAGCAAACTCCTGGAGATAGTGAAGGACAGGGAAGCCTAGCATGCTGCAGTTCATGGGGTCACAAAGAGTGGGATACAACTTAGTGACTGAGTAAAACAGCAACAAACATCCATGTGCAGGTTTTGCTGTGGGTATAAACTTTCAGTTCCTTTGGGTTAGTACCAAGGAGCACAGTTACTGGATATTATGATGGAAGAAGATTTAGTCTTTAAAGAAATTTCCAAACTATCTTCCAAAGTGACGTGACCTTTTGGTCATTCTAATAAATGTGTAGTGGTATCTTGTATTTTGATTTGCAATTCCTTGATGACATATGAATCTGAACATACTTTCCTATGCCTGTTTGCTATCTGTTTATATTTTTTGGTGCGGTGTTTAGTCAGGTTTTTCCAATTTTTTAATCAGTTTATTTTCTTATCATTGAATTGTAAGTTATTTGTATATTTTGGTAAGTGTTGTTTATCAGATATATCTTCTGTAAATAGTTTCTCCTAGTCTGTGATTCTGATGATTGGATCATGTGATTTTCTTATTTAACCAATTGATATGATTACATTAAAGGATTTTAAACTTTGATTACGCATTGGCTATATGGGATAAATCCCACTTGATCATGGTGTTTAACTGTTTTATGCTTTTCTGGCTTTTATCCACCAATATTTGGTTGAGAATTTTTCCATTTATTTTCCTGAGAGATACTGATCTATAGCTTTCTTTTCTTGTAATGTCTTTGTCTGGTTTTGGCTTTAGGATAATGATGGACTCATAGAAAGATTTAGGAAATATTGGCTCATCTCTTATTTTCTGGAAATTAGCTGCAGAGAACTTGTATAATTTCTTTCTTAAACATTTATCAGAATTCACCAGTTAAGCCATCTTGGCTTGGTGCTTTCTGGTTTGAAAGGTTATTTATAAGTGATACAATTTCCTTAGTACAGATAGGCCTATTTAAACCATTTCTTCTTGTGTAAATTTTGGCAGATAGTATCTTTTAAGAAATTGGTCTGTTTCATCTAGATTATTGAATTTATGGGCATAGAGTTGCTCAGATTATTCTTTTACCAACCCTTTGAAGTCCTTAAGATCATCTCTCTTTCTTTCTTGGTTAGCCTGGCGAGAGACTTACCAATTTTCTTATCTTCTCAAACAGATTTTGAATTTGTTGATTTTCTCTGTTAAGTAAATACTGTTTTCAATTCATTGATCTCCACTCTTTTATTATTTCCTTTACTCTGCTTGCTTTGGATTTAATTTGCTCTTCCATGTTGTTTATTCCTATTATTAGGTTGGGCATTACCTCTTTCAATCTTGGAGGAGTGACCTTATGTAGGATGTGTCCTATAGGACCCAGCAACTTTCTCCCTTCTGGCCACTGGCATTAGATGCTCCAAGGGTGTCCTTCACTGGGGTTGTGTGCACACTTCTGTTGTGCCAGGGCTGACTATGGTAGGCCCATTTGTATGTGGGCCTGCACCCTGATCTGGCTTTCTTCATGAGGTTGTTTTGAGTGCACTGGTGGGTAAGACGATCTCCCAGTGGGGCTGGTTGTAAAGCTGATGGCTTGTGACTGCTACATGCATATTGATGGGCAGAGTCAGCCCCTGGTGCTAGATAGAGGGAAGATTTCAAAACGATACTTGGCAGCAACAGTGTCAGCACAGTAAAGTGAGGATCACAAAAATGGCTACTGCCAGCATCTCAGTCCCTAGGGGGAGTCCAGGCTGCCTCTTTTGTTCTCTAGGAAACTCTTTGAGATCACCAGTCTGCCCCAGGCTTCTTTCAACCAGCTGCCTCTCTACTGGGACTTGGAGCATGTGAGATTTTATGTGAAACTTTGATGGAGTCCCAGTTTCCTACAGCTGTCTGGCTCTCTGGAATATAAGTCTGCAGCTGCTGCTGCTGCTGCTGCTGCTAAGTCGCTTCAGTCATGTCCGACTCTGTGTGACCCCATAAGACGGCAGCCTACCAGGCTCCCCTGTCCCTGGGATTCTCCAGGCAAGAATAAGTCTACTGGTTTTCAAAGCCATATGTTTTGGTGGCTCAGCTTCAGGACACCAGGACTGGGGAGCCCAGCATGGTGCTTGGACCCTTCACTCCTCAGAAGAC
>SJYX01006886.1:125734-150064 GCA_006410675.1 Oreotragus oreotragus
TAGTCAAGGCTATGGTTTTTCCAGTGGTCATGTATGGATGTGGGAGTTGGACTGTGAAGAAAGCTGCATGGCAAAGAACTGATGCTTTTGAACTGTGGTGTTGGAGAAGACTCTTGAGAGTCCCTTGGACTACAAGGAGATCCAACTGGTCCATTCTAAAGGAGATCAGTTCTGGGTGTTCTTTGGAAAGACTGATGCTGAAGCCGAAACTCCAGTTACTTTGGCTACCTCATGCGAAGAGTTGACTCATTGGAAAAGACTCTGAGGCTGGGAGAGATTGGGGGCAGGAGGAGAAGGGGACAACAGAGGATGAGATGGCGGGATGGCATCACCGACTCGATAACGTGAGTTTGGGTGAACTCCGGGAGATGGTGATGCAGGGAGGCCTGGCGTGCTGCGATTCATGGGGTCGCAAAGAGTCGAACACGACTGAGTGACTGAACTGAACTGAATTGAAGACAGAAATGGATTTACCATGAAGATATTGAAACTTAAACTTTAGGCTCCTCGTTTAATGGTATCTTTTCAAGATCTTAGAATAATCCCTGGCAATATCTTCACACGGTTATAGACACATATCTATATAACAAGCATTATATATATATATAAGATTTGAAAAAAGTAAGATATATTTAACTGGAGTTTTGGGTTTAATGGGCTATATTTATGTGATTTTCAGTCTCTTCTAGATATTGTTAAAGTATTGCTAGCCATCTCATAATAGGAATGGTTTTCAGGAATATACCTACCTGCCATTTTCGGATTCAAAGGTGCCAGAAATAATGTTGCATTAGATTAGCATCTGGCTTGGGTGTATATGGATAGTAGAGAAGACACAAAGTTTCAAATATATGAAGTCAGAAGCTGGTCTATGGAAGATCTGAATCTTACAGCTTTATGCAAAAGATGTTTCCCCAAATTTGACAACATATTTAATGTTTATGTAAGATTATTAGCAATGAGTTGTGATCCTGAAAAAAACTTTTCTGAATAATAAACAACAAAAAAAAACCCCACAAGTTTTGATCACCCCTGCTAGAGGAAAGACTAAATTGTCTTTCTCCTTTCTCTGTAGAGAATAACATTACAAAATTATGGTCAAAATGAAGAGTTTGACAAGAATATACTGCTAAAATACATAAGGAAATAAGTAATGCAGAGATGTATCAAGTAATTAATAAAAATATTTCAGTTTCTTTTAGTTCTGTGATGTCTATGGTAATTGTCATCCTTTAAAAATTAGCAAATAATTCTTAATCCTTAGTGTAAATAAATATTTTCTTATATATAAGTTTATGTTCACAACTTAAAATTTATTTTTTTTGGTAAAGAACCCCTAAATTGTATACACTTCAGACCTCATAAAACCTTCAGATTTGCCCCTGGACTTAGATATTATTTGGCATAAGATTCTTACTACATAGACACAAAAACAGGCCTAGAGATAATTTATTACTATTTGGAATCACCTAATAAGGACAGGATTTACATTGATTCAGCTCCTTGGGCAATGAATCAAATCTCTCACCATTCATTTGTGGATAGAATAATTTAAACTTTCTGTATATATGAATATACACCTAGAATTTTAGGTGAGAAAGCAATATTATAGAGCTGAACTCCTGGACTCAAAGTCTGCTATAGATACAGAGATTGTGCAGAAAAAAAAAAATGTAGACATTTGTGCATGAATTTCTTAGAGGGAAAGTCATTTGTCAAAGTGGCTGGAATGAGAAGGGAACCACTTTAGGGTTCTGTCAATTCTTACCAGCTGGAAAGTCCCAGAAACTCTGGTCATGAAGCTCTGAAATCTAGAGATGCAAATCCAAATGACGTGCAATAGTATTGTTGAATAAAGCAGAAAAGAACCAGATAATGTGAGACCTTTATTATTGATTAAAATGACATGGACTGTGTTCATATTCCCTAAGGCTGAATCCTCTTTGACTCATATACAAGGGAAACCAGAGGTTGTTTCTGAGCTTGGAGACTGACAGGGAAGTTCATTAACATAGGTTTGTCATTGCAATCTTACCACAAATATGGTCTATAAATCCCTTTTAATTATATTCTGTAACTGTCTCTGCACAACTAAAATGAATGTGTGTTTGGGGACCTTCAGTTACTAACGTTGTGCAGAGGACAAACAAAATATTGGTTTTGTTTTCTAGCAAGACAGATACTTTGAATGTGAAAAGCACATTAATCAGACTAACTGGACTATAAAAGAACTTAAACCCATCAGTTGGAGTGATTTACTGAAAAGGCTTACAGTAGCTGTCCCAAGGATATTCAGTTCAGTTCAGTAGCTCAGTTGTGTCCAACTCTTTGCGACCCCATGAATCGCAGCATGCCAGGCCTCCCTGTCCATCACCATCTCCCGGAGTTCACTCAGACTCACGTCCATCGAGTCCGTGATGCCATCCAGCCATCTCATCCTCGGTCGTCCCCTTCTCCTCCTGCCCCCAATCCCTCCCAGCATCAGAGTCTTTTCCAATGAGTCAACTCTTCGCATGAGGTGGCCAAAGTACTGGAGTTTCAGCTTTAGCATCATTCCTTCCAAAGAAATCCCAGGGCTGATCTCCTTCAGAATGGACTGGTTGGATCTCCTTGCAGTCCAAGGGACTCTCAAGAGTCTTCTCCAACACCACAGTTCAAAAGCATCAATTCTTCGGTGCTCAGCTTTCTTCACAGTCCAACTCTCACATCCATACATGACCACAGGAAAAACCATAGCCTTGACTAGGCGGACCTTAGTCGGCAAAGTAATGTCTCTGCTTTTGAATATACTATCCAGGTTGGTCATAACTTTTCTTCCAAGGAGTAAGCGTCTTTTAATTTCATGGCTGCAGTCACCATCTGCAGTGATTTTGGAGCCCCAAAAAATAAAGTCTGACACTGTTTCCACTGTTTCCCCATCTATTTCCCATGAAGTGATGGGACCGGATGCCATGATCTTCGTTTTCTGAATGTTGAGCTTTAAGCCAACTTTTTCACTCTCCTCCTTCACTTTCATCAAGAGGCTTTTTAGCTCCTCCTCACTTTCTGCCATAAGGGTGGTGTCATCAGCATATCTGAGGTTATTGATATTTCTCCCGGCAATCTTGATTCCAGCTTGTGTTTCTTCCAGTCCAGCGTTTCTCATGATGTACTCTGCATATAAGTTAAATAAGCAGGGAGACAATATACAGCCTTGACGTACTCCTTTTCCTATTTGGAACCAGTCTGTTGTTCCATGTGCAGTTCTAACTGTTGCTTCCTGACCCATTAAAGGCATGCTTTGCAGGCTAAGCAGACTTGATAGCAAAGGTACTATATAGCTTTCTCAAATTTCAAAGGTGATTTGAAAGCACATTTAAATGCTAGGTCAGATGCAGCCCCTTGATGGAGGAAGGGCTGTCTAATGTTTATTCCTTGTCTTTGACCTCAGGGAAAAACTGGGTGTTCATTCTGCTTGTGTTTCTTTAATGGTAACTGGTCCCTCCAAGCATCTCTAATTTCAAGAGTTCTCTTGGAAAATCTCTTCCTCTCCCATCCTTAGCTGAAGTTTTTGTTTGTTTGTTTTTGGCCAAGCGGCACATGGGATCCTAGTTTCGCAACGAGGGATCAAACTCACACTCACTTCTTTGGAAGCATGGAGTCTTAACCACCAGACCGTCAGGGAAGTTTCAGCTTGAGGTTATGTAAGAACTCATCCAGGTGGTCCTAGTGGTAAAGAACCCACCCACCCAATGCAGGAGCTGCAGGAGACCCTGGTTCGATCCTTGGGTTGGGAACGTCCCCTGGGAGGAGGGCATGGCAGTCTATCCCAGTGTTCATGCCTAGAGAATCCCATGGACAGAGGAGCCTGGTGGGCTGCATTCCATAGCATTGCAAAGAGCTGGACATGACTGAAGTGACTTAGCATGAATGCATTTGAACAGCTAGAATTCTCTGCCTTCAATGAAGAAATGATAACAGTGAAATAAATGGAAAATAAAACAGGTCCTAGTAGAAGTAGTTAAAAAATTACACTGGTAAGGATTTATACCAGGGAGTGAAAGCTGTAAACTGGCTGGCTGTGGGTGAATCAAGATGGTGGATATATTTTTGGTTTGCAGATGATTGTTAAGAAGATTTTAAACAATAGTTCAGTTCAGTTCAGTTCAGTCAGTCGTGTCTGACTCTTTGGGACCCTGTGAATCGCAGCACACCAGGTCTCCCTGTCCATCACCAACTCCCGGAGTTCACTCAAACTCATGACCATCGAGTCCGTGATGCCATCCAGCCATCTCATCCTCTGTTGTCCCCTTTTCCTCTTTCCCCCAATCCCTCCCAGTATCAGAGTATTTTCCAACGAGTCAACTCTTCACATGAGGTGGCCAAAGTACTGGAGTTTCAGCTTTAGCATCATTCCTTCCAAAGGACACCCAGGACTGATCTCCTTTAGAATGGACTGATTGGATCTCCTTGCAGTCCAAGGGACTCTCAAGAGTCTTCTCCAACACCACAGTTCAAAAGCATCAATTCTTCGGCACTCAGCCTTCTTCACAGTCCAACTCTCCCANTTTAGCATCATTCCTTCCAAAGGACACCCAGGACTGATCTCCTTTAGAATGGACTGATTGGATCTCCTTGCAGTCCAAGGGACTCTCAAGAGTCTTCTCCAACACCACAGTTCAAAAGCATCAATTCTTCGGCACTCAGCTTTCTTCACAGTTCAACTCTCCCATCCATACATGACTACTGGAAAAACCATAACCTTGACTAGACAGACCTTTGTTGGCAAAGTAATGTCTCTGCTTTTTAATATGCTAAGTTGGTCATAACTTTCCTTCCATGAAATAAGCATCTTTTAATTTCATGGCTGCAGTCACCATCTGCAGTGATTTTGGAGCCCCCCAAAATAAAGTCTGACACTGTTTGCACTGTTTCTCCATCTATTACAGCCTGAATTAGGCATGGAAAAGTGGATTACGATTTCTTCAGAAGTATTTGGGCATTAGACACATGCTCCTTAGTTACCTGGCTTCTCAGAGCTGACCTTTCTAAACTCAGGTCAGACTTGCAAGAGCCCATGAGGAGAAAGGGAGAGAGAAATCCAGGAAATTGAAAGAGTGTGATCATGACACCAACGGGATCCTTTGAAGGAAAAGAGGAAAGGAAGAGAAGCTGCTTAGGAGGAAGAGCCTAAGACAGCAATGAAGTTCTAGGAAAGTTCAGCAAGGCTGATGGAAAGACTTAGAAAGTTGCCTGCCCCCAAAGTCCCATGGACAGGCTTCCCTGTTGGCTCAGCGGTAAAGAATAATCTGTTAATGCAGGAGATGTGGGTGGGTTCGATCCCTGGATTGGGATGATCCCCTGGAGAAGGAAATGGCAATCCACTCCAGTATTCTTGCCTGGGAAATTCCATGGACAGAGGAGTCAGGTGGGGTTGAAAACTCTATGGGGTTGCAAAGAGTTAGACATGACAGCCACTAAACAACAGAAACAACAAAAGTCCCATGACTGCCAGTGAAGGGCCTTACCTGGTATCCCTGTAGCAGGTCAAGGCTGAGAGCAGCCTTTAGGAGGCCTCTGATGGACTTGCTTCGGGGATGCTTAATTCATTAGCTGCCCCCTGGCAGGGACTTGAGATGGGTATTCTCGTAGACCCCATACCCTCCTGGCAGTTTAATTTCCCCATGTCCAACCATTTCCTTGTTTCCCAAGCCATTGTTGGCATTGTATTTGCTTCTTCTGTTTCAAGTCTGAGAATTTTACATAGCAGCATAGTTTATTCTTTAAACGATGAAAAGCTATAACAGGAATGAAAAAGGAACTAGTAAACAGCAATTAACTTTTAAACAGCAGTCCAAATGTTATATTTATATTGTGATGAAGCAGTATTATCGTTATTGACAAATGTAAACTCATTTTGGTTTATTTAATAAATATTGAATACTTACTGTGATTCAGACATATAGAACATACATGAGGACTCTCCGGTTACCTCTTGGAGTACCCCTAGCCTGTTAGTTTGGAGAAATACCAAAGTAATAGACTTCACCAAGTTAGTAGAATAGGCCATAGTATTTCTTTTCCAAATATGTAAATACCTAAGCAATTTTGCCACCAGCATATTTTCTATGCACATTGACAGCTTTTTTCTCTTTTTGTAGCTGAGAGACATCCTGACTCCTGTGGTGCATCTTTGTGCTGGGTGCTTTCTTGGCTGGTGAAGACATATAGTCTTATTTATTTTTGTTGTTTTTCAGGGAGCAGTTTCCTTCCTTTTATCAGTTAAGTCACTTTTTAGGCACTGGATTTGTTGTCAACCATTCCACCTTTTTCCACATTACATCAAATAATTGACAGTTGGAGGGAGCCAGGCTGTATTAAAGTTTGTGGGTGGTTCCAGGTTGGTGGAGGGGTTTCTAGGACATCTGATATCTACAACTGAGGCATCAATCAGTCCACACAGTGCCAGCATCATGGGAGACAGAGAAGAAGGATGTCATGAGCCTGTTCCTGAATCCAGAAGCTGCTGTTGCTGCTAAGTTGCTTCCGTCGTGTCCGACTCTGTGTGACCCCATAGACAGCAGCCCACCAGGCTCCCCTGTCCCTGGGATTCTCCAGGCAAGAATACTGGAGTGGGTTGCCATTTCCTTCTCCAATGCATGAAAGTGAAAAGTGAAAGTGAAGTTGCTCAGTCGTGTCCAATTCCTAGTGACCCCATGGACTGCAGCCTACCAGGCTCCTCCATCCCTGGGATTCTCTAGGCAAGAGTACTGGAGTGGGTTGCCATTGTCTTCTCTGGAATCCAGAAGGGGGAGAAAGAAAACTCACATCTTGCAAGTTACCTGTGAAAGTGATAGTCACTCGGTCAAGTCTGACTCTGCAACTCCATAGGACTGTAGTCTGCCAGGCTCCTCTGGCCATGGGGTTCTCCAAGCAAGAATATTGGAGTGGGTAGTCATGCCCTTCCCCGGGAGATCTTCTTGACCCAGGGATCAAACCTGAGAATCCTGCATTGGCAGGCAGATCCTTTAGTGTCAGAGCCACCAGAGAATGTTAATAAAGGGCTTCCCTGGTGGCTCAGATGGTGAAGAATCTGCCTGCCAATGCAGGAGACCTGGGTTTGATCCCAGGGTCAGGTAGATCCCCTGGGGAAGGGCATGGCTACCCACTCCAGTATTCTTGCTCGGAGAACCCCGTGGCCAGAGGAGCCTGGCAGACTACGGTCCATGGAGTTGCAGAAAATCAAATACAACTGAGTGATTAATACTTTCATATATATCAGTCCTCTCGAAAGCTTCCAGCTGCAGCTCCTCCATTCCCAGGGCAAGGCCCATTCTTTGTTTGTATCCTTACAGTTGTTGGTTCTTCCGAGGACCTCATGACAGGTACCTTCACTTTTAGAAACCCAATATTCCTTCTGGAAGACTCTCTTGGGAAGAACTTTGAAAAAAGGCTCTAGGCTCCTTTTTTCTCTTCCTCCAGATCATGGTCCATAGGAAGCATGCTGTACTTTCAGACTACCTCTCAATGGCAAGTGCAATTCCAGATGCAGCTGACCACAGCTTAGCTAGTGATGTAGCTTTTCCACCCACCTGTTCTGCCCTCTAGCCTTCTGGGCAGGGGTCAGATCTCGCCCTACCATGCCTAACAAACTCACCTGAAGCTCTGCAAGAAGTCCTGGTGGGGCTTCTCCTACTAGGCCAAAAGCAGAATGGTAGCCCCCATGGGATTCAGAGACAGTGGCAACTATGTTTGAAGTCTCTCTTTTCACTCTATTGAACTTTTAATTCATACTTACTCAATTTGGGGCAAATATCATTTTTCATTCAGGGACCAAGGTTTAAAAACCAGTCTAGAACATTAACGTTGACAGTTTCCATTTTGATCTGGCCCTTTGGAATGCTGTATTTGTTTATCTTGGTGTCTCCACTGAAACACCAATGATCTTATTTTGTTATGCTATCTTTAATGCATTTGATGTGCTAGTAATCTCTTCTTCTCAGTTTCCTCTTATAATTTTGGTATAATAATATCTGCCTGGTGAGGAATAGATAAATAATATGTGGGAAGCATCAACCACCGTATCTAGTGCATACAAGGAATTTAATAAAATTTAGTTCCTTCTTCTCACTCTTCCACCCTCTCCCACTTAAACAAAAAAGCATTGTATTTTTTTTTTATAATAAAGGTAAATTTTGGGCCAAAGTTATTTTACAGAAATAGTCAAAATTTGCCTTTGACTCATGCATGATTCAGTGATACCTTTCCAACAGATTTGTCTTTTAAAAAATCTTCAGTGTGTGACTGTGTAGTGTCAGATATAGTGACTGGCATCTTTTCTGTAAGCAATGTGGGTATATGCATTCAGTCGCTCAGTCATGTCCAACTCTTTGCAGCCCCATGGGTGGTAGCCCACCAGGCTCTTCTACCCGTGGAATTTTCCAGACAAGAATACTGGAGTGAATTGCCATTTCTTCCTCCAGATGATCTTCAAACCAAGGATCAAACCTGCGTCTCCTGCATCTCCTGCAATGGCAGGCGGATTCTTTACCACTGACCCATCAAGGAAGCCTCTCTATAAGCAATGTTAATTAGTAATTATCAAGAGAATGCAATAAAGGTTTCATCAAAGAAGGAGAATTTGAGCACAAAAAACCTAGTTGTTTTCAACCTATTTTGTTATTTCCACTGGATCACAGACTTATTTTTAATCACATGAATAGTTACAACACTACTCAACTGATGGTCAGTTAAAGTTGAATTTATTTTATGCAGATTGGAAAAATTAATATTCATAAATATTTGTGAAGAGTAGTGGGAGCTTTTTCTTCCATTTCCATTATATCTCGGTCTATTTTTCCTAGTACTACTAGGGATGAATACTTTCATGGTCTAAAACTGAATAATAGCATATGAATTGCTATTATTTTTTTTTTCCTTGTGTGTAACTACAAGCATAGATTCTGTTTTACTCTAGGGAAAGCAAGAGTTATTCTGTTTTGAAGGAGTCTACACTTTTATATTATATCCAGAATAGGCAAAAAAAAAAAAAAAAAAGAACAGCTGTTTCATTGAATTACTTTTTTCCCCCCTCAATCATTTGCTGTGTAAATCTTGGCTTTTTCAATATCTCCTTTTTTCCCCAAAAGCATATAAACTTCTTATTTGCCTGTTTCCTGATGCTGCATTTTGATGTGGTCAAGCTGATGAATTACAAATGAAGTTCACACAAAAAATGTATTGCCTCCAAAGAGTATTTATTTCGGATGGAGACACATCTATAAATGCCCACTTTCTCTCCCTTACAGATGTTTACGAACTCATTACTTCTTCTCTGTTGCATTTAATTTTAGTATTCAGTTACTAAATTAATAATAAGCAATTATTAAATGGCTAAATTATTCTTTAGTAATATAAAGACTCTGAAGGCTTCTCCTACTTTTTCTCAGTTCTAGAGAGTTTTTCAGTTTAAGTGTGGTTTAATCCTTCTACTTCAGCGCTGCAGAATCAAGAACTTGTGAGATGACTGATTTGAAAAAGATAGATTTCAAAATATATTGAGGATATACATATCCTCACTTGACCAGAAAACACAAATTTTAGAAGAGAGAAGCTCAATGAAAGGGAACATGAAATGTGTCTATATGTCCAGTAAAATATAGTCGACTTAGTATTTTGAGTCAAGCAGATGACTGACTCATTGACTAAAATTAAAAAAAAAAATCTTTTGCATCATAAAAGCATAAAGTGAAAAATTTTAAAAGCTTTTTTATAACTATGCTTTTAAAAAATAACTATTTATAAAGTTATAAATCGTTCAATATTATTATATTCATGGAATAACCAGAGCAGCAGGTTAAGTTTCTTCTTTTGTGTTGAGGAGTGAGGGATGAAGATGAAGAGGCATCAATTCATTTGCAATTCAACACAATGTGGCACTCTTATTAAATACCTATTATATTCTACACCTTTTGCTAAGCACTGGAGTTGAGCAACATTTAAGTCAAATAATTTATAACTAAATTGTACAGTTTCAAATTTGTTTTGTTTGAAGAGAGAAAAGAAATTCTGTCGTCTGAGACAGAGATACCAAGCTCAAAAATCACACTGTGACCCACTTTACTCCACCCAAACTCATATGACTCTTCTCACATAATTCAGATTCACCGAACAACTAGAGTCCATTACATCAGCATTTCCCTCTGTTGAAAGAAGTGTTGGCCTGAGTGTATTCCCTCTGGACAGCACATATGAGGTAACACTGCGTAGGAGAGTTTATTATTTTAGGATGATGCCAGTAGTTCGATCCATAATTAAACACTGATGGAGCTACACTTAAAGAGGAAGATGGACTTTGCTGCTTTTCTGTTTCCAAACATTCAGGTCATGGTCCGCAGTCTAAACATGCACATCAGAATTGAATCTTTTCTCCCTTAAAGGCATCCCAGTAATCTGATCTTTCCTGAGGACATTTTTCATTCATCACTTTCTACAGCCTCCCCTACAGCATGGGAACAAAATCCGCGGCTGTTGTTGTGCCCTAGGCAGAGCCATTTAAACCTTGAGGAAATGCATATCGTGTTGTGTAACATGTGTTCTCCTCTGTACAGGACTACTTTCTTCTATTTGTAGACACTCTTGGAGTACTAATTAGAGACAGCGATATTAATGCTGCTCTGGGATTACAGACCTGATTCAATCTGACCTCTGCTCTGAGAGTTTACAATGTAATGCATATGTGGAGACCTGCAAATAAATAATACAAGCAAATAGACATGTAGAGGTACACAGTGCTTTGAGAGTGACAAGTGCCCCCACAGGAGTGAGAAAAGCTCCCTACATGGGTAGTATTTGAGTTTCTTTTGCAGGATGGTAGAGTGTCCTTTTTATTCTCTCCAATTTTCTATGTGTGCAGAATGAAAGGCCCTGGCCAGCTAGAAGACATTTCTGGTGCTGGGCTGAACCAAAGTGTTCAGGAGTAAGGTGCCACTGAGGACACTTTTCAGAAGTCTTATGTGTCTGAAAGGCAGGACACCATGAGAGTATTTAGTTGGGAATGAATCTAGAAAGGTAGATTGGGACCTCATTGTGATGGATTTTTCTGGAGTCAGTGAATAGTTCTTAAATATTGAAGAAAATATTTTCCGGCAGCAGCCTGAAAATTGGATTCAATTACTGAGGAACTAGAGGCAGGAAAACCATGGGATTCATCCTTGGAAGATGTGATGAGGGCTTGATTAGGGGAGAATGAATGAAAGAAGAGAGATGGATGAGCCAGTGGAGTGTACGTATGTATGTATGTATGCAAAGTATATTTCCAGAAATAGTCAAGAAACAGACTATCCAATCCTGTAATGGAGTTCCTCTCCCGGAATCGCTGCCTATGAAAGTGGAGGAGGGTGTCATGTTCCAGAAAATCTCGATTGACACTGGGAAAATGAATCATTCCCCTTCATGAACAAATTATAGTAAAATGCAGTATTTTTCTGTTCCCATATATCAGTATATATGTGATATATATTGGATGTGTACGTGTGTGTTAGTCGCTCAGACGTGTCTGACTCTTTGTGACCCCATGGACTGTAGCCCACCTGGCTCCTCTGTTCATGGGATTCTCCAGGCAAAATACTGGAGTAGGTTGCCATTTCCTTCTCTGGGGGATCTTCCTGATCCAGGGATCAAACCTGGGTTTCCTGCATTGCAGGCGGATGCTTTACCATCTNGTCTGACTCTTTGTGACCCCATGGACTGTAGCCCACCTGGCTCCTCTGTTCATGGGATTCTCCAGGCAAAATACTGGAGTAGGTTGCCATTTCCTTCTCTGGGGGATCTTCCTGATCCAGGGATCAAACCTGGGTTTCCTGCATTGCAGGCGGATGCTTTACCATCTGAGCTACTAGCGATCCTACTTGCAAACAGCAGAGTTATCGCTGGCTAGTTTAATTAGAAAGAAAGACTTTATTAAAGGAGATTTAGAAGTTAAAGAGACATGAACTCTGAAGCTGTGAAGCCAGGCACAATGTAGGACAATGTGGCAGGATCTTCTTAGGGTCACTGCCGTCCATCTCCTTTCAATCTGGACAGAACACAGAACTGTTTGCCATCAGCTGCTACTTCTGAAGAACTAAGTGTTTCTGTTCCATGATTGCTAGACATCAGTTTCTCTGAATGAAGCTTCGGTAGACCTTTGCTTCATTCTAACTTCAAGTCTCACATAGCTGTATCAGGACAAAATTTACGTTTGCACCGAAAGCATATGTTCTGAATTCTACCCCCAAAGAGCAGGGTTTATAAAGCAAAAAATGATTAAAATACAGGGAGGATGTTCAAAATATATATTGCTATTGTATGCTAGTAACCCACAAATGAAACGTTACTATATATTAGTAATTCATAAGTGAAATATATCTACTACATACATCAGGATTAATCATTGTTAGGCAATGTGCTGTTTTACTTTTGGAAGAATTGAAGTGGCATTTGTATGCACAGCATATTAAATATAATACCTCTCCTATAGGTTACTGATCAGTTTTTGTTAGGTTATGGTGTGATAAAAATTACTCCCAAATTTCAGTGTCTTAAAAATAACCAAGTTTTCTTTCTTACTTGTATTACATAACCTTTGCATATTTTCTGTAATTCTACTATTGCTCACTTTGAGATGGTTGTGATTCTGGTCCACATGATTTCTCCATTGTTTGATCCAGACCAAAGAGCTGCCATCTTGGAATGACATTTCCATGGAAGAGGGTAAAGAGACAAAAAAAAAGAAAACAAACAAACAAACAACAAACATATAGTCGCTCTAAAAGATTCTGCTTAGATACAGCACCTGCGTGTGTGTGTGCATTCTCAGTCATAACCGACTGTACAACCCCATGGACTGTAGTCTGCCATGCTTCTCTGTCCATGGAATTTTCCAGGCAAGACTACTGGAGTGGATTGCCATTTTCTCATCCAGGAGATCTTCCTGACCCAGGGATTGAACAAGCATCTCCTGTATTGGCAGGAGGATTTTCTTTTACCACTGAGCCACCTGGGAAGCCCCATGGATATGGCATGCATCACGGCTAATTTCATCGGTCAAATAAAAAAAGTTAAACTGTTAAACTTCATACCATCTGGGTAGGAAAATAAAATATTCTTATAGAAAGGACAGTGGACACTTGGCCATAATAATAAACTATTTGAATCCTCCTTCATCCTCAGTTGTTTCCCAGACTTATTTAAAAAAAATCAACCATGTCTGTAAAGAACAGCCACTAAATTTGCAGTCAATTGGAGCAGCTGGTTTAATCCAGGATACTGTAGTAATTGATGCCTCAGATTTTTATGTAATTCTCTTTGAGACCCATGAACAGAAAACAAATTTTTTTCTTTCTGACACTTCCTTTGTGCGTGCTGAGTTGCTTCAGTCACATCCGACCGACTCTTTGTGACCCTATGGACTGTAGCCCACAAGACTCCTCTGTCCATGGGATTCTCCAGGCAAGCATACTGTAGTGGTTTGCCATTTCCTACCTCAGGGGATCTTCCCGACCTAGGGACTGAGCCCCATCTCTTATGTCTCCTGCTTTGGCAGGCAGGTTCTTTACAACTAGCGCTACCTGGGAAGCCCCCCTACACTTGTGAGCTACATATAAAGGCATGTATGGGAAAGGGATCCATGGGAAGCATACAGGCATCACTCTCCCATTGCTTTTTGTTGTTCACTCACTAAGTCATGTCCAACTCTCTGCCACCCCATGAATGGCAGCACCCCAGGATATCTATCCTTCACTGTCTCCTAGAATTTGCTCACATTCATGTCCATTGAGTTGGTGTTGCTGTCTAACTATCTCATCCTCTGCCACTCCCTTCTCCTTTTGCATTCAGTCTTTCCCAGCATCAGGGTCTTCACCAGTGAGTCAGTTCTTCATATCAGGTGGCCAAATATTGGAGCTTCAGCTTCAGCATCAGTCCTTCCATTGAATATTCAGAGTTGATTTCCTCTTGGGATTAACTGATTTGATCTCCTTGAAGTCCAAGGACTCTCAAGATTTTTCTCCAGCAACACAGTTAAAAACATCAGTTCTTCAGCGCTCAGCCTTCTTTATGGCCCATCTCCCACATCTGTGCATGACTAGTGGAAAAGCCATTGTTGGTGTTGTTCAGTCACGCAGTCATGCGCGACTCTTTGCAACCTCATGGACTGCAGCACTCCATGAAATTAAGATGCTTGGTCCTTGGAACAAAAGCTATGACCAACCTAGACAGTGTATTAAAAAGCAGAGACATCATTTTGCCAACAAAGGTCTGTATAGTCAAAGCTATGGTTTTTCTAGTAGTCATGTATGGATATGAGAGAGACTTTTTATCTCTTTATTTGTTTGGGCATATTAATTTTTCTTGCAAAGAATCAATGAGATAGAAGAGGTCATTTAAGTAAATATATTTCAGGGTCTCTCTGAAAAAAAGTGCTTACACTTGATAACAGCGTATAATATAACAAAAAATATGACTGATTCTTACAAGCTTTCTAAAATTATTCAGAAGGGATCAATCAACAATCAATGTCAAACTTTTTGAGAAATATGGTGTCATTTGAAAAAAGAATTATCTCCAAGTGGAATTATGTAGAAGTATTAATAATAAAATGATATAATTTTAATAGCCAGTATCTCTTGAGTGTATACCACTCCAGATACTGTGTTTAATTTCATTTCAAGTTTATTTAAATGAGAAAACTGAAGTTGACCCAGGTCATATAACTAGAAGGAAAAGGATAAAAATATGATGTCAACCCTATCTGACTTGAGACCAGTTCCTAATCATTAAGTTTGGATATACACATTACATATATGTATCCTTATTTCATAATACATTTCTGATCTAAATTTAAAAGTGACATTAAGTGAAGTGATCAGTAGTGAATTCTGCTTGGTTGGTGTTTAACTTATCTGGTGGGAAGCTTTTGAACCCATGCTAATGACTGCAATTCCACATGCTGGTTAAGCAAAGAACTGAAAATAGAGGCAAACGTTAAGATCAGTCTTTAGATTTTACCTAAAAATGATCATCCAAAGAACTGAATATGAAAATTCTGCCTACTCCTGGGAGGTACTACAGGATGAAGCTAACTGGCATGGCCACACCGAATGCTGCTCTAGAGAGGGACACATGGAAACTTTGGCAGTGGTCTGGAGTTTTTGTTCACACTGAACCTTCTGTTAACAAGACGAGTGAGTCATTTTTGCATACAGATGCTATTGCACAATCATTTGCATCTGTAACACTCTGGCTTAAGATGATTTAATAGAAAATGGAATCCTGGGAATTCTATTTAATATCTGTTCTCATCCAGGTAGGGATCTGTCTCCAGAAAAGTCTTAGTTTCCTCTGACCCTGAGACCCCAAAGAGAACTCAAGAGGCAGGAAACAACATTAAAAGAGCCTTGTGAACAGGCTTTGTTGGCTCTCTTCATTGACTGCTTTGCTTGAGTCAGTTGAAATTTCTTTGTAAGCTCAGTTACAGTTACATTTGCCTGTCAATCAGGCATGTGAACATAGAACTCTTCCTAAACCTGGGAGAGAATGAGTTGGTGGGGATTCATTCCCCTCCCCCAGTTTTATTGATGTATAATTGTGAAAAATAGAATTGTAATATATTTGAAGTATACAAGGTGATGATTTGATAAATGTATATCATGATATATATGTATGAAATGATTCCCACAATTGAGCTAATTAACACATCCGTCACCTCACTGTTACTGTTTTTTGTTTTTGTTTTTGGTGGGAACATTTAAGATCTACTCTCTTAGCAAATTCCAAGTATATAATACAACATTATGAATGTAGTCAAGATGTTAATACCTTAGAATCTCAGAACTCATTAACCTTATAACTGAAACTTTGTGCCCCTTGACTATCCTCTTCCTGCTTTTGCTACCCCACAGCTCCAGATAAATACCATTTTACTCTCTACTCCTCTGAGTTTGACTTTTTTTTTCCTGATTCTACATATAAGTGGGGAGCGTCCATGGTAGCTCAGTTGGTAGAGAATCTGCTTGCAGTGCAGGAGACCTGGGTTCAATCCCTGCGTAGGGAAATTTCCCTGGAGAAGGAAATGGCAAACCACTCCAGTATCCTTGCCTGGAAAATCCCATGAACAGAAGAGCCTGGTGGGCTGCAGTCCATGGGTTGCAAAGAGTCAGGCATGACTGAGTGACTAACACACATATAAATGATGTTACATAGCATTTGTATCTGTCTGGTTTTATTTCACTTAATGCCCACACATTTCATCCATGTTGTCACAAAAAGCATCATTTCCTTAATTTTTAAAGGCTGAATCATGTTCCATTCTATTTATCTATCTTCCCTATCCTTTTGATTAGCTACCATGTAGCCAGTGGATCAGGCAAAAGCCAGCTAA
Organism: Oreotragus oreotragus; assembly: GCA_006410675.1. Taxonomy (NCBI): domain Eukaryota; kingdom Metazoa; phylum Chordata; class Mammalia; order Artiodactyla; family Bovidae; genus Oreotragus; species Oreotragus oreotragus. The sequence continues at coordinate 142,134 of SJYX01006886.1, forward strand.
GTTATTTTAAGAAAAAAAAAATTTGTAGTCTATCTCAGCTACCTTTTTGTGTGTGTATTTGTGTTTGAGAGACAGAGAGCATTCTTTGCCATTTTGAAGACCTAGTGAGATTGACAGGTAATCTCTGAGTTTACTTAGGTTATTTGGTTGGACATCAGTGGCCTTAATTTTCCTGTCAGCCATTTAACTGGAATCTGATGTAACCATAGACTTTTTAGTGTTTTAGGAATTTCCAAACCAAAGCCTTGAGACACTTCTTTACATTAAGTCCTGGTTTCTGCCTACATGTGCTAGAAATAAAAACAGGCAATCAAGTTCAACCCATAGAAGGGTGCATCTATAGCTTCTAGATATCTGACATAACAGGTAGGAAGAAGGTAATGTGTATTCAGTGTTTCAGACCCAGATGTTGGGTTGTCTGTTTCCAGATAGGTGAGTATGTTCTTTGTCAGCTGGGCCAGAATGTAAGGCTTTGTCAACATTAATTCTGAGTTTTGATCAGGGGAAGGCCTTTTCCTTTTTGGTTTTTTAGTCTGTTAACAGATGCCCTGGTGCTTTGTAGGGTACTAATTCATTTTTCTTGTTTTAATATCTAAATTTTACTTACTCTTTAATAAAAATCAGGTTGCTCCTGAGAAAAGATATTCATGTATATGAAAATCAGTGACTCCTTTCTGCCTCTTTGCCCATTTTGTTCCCTCCAGGTACAACATCTTTCAAGTATTTTTCTTTGAATCTCTGTATAATTTGCTTATATTTCTTCTTGAAAAAATTTTAGTTTTAGGAAATAGTAACCAGTTTTCCCACCACGGAAGATGAGAGATTAACTTTATTTTCTCCTCCTGTGTTCCTTATACATTGACTTTCTCTACCTTCCTATCTACCTACCTCTTAATATCATTTTATTATTTTAGTCAGTTTATTAGTTATTTACATTTTATGAAGTGAAATTAATACTCAGACTGAACTTGGGTTTAATATCCTCAATGTGTTCCATACTATGTACATAATTTTGGGAGCCTTCTAAAGGGAGAGATCAAAGCAAAATTTTCTGCATTATAGTCTATGGCGACTTTTTTTCCTTCTCTGAACAGCTTTATGTTTTTTCTGAAGTTTTTTTGTTTGTTTATACATTTGATAGTTTTCTATCTACCAAACACAGTGCAACCCCAAATTAAACATCAGTGTTCTGCCAGTTTTCACTGTTAATATAATTTCTTCCAGGGCATTCTTTCTGTCCTAGTCTGGACACAGCTCCCTTCATTTTTCTTTGTCCCTCAGTAGTTTCCTTCTGTTTCTTTCTGTGTTGGATCTTTTACGTGTGATGGTCATCTTGGCTGATTCTTTATTCCCAAGTTGATCACTCCCAGATGTATCTCTGACTCAATTTTCAGGCTTGCAAAGTTGACTCCAAGAAAACCCATTTATTTATTGAGTGGATCTCTAGATCTCCCTAAAACTTTTTTGATGAGATTAACATATACTGCAGGCTTCCTAGGTGGCAGTGGTAAAATAACCTGCCTACCAGTGCAGGAGATGCCAGTTTGATCCGTGGGCCAGGAGGATCCCCTGGAGAAGGAATGATTACCCACTCCAGTATTCTTGCCTGGAGAATTTCGTGGACAGAGGAACCTGGTGGGCTATACAGTCCACAGGGTTGCAAAGAGTCAGACACAACTGAGCACACAGGCACAGCATAGCACAACATATACTGCACTTAATCCTCCTCTTTTTGGAAAGATACTTCTGTTCACAAGTGTACCTGATGTTCTTCACATAAAGGCTATCTCTTCTTAAAAATAAACCTCCAAAGTTTGGCTCATCCCCAGATTTGTGAAATTAGGGACAAGATCTGGATATCTTTTCTTCAAATTGACTTTTTAATCATCTGTCTTTACTATGCCACCCCATTTCTTCTCCCTTTTGGGAACCATTGACAGTTCCTAGCCTTTAGGGGTTTTGGGCAAGTCAAGTGGAACTTCTCCCAGTTCTCTTTTAATGTTTAAGTTTCTTGAATTCACTGTGGCATTTACTACTAATCTATCTACTTTCCATCTTCCGATATTTTATTATCATTTTCTCCTCTCTTATTTCTCCTGATCCTTGTGGACTTATGCATTGTAAAATCTTTTACTGGCATTTTATTGGGGTTATGGAAGAGAGTGAGAGTAGATAAATAAGTCCATTGTCCATCTTTTACTAGGGACCCATCATATTTACATATTTAAGTGCACTCTTTTTCAATCACAAAACTAAAACAAAACATTAAAATCTGTCAGCCTTGTCTCCCTTCAAACAACCAACTTCAAACTTGAACTGCTGCAGAACCACAAATGAAGTCTTTTCTTAAGATGTTTTTTAGACTTGAAATATTTCTTGTCAATATAAGATATTAATCATTTCAAACTAAATGTTTTTAATTATCAAGATTATTAAATGACCTCTGAAAGTAATATCTCAGGAGGCATTGCAAAATATTCTACCAAGGGCATGCTAGCCTTTTTGAAAGAGATTTTCTTGTATTCCTTGGAGAAAAGAGATATTATGTGTCATGTATTGTTTGGTGCTGAAGATGTGGGATGGATTTTTCTGTGGGGAAGAGAGTGTCATATCACTGGAAGTGCTCCAAGAGAGGTTAAGTAACATTTATCAGATACTCTAATGTTTTTATATGAGATTAGAATAATAAAAGTCTAAAATCCCTTCCAGCCTCTACGCCTGTGAGACTATGACTTTTGGTGAGAATTTCTCTAAAATCTGCATCCTTAAACACTGGCTTTGTTATGGTATGATGACCTCATGCTGTGGTTGGAGGAAACAACTAGACTTAGATACTCGATTTCATATGAGCCAATTCTGTGCCTGTTTTATGTACCACTCTCTCCCTAGTGGCTAACATTTGTGATTGTGCATATGGATGCTCAAGAAATATTTAAAGAAAGAGAAAAAAAGAGAGAGAGAAGGAGGAGGGGGAGAGGAGCAGAAAGGAATAAAAGAGAAGAGTTCAGAATGCTAAAGCATTCTGGAAAAATAACAGCAATAACAGTAGTCATGAGCTGTAGTGTTTTATTATAATTGTGGCTGAAGGCAGGGTCATTTCAAGAGAGAGGGTTGTGAGTTCCAACATCAACTATAGAGAGTCCAGTAAGGACTTTTTTCCTGGGTTCTTCTCCCACCTAAAATATTTAAATCCATATTGAGATGGAATAGCATTCTATTCCCAGTGTTACCACTGTGCTTAGATATTAGAGATTCTTCACCTAGCCCTCTAATCTGTACATAAGTAATTGAAGCTCAAAAAGTTTAAGTGACTTGGTCAGATAAACCAGGGCTCAGAAGTTGGGTACAATAAGTTATTTGATCCCGTGTCATGAAATTTCACTGCAGTCTTGTTTCCATCATCTTTTAAGACAAATTTTCAAGAGAAAAGAATTAAAAATTTCTCAAGATAGTCTGAGGGCTGTGTGGAACACTGACTTGTTAATGAAGTTAGTGATTGGGGTAAAGCTGATGGGAGTTGATTTGTGTTCTGTCATGTTATGATTGGGCTTCCCTGATGGTTCTGGTGGTAAAGAATCCGCCTGCAATGCAGGAGACCTGGGTTCAATCTCTGGTTTGAAAGATCCCCTGGAAAAGGGAATGACAACTCACTCCACTGTTCTTGCCTGAGAAATCCCATGGACAGAGGAGCCTGGCAGTACAGTCCATGGGGGGTGCAAAGAGCTGGACATGACTTAGTCACTGAGCACGTATGCGTGTGATGTGATTATTTCTAAGCACCAGCTGGCGGTTGCTCTTCTTCTGCCTGGAACCCTGGAATGCCTTTATAAAGCATGGCCTCTTCTGCTTGGAGACTTAGAGTTGGGACTTTCAGGCCAACAACCGTTCTAATTTTGAGGGGAGATTCTGTGAGGAGGAAAGGGAAATCCTTTTAATTTGCAGAATAGTCAATACTCCCTAGTGGCATATTTCAGATATGTCATATTTTCCCCTGTCTTGTGAAGAATGTATCGGTGTGTATCCATGTATTCACACAACAGTAGGGGAGGAGTTGAGAAGAATTGGGAAAAAGGTAGTTTGGGCTTTTAAGGATGACTTTGATAATAATATCTATATAGAAGAGTTTATAGTTAATATAATATACCTGGGAATGTTGTTATTCTGTAATATTCCAAGACATTTTATAGGATATGTTAATAAAGGGCTTCCCTAGTGGCTCAGATGGTAAAGAATCTGCCTGCAATGGGGAAGACCTGGGTTTAATCCCTGGCTTGGGAAGATCCCTTGGAGAAGGAAATGGCTACCCACTCCAGTATTCTGGCCTGGAGAATTCCATGGACAGAGGAAGCTGGCAGACTACAGCCCATGGGGTCACAAAGAGTCAGACACGACTGAGTGACTTTCACTTTCACTTTTTAATACTTTTATCAATAAAATAACCCTAGATTTTTGAGAATTTTAAAGCTCCTGAATAGCCTAAATTTGACAAAACTCCAAGTACTGTTTGTTAAGAACTGGAACTTCAAAATTTTAAACAATTGTGTTTGGGTTTTTCCTAATTTTCCTAAAGACTTGCAAAACTTGACTGCATGCAAGTTATGGCAAAATAAGACTTTGGCTTCAATAAGTTAAACCAGGAAATCCCCATGATACATTATTTCATTATTTGTATTTATTGTGTCATCTTTGTGTGAAAGTTTCCTTTATTTATCAAGTGTTAAAAGAGAGGACTTTATTGCTGTTAAATTGTCATGACCCATAGCAAATGTTCAATAAAATATTACTTTTAACATTTTTAGAGTATCCAGTTTGACCAATTTGGACAAAATTCCTCCTAAAGCTGTTTTTTCTTTCTGCCTTCCGTATTTGGACAAAGAACACAACACAAGTTTTCTCCCATTTCTCAAAGTAAGGACTCTTATTTTTATCTACATCAGTTTGCTTTATAAATCTTTTCATTTTTTTCTCCTAGATAAAGATGCCATATGATTTCCTTCTTTTAACTCCATTGTTTCTGTTCTTATCTAAATTTTCATCTACTCAAGCCTAGGCTATTTGATAGTATGTTAATCACAGCTTATGTTTAGGCTTTTCTAGTCCATCATTTCTCTGTCTCATAATAGTGTGACTGTGTGTGAGGAAGTGCTATAGATCAAGTGGCAAAAAACATAATTTGTGCCTCAATTCAGCTGTATGCTCTTGCCAAATTATTTAATGTCTCTATGCCTCTGTTTCTTGACTTCCTACTTTTGAATTCCAGTCCCCTATAATGAAAAGGACATCTTTTTTGAGTGTTAGTTCTAAAAGGTCTTGTAGGTCTTCATAGAACTATTCAACTTCAGCTTCTTCAACATTACTGGTCAGGGCATAGACTTGGATTACTGTGATATTGAATGGTTTGCCTTGGAAACGAACAGAGATCAATCTGTCATTTTTGAGACTGCACCAAGTACTGCATTTCGGACTCTTTTGTTGACCATGATGGCTACTCCATTTCTTCTGAGGGATTCCTGCCTGCAGTAGTAGCTATAATGGTCATCTGAGTTAAATTCACCCATTCCAGTCCATTTTAGTTCTCTGATTCCTAGAATGTCAATGTTCACTCTTGCCATCTCCTGTTTGACCACTTCCAATTTGCCTTGATTCATGGACCTAACATTCCAAGTTCCTATGCAATATTGCTCTTTACAGCATCTGACCTTGCTTCCATCACCAGTCACATGCACAACTGGGTATTGTTTTTGCTTTGGCTCCATCTTTTCATTCTTTCTGGAGTTATTTCTCCACTGATCTCCAGTAGCATACTGGGCACCTACCAACCTAGGGAGTTCATCTTTCAGTGTCCTATCTTTTTGCCTTTTCATACTGTTCATGGGTTTCCCAAGGCAAGAATGCTGAAGTGGTTTTCCATTCCCTTCTCCAGTGGACCATGTTTTGTCAGAGCTCTCCGCCAGGACCCATCTGTCTTGGGAGGCCCTATACACGGCATGGCTCATAGTTTCACTGAGTTAGACAAGGCTGTGGTCCATGTGATCAGACTGATTAGTTTTCTGTGATTGTGGTTTTCAGTCTGTCTGCCCTCTGATGGAGAATNGTCCTATCTTTTTGCCTTTTCATACTGTTCATGGGTTTCCCAAGGCAAGAATGCTGAAGTGGTTTTCCATTCCCTTCTCCAGTGGACCATGTTTTGTCAGAGCTCTCCGCCAGGACCCATCTGTCTTGGGAGGCCCTATACACGGCATGGCTCATAGTTTCACTGAGTTAGACAAGGCTGTGGTCCATGTGATCAGACTGATTAGTTTTCTGTGATTGTGGTTTTCAGTCTGTCTGCCCTCTGATGGAGAATGAGGCTTGTGGAAGCTTCCTGATGGGAGAGACTGACTGAGGGGGAAAACTGGGTCTTGTTCTGATGAGAAGGGCCATCTTCAGTAAATCTTTAATCCAAATTTCTGTTGATGGGTGGAGCTGTGTTCCCTCCCTGCTATTTACCTGGGGCCAAACTATGGTGGAAGTTATGAAGATAAAGGCAATCTCCTTCAAAAGATCCCACGCATATACTTCTACATTCAGGACCCCAACCCTGCAGCAGGCTGCCACTGACCTATGCCTCCACTGGAGACTCCTGGACACTCACTCAAGTGTGGGTCAGTCTATTCTGAGGTCACTGCTCCCTTCTCCTGAGTCCTGGTGCACAAGGTTCTGTTTGTGCCTGCAAGAGTCTATTTCCCAGTCCTGTATAAGTTCTGGCAGCTCTATTTTGGGGTTAATGGTGATCTCCAACAAGAGGGCTTATGGCATACCCAAGTCTGCTGCACCCAGAGCCCCTGTCCCTGTGGCAGTCCACTACTGACCCATACCTCCACAGGAGATGCTCAGATCCAGTACTATCTCATTCTCTGTGAGGTCCCTGGGTCCTGGTGCACACAAGGTTTGTTTAAGAAACAAACCTTACATGGAGTAACAGGCAAATTTGGCCTTGGAGTACAGAATGAAGCAGGGGAAAGGCTAATAGAGTTTTGCCAAGAGAATGCACTGGTCATAGAAAACACCCCCTTCTAAGAACATAAAAGAAGACTCTACACATCGATGGTCAACACCAAAATCAGACTGTTTATACTCTTTGCAGCCAAAGATAAACTCTATTTAGTCAGCAAAAACAAGACCAGGAGCTGATTGTGTCTCAGATCATGAACTCCTTATTGTCAAATTCAGACTTAAATTGCAGAAAGTAGGGAAAAGCCACTAAAGCATTCAGACATGACCTAAATCAAATCCCTTACAATTATTGAGTGGAAGGGAGAAATAGACTTAAGGGACTAGATCTGATAGAGTGCCTGATGAACTATGGACGGAGGTTTGTGACGTTGTATAGGAGGCAGTGATCAAGACCATCCCCATGGAAAAGAAATGTGAAAAGGCAAAATGGCTGTCTGAGGAGGCGTTACAAATAGCTATGAAAAGAAAAGAAGTGAAAAGCAGAGAAGAAAAAGAAAGACATACCCATTTGAATGTAGAGTTGCAAAGAATAGCAAGGAGAGGTAAGAAAACCTTCCTCAGTGATCAGTGAAAAGAAATAGAGGAAAACAATGGAATGGGAAAGACTAGAGAGCACTTCAAGAATTTTAGAGATACCAAGGGAACATTTCATGCAAACATGGGCTCGATAAATGACAGAAATGTTATGGACTTAACAGAAGCAGATGATATTAAGAAGAGGTGGCAAGAATACACAGAAGATCTGTACAAAAACGATCTTCATGACCAAGATAATCACGATGATGTGATCACTCACCTAGAGCTAGACATCCTGGAATGTGAAGCCAAGAAGGCCTTAGGAAGCATCACTATTAACAAAGCTATTAGAGGTGATGGAATTCCAGCTGAACTATTTCAAATCCTAAAAGATGATGCTGTGAAAGTGCTGGATGAAA
>SJYX01006886.1:153914-178582 GCA_006410675.1 Oreotragus oreotragus
CATTCTCTTCTCCAGTGGACCACATTCTGTCAGACCTCTCTACCATGACCCGCCCGTCTTGGGTTGCCCCGCAGGCATGGCTTGGTTTCACTGAGTTAGACAAGGCTGTGGTCCTAGAGTGATTAGACTGACTAGTTTTCTGTGATTATAGTTTCAGTGTGTCTGCCCTCTGATGCCCTCTTGCAATACCTACTGTCTTACTTGGGTTTCTCTTACCTTGAATGTGGAGTAGCTCCTTTTGGCCCTCCTGTGCCTGTGCAGCCACTGCTCCTTGGATGTGGGGTTGCTCCTCTCAGCCACCCCTGACCTCGGATGTGGGTTAGCTCCTCTCGGCCACTCCTGTGCTGTCTCAGCCTGGCACTCTTGGCCACCGCCCCTGACCTCGGACGTGGGGTAGCTCCCTTGGCCACCACCCCTGACCTTGGACATGGGGTAGCTTCTCTCAGCCACACTTCTGCCATGCGGTCTGTTGTAGCTGACACACTTCTGCAGAATACATCATGGGAAATGCCAGGCTGGATGAAGCACAAACTGGAATCAAGATTGCTGAGAGAAATATTAATAACCTCAGATATGCAGATGACACCTTCCTTATGACAGAAAGTGAAGAAGAACAAATGAGCCTCTTGATGAAAGTGAAAGAGGAGAGTGAAAAAGTTCACTTAAAGCTCAACATTCAGAAAACTAAGATCATGGCATCTGGTTTCATCTCTTCATGGCAAATAGATGGGGAAACAGTGGAAACAGTGGCAGACTTTATGTTTGGGGGCTCCAAAATCACCATAGATAGTGACTGCAGCCATGAAATTAAAAGATGCTTACTCCTTGGAAGGAAAGTTATGACCAAACTAAACAGCATATTAAAGAGCAGAGACATTACTTTGCCAAAAAAGGTCCATCTAGTCAAGGCTATGGTTTTTCCAATAGTCATGTATGGATGTGAGAGTTGGACTATAAAGAAAGCTAAGTGCCGAAGAATTGATGCTTTTGAACTGTGGTGTTGGAGAAGACTCTTGAGAGTCCCTTAGACTGCAAGGAGATCCAACCAGTCCATCCTAAAGGAAGTCAGTCTTGAATATTCATTGGAAGGACTGATGTTGAAACTGAAACTCCAATACTTTGGCTACTTGATGTGAAGAAATGACTCATTGGAAAAGGCTCTGATGCTGAGAAAAATTAAAGGCAGGAGAAGGGGATGACAGAGGATGAGACAGTTGGATGGCATTACTGACTGAATGAACATGAGTTTGAATAAACTCTGGGAGTTGGTAATGGACAGGGAGGCCTGGCCTGCTGCAGTCCATGGGGTCACAAAGAGTCGGACAGTACTGAAAAGACTCTTGAGAGTCCCTTAGACTGCAAGGAGATCCAACCAGTCCATCCTAAAGGAAGTCAGTCTTGAGTATTCATTGGAAGGACTGATGTTGAAACTGAAACTCCAATACTTTGGTCACTTGATGTGAAGAAATGACTCATTGGAAAAGGCTCTGATGCTGAGAAAAATTAAAGGCAGGAGAAGGGGATGACAGAGGATGAGACAGTTGGATGGCATCACTGACTGAATGAACATGAGTTCGAATAAACTCTGGGAGTTGGTAATGGACAGGGAGGCCTGGCCTGCTGCAGTCCATGGGGTCACAAAGAGTCGGACAGTACTGAGTGACTGAATTGAACTTATGCTTCTGTTTTATAATCTCTAAATTAGAGGTAATAAGAGTGATACCTCCAGTGTTGTTAGAATACTTAACAGGAATTCATACATGGAAAACACTAAGAGGAGTACCCAGAATGTTGTAAATGGTCACTGTATGTTAACTATTATTATCGCTTTACAATACCTATCCCACCATATTTTTTTTTCCAGCATTATTTAAACTTGAATTTAAAGAGCATTCACTATGTGACAGGGACTCACTTAAGCATATGTATATTGTTTAATTTATGTATTGCTTTTATAATTTGGGTATTATTATCCTCAAATTTAAGATTAGGAATTGATGCTTCAGAAAGGTAAATCACAAGCTCAAAGCCCCAAAGCTAAGAAGGCATACATTTACGAATGGAATACAGGTATTGACTCCTGAGCTTGTGCATCTACCTAGCAGGTTGCTCTATATCTACACATGAGCTCTGGCCAATCATTTAACCTAGCTATTGGTAAAGCCACCATAATACTGTCTTCAACAGAGGATTGTGTAGAAATTAAATAATGTCATGAAGTGTTTATTTCAAGACCTGTAAATTAATAGCTCCTCAATAACTATTGTTATTATTATTATAGACAGTTGGTGGCACAGTGTTAAAGAATTTGTATATCATTGCAGGAGGCACAAGAGATATGGATTTGATCCTTGGCTGGGGAAGATCCCCTGAAATAGGAAATGGCAACCTGCTCCATTATTCTTTCAGAGAAGCCTGACTGGCTACAATCGATGGGGTTCCAAACAGTTGGACATGACTGGGCACCTGCATACTCACACACACATTACTCTTATTACCTCAGTGATTTTAGTAATAAAAGAAGCAAACTATCTTTAAAACTAAAAATTAAGTTAATTACTCTTCTTTTTCAAAAATTTCTGAATTACANCATGACTGGGCACCTGCATACTCACACACACATTACTCTTATTACCTCAGTGATTTTAGTAATAAAAGAAGCAAACTATCTTTAAAACTAAAAATTAAGTTAATTACTCTTCTTTTTCAAAAATTTCTGAATTACATTAGTTTATTCTTCTGGCTTAATTTAAAAATTATTTCAATAAGCTACTGATCCCCTCTAAAAAATTTGTTGGTAGTTCGTAATTGTGTTTAAACCACAAACTAATTTTAGGAGATATAACTTCTTTATAGCAGTTTTCTTATCAAGAAACATGGAATGTCTTGAAATACTAAGAAATGTTTCTAATTCTTTTCTTCTTTTATGACCTCAGTAAAATTTTAGAGATCTTTCATTATAGGCTCTGCATATTTTCTTAGTATATTGTAACTATTTTATACTTCGATTCAAAATGCCATCTTTGCTTCTTCTTCTTCTTCTTTTTTTTTTTTAGGTTCTGTCATCTTTACTATTTTTGTTTATGTTTCTTCAATAGTCTACCATTTCTGCTGCTCTGGAACTATATAGGTAAGGAATTAAATGATTCAAGGGCTTCATTGTACTTGTATAGAATGCTTCATTTATTTTTTAAAGATGTGTAATGTACACCATATTTTTCATACATTTATGTGCTTGTCCACCAAGTCACCTATTGTCTCTGTTTGACTGAGGAAGATATGCATGTCTGAGTATGGNTATGTTTCTTCAATAGTCTACCATTTCTGCTGCTCTGGAACTATATAGGTAAGGAATTAAATGATTCAAGGGCTTCATTGTACTTGTATAGAATGCTTCATTTATTTTTTAAAGATGTGTAATGTACACCATATTTTTCATACATTTATGTGCTTGTCCACCAAGTCACCTATTGTCTCTGTTTGACTGAGGAAGATATGCATGTCTGAGTATGGCATTGAAAGGCAAACTTGCAAACTTGGGCTTTGGTTTAATAAGTCTAGGAAAGCGGATTTCTTTGATTGAATACTGGGAAGACTCTGTGTGGTACATTTTGAAGCTGGTCAGAAGAAGCTGATAGACTTTAATCAAGAAGGAATACCTTGAGAAAAGGTAGAGAGAGAGGGAGAGAGACAGAGAAAGGAAGTGAGAGATAACCATGGAACATGTGATTATCTTAAGAAGGCATAGGATAGGAGTGTAAACATTTTATGTGGTTAAGCTCATACCTTAGGAGAAGTTGGAAAATAGGGTTATTGTGTCATCCCAGAGCAACTGACTGAGAGCATCCTGAGTGCTGTGTAGTTCAGGATCCTGGGGCAAAGTCTGGGATCAATAGAAAAGATGTCAGACTTGGACACTNGTGCAGCACTTTCACAGCACCATCTTTTAGGATTTGGAATAGGTCAACTGAAATCTGATTGATTATATTCTTTGCAGCCAAAAATGGAGACGCTCTATACAGTCAGCAAAAACAGGACCGGAAGCTGACTATGGCTCAGATCATGAACTCTTTATTGCCAAATTCAGACTGAAATTGAAGAAAGTAGGGAAAACCACTAGACCATTCAGGTGTCACCAAAATCAAATCCCTTATGACTATACAATGAAAGTGAGAAATAGATTGAAGGGACTAGATCTGAAAGACAGAGTGCCTGATGAACTATGGATGGAGGTTTGTGACATTGTACAGGAGACAGGAATCAAGATCATCCCCAAGAAAAAAAATGCAAAAAAGCAAAATGGCTGTCTGAGGAGGCCTTACAAATAGTTGTGAAAACAAGGGAAGTGAAAAGCAAAGGAGAAAAGGAAAGATATACCAATTTGAATGAAGAGTTCCAAAGAATAGCAAGGAGTGATAAGAAAGCCTTCTTCAGTAATCAATGCAAAGAAATAGAGGAAAATAGTGGAATGGGAAAGACTAGAAATCTCTTCAAGAAAATTAGAGATACCAAGGGAACATTTCATGCAAAGATGGGCTCGATAAGGGACAGACATGGTAGGGGTCATCATTACTACCTTTCTAAATTCCATATAGATGCATTAATATACTGCATTGGTGTTTTTCTTTCTGACTTACTTCACTCTGTATAATAGGCTCCAGTTTCATCCACCTCATTAGAACTGATTTAAATGTGTCTTTTTTAATAGCTGAGTAATATCCCATTATGTATGTGTACCACAACTTTCTTATCCATTCATCTGCCAATGGATGTCTAGGTTGCTTCCACGTTCTAGCTATTGTAAACAGTGCTGTGATGAACACTGGGGTACATGTGTCTCTTTCAATTCTGGTTTCCTCAGTGTGTATGCCCAGCAGTGGGATTTCTGGGTCATATGGCAGTTCTGTTTTCAGTTTTTAAAGGAATCTCCACACTCTTCTCCATAGTGTCTATACTAGTTTGCATTCCCACCTACAGTGTAAGAAGGTTCCCTTTTTTCCACATCTTCTCTAGCATTTATTGTTTGTTTGTAGACTTTTTGATAGCAGCTATTCTGACTGGCATGAGATGGTACCTCATAAATCACAGCAAGATCCTCTATGACCCACCTACCAGAGTAATGGAAATAAAAGCAAAAATAAACAAATGGGACCTAATTAAACTTAAAAGCCTTTGCACAATGAAGGAAACTATAAACAAGCTGAAAAGACAGCCTTCAGACTGGGAGAAAATAATAGCAATCAAAACAACTGACAAAGAATTAATCTCAAAATATACAAACAGCTCATGCAGCTCAATACCAGAAAAATAAATGACCCAATCAAAAAATGAGTCAAAGAACTAAACAGACATTTATCCATAGACTCTGATTTTTAAATTTATTGTCTTTACAGGGAAGTAGTTATGTAAAGAATGCTCCTGAATCTGTTTCAAGGTTGCCTTTTTATATGTTTTATTATCATTTGAGTAAATATATGATAAATTCCTCCCTAGGAAAATTTTTTGTTTCTCTTGATGAACTAGCATCTTCTGTTATTGAGACTTTGAGTACTTCTGCCTTGGTGCCAAGAAACCCAGAGCCATATTTATAAATGCTCAGTCATGATAGCTAAAACCAACATTTCTATTCAGTTTATTTTCCCCTAGAGTCTATGATGTTTTCTGTTTCTGCTATTAAATAATCTGATTATATGCTTGTCTTTCATGGTAAGCCAACACAAAACCTTTTTGAAGTAGGTTGAGGATAAATTATATGTATAAATATACACATAAATACTACTTTTCCTAGATTGAAAGCAGGCATCATTTTGATGAGATTGGAGCTGCAGAAGTCATATGCATGTTAGATGGTAATACATTCTAAGGTTCACATTATATAGCTATTTAACCATGCAAAACCCCATTTAGTACAGTTCCTTCCAGTTTATATAACAGGTTTTTTTTTTAATTTTGCTAATTTTAATGTGCCTTTTCTCTTTCATTGAGTCACTAAATGTCTATCCTGTTCAAAGTACTTGTTATTGTTTCCCTCTGGCCATCATCTGCCCCATTTCTAGGGAGTTTCTCTTGTAACAACCTCTTCCTACTCTCTCGCTGTACTAGTCCATCACAGTGATAATAACTCTGAGAGCATCCTGTCAGTACAGCCTGATTCCCTGGCTACAAATCATGAGCAGCATGATTTCTAAAAACCAGAACCTAAAAGTCGTTATCACATTGGAAATGAGAGACTCTAGTTTAGTCTGCTGTTTCAAGTAGAATAAAGGAAAATTCAGGAATTGTCGAGTGTGTCTGGTGTATAGCAGAAAAGGTCGTCAGTGAAAAGAATGAAATAGGTATACAGGAAGGGGTGGAGTTGAAAGTAGTAGTTCTATCTATGAGATTGCCAGTCAGGCTTGTTGACCTCAAAACTGGAGGTGGTACTGCAAGGAAATCTATAGCTCACACAGAAACATGAAACTAGAAATTGTGTTTTCCATGTCAGGTTGTCACAAGCTATTTTCTCATTCCTTGCACATTCTTTAGAGGTAAGATTGCTGCAGTCAGGATCTGGACTGCCTTCTTAAGAAAGAGGGATTCTGACTTATGCCATGGAAATGCTCTCAAATTACAGTACTGTGCTAAGTGAGCACTCAGTTTCTGATGCATAAACATTCCCAAACTTTTGCAGAGCACTGAGACATCAGAGGGAAGCAGTAAACTTAACAGAAGCCCTCACTCCTCAAGAAACAGATTCAGCATAGAAAGGGAAAGAAAGTGTGAAAAAAGGTGTGCATAATCATTGCACAAGCATTTGAGAGAGTAACCAGTTCTTACAAATGAATAAAAATGGATTACTACAAAAAGAATAGTCAGTCTTTAATAATTAAAACCATAAATGATGAAATAAAAACTTAATAGATTAGTTGAGTAGCATATAAGACAGAAGAGAAGATAAATTTGATGAATTCAAGATTTTTGTGTTAGGTAAACAAATCCATCAAATTCAGTTACATTCTCTTTATGAGACACATATGCAAAAGGAAATAAAATGATTAAAAGTAAAGGATTGATAATTGGTGAAAATGTTAACAAAAAGAATGGCAACATGTGTGCCAAAATAGAATCCAAGGTGAAAAATATCACAGAAAAATATAATGATCTTTATAGATAAAAATTATAATGCAGTATAAATATTTATGCTTATTTATAAGGAATACATATGAGGAATATAAGTAATAGAGGAAGGGACACATATGTATCATGTATAAAGAAAAAGTGATTAGAAATAGAAGCAGTGGAAAAGAATTCACACCACCCCTGTCTCAGAAGTCAGTGTTTTAAAAAATGTAAAGATAAAGATGGATAAATAATGCTGTAAAGTTGATTCAATTTCATTTTATTCAATAAGGAGAGAATATACGTGGTTTAAAATCCAATGGAATAGTTTTAAAGTTATCCATTCTAGGGCTACAAAGAATATTAAAGGATGTTTTAAAATACAAATTACATAATCCATATTTCATTTCAAAATGTAATTGAATTATAAATATTAAGCAATAAATGATAGCACATAAATAAATCAATAAAACTCAATTAGTTAGAGATTAATAACAAAAGCACATGGATCTCTTCTAAAATTTTCAGTTTGAGAGAAAGTTAAAATTGAAATCACAGACTATTAAGAAATGAATGACAATGCAAACTAGTGATGACATCAAACTGATTTTTGGAAAAATTAACATCTTTCACTAATAAGTACATATTAAATGAGTTAGACTTTAATCTTTGTAGCAAATAAAATAATACACAAAAGCAAATTAAATATATGAAAAGAAGTATTAAATATGACAGCATAGATGTGTAATTTAAAAACAGTTATTCTTAAAAAAAATAAAACAATAAATAATAAAAATAATAAAAAATAAAGTAAAACAGTAAAAACAAATAAAACACGGGTTTCTGGCCCATGTGGGAGAAACAGAGAGAGAATGAGAGAGAGAGAGGAGAGACACAAGAAAAGGCATAAGTCACCTTTAAAGAGATTTTTTTTAAGAGAAGAAATCTCTTTGGTGCTTCAGCTCCCAGTTGAAGCTGGCAGGCCTCTAGGTTGCCCAGATGGGTCTAAGCATAATCCTAAGTGGTCCATCTTTCTTAGTGGTACAAAGTGTAAGATCCAACAATTTGAGCTATGTATTAGCCGAGATTTAGTACACCATTGTGCGAATTGTGAAGACAGTTAAGGTTACTGTGGACTGTTCTGAGGTAGAACACAGTAGAATTAGCATGAGTGAAAGTCACTTAGTTGTGTCCGGCTCTTCGCCATCCCATGGACTGTAGCCCCCCAGGCTTCTGTGCCCCTCAAATTCTCCAGGCAAGAACACTGGAGTAATTTCATTTTATTCAATAAGGAGAGAATATACGTGGTTTAAAATCCAATGGAATAGTTTTAAAGTTATCCATTCTAGGGCTACAAAGAATATTAAAGGATGTTTTAAAATACAAATTACATAATCCATATTTCATTTCAAAATGTAATTGAATTATAAATATTAAGCAATAAATGATAGCACATAAATAAATCAATAAAACTCAATTAGTTAGAGATTAATAACAAAAGCACATGGATCTCTTCTAAAATTTTCAGTTTGAGAGAAAGTTAAAATTGAAATCACAGACTATTAAGAAATGAATGACAATGCAAACTAGTGATGACATCAAACTGATTTTTAGAAAAATTAACATCTTTCACTAATAAGTACATATTAAATGAGTTAGACTTTAATCTTTGTAGCAAATAAAATAATACACAAAAGCAAATTAAATATATGAAAAGAAGTATTAAATATGACAGCATAGATGTGTAATTTAAAAACAGTTATTCTTAAAAAAAATAAAACAATAAATAATAAAAATAATAAAAAATAAAGTAAAACAGTAAAAACAAATAAAACACGGGTTTCTGGCCCATGTGGGAGAAACAGAGAGAGAATGAGAGAGAGAGAGGAGAGACACAAGAAAAGGCATAAGTCACCTTTAAAGAGATTTTTTTTAAGAGAAGAAATCTCTTTGGTGCTTCAGCTCCCAGTTGAAGCTGGCAGGCCTCTAGGTTGCCCAGATGGGTCTAAGCATAATCCTAAGTGGTCCATCTTTCTTAGTGGTACAAAGTGTAAGATCCAACAATTTGAGCTATGTATTAGCCGAGATTTAGTACACCATTGTGCGAATTGTGAAGACAGTTAAGGTTACTGTGGACTGTTCTGAGGTAGAACACAGTAGAATTAGCATGAGTGAAAGTCACTTAGTTGTGTCCGGCTCTTCGCCATCCCATGGACTGTAGCCCCCCAGGCTTCTGTGCCCCTCAAATTCTCCAGGCAAGAACACTGGAGTTCTTGCCTGGAGAATCCCAGGGATGGGGGAGACTGGTGGGCTGCTGTCTATGGGGTCACACAGAGTCGGACACGACTGAAGTGACTTAGCAGTAGCAGTAGCTTAGCAGTAGCAGTAGCAGCAGTTGCCATTCTAGTCCATGGCAAAATAGTGAATATTAGCCTTTATCTGTGTGTAAAAGCAAACTGCTTTTTATCATCCCAACGTCATGGGTTTCAAGAAAAATGTATTCATCAGATCGGTAGGTGCATATCAAATGCAACATCTGGCATTGCAGCAGAGACTGGGACTATCACCTGATTAAGATTATGAGAGTTGGCCATCGTCTTTGATGATCCATATGGAGGACAGGGAAGCCTGGTGTGCTGCAGTCCACGGGTCTCAAAGAATCAGACGCGTGTCCGATTAGTGACATAACTACAGGGCTTCTGCAGAGACAGGTCAGGTGAATTGAGTGGAGATGCAGTGGAGACTCTCAGCCCTTCATCTGTATGATTCCCTGTAAGTCTTTGATGGTAACATTAAGGGCTGTTTCTCTGAGGATGAAGCCTTCTTTCTGGTCGTCTATCAGGATTAGGGATGAAAGTGTTTACTCTTTTTCAGAAGATTCCACTTGGTCTTTGCTGTTATAATAACTTTAATTTTTAGAGGAGAGAACTGAAGAGCATTCTTCTACCTATAGAATATATCTAAACCTAATTGTGGGCTTCCTTGGTGGCTCAGGCAGTAAAAAGTCTGCCTGCAATGCAGGAGAAAGTGAAGTCGCTTAGTCGTGTCCAACTCTTTGCAACCCCATGAACTGTAGCCTACCAGGCTTCTCTGTCCATGGGATTTTCCAGGCAATAGTACTGGAGTGCATTGCCATTTCCTTCTCCAGGGGATCTTCCCGACCTGGGGATCGAACCCAGGTCTCCTGCATTGTAGATAGACGCTTGCGCCACCAGGGAAGTCTGCAATGCAGGAGACCTGGGTTCAATCCCTGGGTTGGGAAGATCCCCTGGAGAAGAGAATGGCAACCCATTCCAGTATTATTGCCTGGAGAATCCCATGAACAGTCCACAGGATTGCAGAGTCCTACACACCTGAGTAACTAACACACATACACACGCTTGACCAGGGGAATAGCCACAGGGTGGTTGCATGGTCCCATTAAAACAATGTGAGAGAGATTTGGGCCAGACTCCACTTATCACCTGGCCTCCACACATTCCTTTTCTAGTAGGGGGAACACAATTGTATTTTGGTTTATCAGGAATCAGTGTCAGTTCAGGCACTATATCTAACAGTTATTGGAATGTCTGAGTACTGCCCTTCTCCAGCACACAGTTACCTGGGCTAATAGGCATATGACACTTTAGGGGCAAGATTAAGGAAAGGGATTTTGCCATGCAATGCAGGAGACCTGGGTTCAATCCCTGGGTTGGGAAGATCCCCTGGAGAAGAGAATGGCAACCCATTCCAGTATTATTGCCTGGAGAATCCCATGAACAGTCCACAGGATTGCAGAGTCCTACACACCTGAGTAACTAACACACATACACACGCTTGACCAGGGGAATAGCCACAGGGTGGTTGCATGGTCCCATTAAAACAATGTGAGAGAGATTTGGGCCATACTCCACTTATCACCTGGCCTCCACACATTCCTTTTCTAGTAGGGGGAACACAATTGTATTTTGGTTTATCAGGAATCAGTGTCAGTTCAGGCACTATATCTAACAGTTATTGGAATGTCTGAGTACTGCCCTTCTCCAGCACACAGTTACCTGGGCTAATAGACATATGACACTTTAGGGGCAAGATTAAGGAAAGGGATTTTGCCAGCAACTGAATGAAGAATCATAATTTTTTATTGTCTTAAAACTTCGTGTCAAAACTTAAAAAAATCTGTCCAAAGAACATGAAAGAATTATATTTTCATTCCGGTTGCTGACATAGGCCTTTATTTATCTGAACTTGATTATTATTTTTTTTAATTTTAAAACTTGAGTAACATAGTAATCAGTTGTCCTTTCTGGAAGCTGTAGGGAGAAAACGTTTCCTGCTTATTGGGTTTTTGCTGGAATTCAGGCCCTTGCAGTTGTAGGACTGAGGTCCCCAGTTTCTTATTGACTGTATGTTGAGAACTCTTCTTGGCTTCCAAAGGCTGCCACATATATTGGCTGGTGGCCCTGTTTCTCCCTCATCAAAGCCAGCAAAAGGAGTTGAGTTCTCCTCTAGTCACATTGTTCTGACCTTCCCTTCCTCATATGATTAAATCAGACCAATCCAGAAAAATTTCCCCAATTTAAGGTTTTAATCTTAATCACATTTGCCAAGCCTCTTTTGGCATGTGATATTCATAGGTGTCAGGAATTAGGGCATGAACATTTTGGGAGGGTGTTATTCTAGCACACAGAGATTCTGTTATTCCCTTGATAGTGTTCTGTTTCATCCTGAAGAAGGGCAATAATACCCTGCTTGATCTGTGGAGCCCCTTACAGTATAAGTTCTCCAGCTAAGGGAAAATTATCTTCTGGCAAGTGGGGCAGGAATGCTCTCTCTGGAATGGATGGTGCAGGGAATCTGGAGGTTCAAGATTCTCAGGCTTAGGTGAATGTATAAACAAGTTTTGATGTGCACAATGGAGTGCTATTTATTGATTAAGAGGAATAAACTAACAAAAAAATGAGTCTTAAAAGTATAATGTTAAGTGAAAGAACATATACATAAAAACTCTCATACTATATAATTCCACTTACATGATGTTCTAGAAAAGGTGACTCTAGGAATAGAAAATAGATCAGTAATTGTGAGAGGCTGTGGATTTGAGGAAGGGATTGACTACAACCCAAGGAAAGATATAAGCATCTGAATGCAGAGTTCCAAAGAATAGCAAGAAGAGATAAGAAAGCCTTCCTCAGTGATCAATGCAAAGAAGTAGAGGAAAAGAACAGAATGGGAAAGACTAGAGATTTCTTCAAGAAAATTAGAGATACCAAGGGAACATTTCATGCAAAGACTGGCTCGATAAAGGACAGAAATGGTATGGACCTAACAGAAGCAGAAGATATTAAGAAGAGGTGGCAAGAATATACAGAAGAACTGTACAAAAATGATCTTCATGACCAAGATAATCATGATGGTGTGATCACTCACCTAGAGCCAGACATCCTGGAATGTGAAGTCAAGTGGGCCTTAGAAAGTATCACTACGAACAAAGCTAGTGGAGGTGATGGAATTCCAGTTGAGCTATTTCAAATCCTGAAAGATGATGCTGTGAAAGTGCTACACTCAATAAGCCAATAAATTTGGAAAACTCAGCAATGGCCACAGGACTGGAAAAGGTCAGTTTTCATTCCAATCCCAAAGAAAGGCAATGCAAAAGAATGCTCAAACTAGTGCACAATTGCACTCATCTCACACACTAGTAAAGTAATGCTCAAAATTCTCCAAGCCAGGCTTCAGCAATACGTGAACCATGAACTACCACATGTTCAAACTGATTTTAGAAAAGGCAGAGGAACCAGAGATCAAATTGCCAACATCCACTGGATCATGGAAAAAGCAAGAGAGTTCCAGAAAAACATCTATTTCTGCTTTATTGACTATGCCAAAGCCTTTGACTGTGTGGATCATATAAACTGTGCAAAATTCTAAAAGAGATGGGAATACCAGACCACCTGACCTGCCTTGAGAAACCTATATGCAGGTCAGGAAGCAACAGTTCGAACTGGACATGGAACAACAGACTGGTTCCAAATAGGAAAAGGAGTACGTCAAGGGTGTATATTGTCACCCTGCTTATTTAACTTACATGCAGAGTACATCATGAGAAATGCTGGGCTGGAAGAAGCACAGCCTGGAATCAAGGTTGCCAGGAGAAATATCAATAACCTCAGATATGCAGATGACACCATCCTTATGGCAGAAAGTGAAGAGGAACTAAAAAGCCTGTTGATGAAAGTGAAAGAGGAGAGTGAAAAAGTTGTCTTAAAGCTCAACATTCAGAAAACAAAGATCATGGCATCTGGTCCCATCACTTCATGGGAAATAGATGGGGAAAGAGTGGAAACAGTGTCAGACTCTATTTTGGGGGGGCTCCAAAATCACTGCAGATGGTGACTGAACCCATGAAATTAAAAGACGCTTACTCCTTGGAAGGAAAGTTATGACCAACCTAGATAGCATATTAAAAAGCAGAGACATTACTTTGCCAACAAAGGTCCGTCTAGTCAAGGCTATGGTTTTTCCAGTAGTCATGTATGGTTGTGAGAGTTGGACTGTGAAGAAAGCTGAGTGCCAAAGAATTGATGTTTTTGAACTGTGGTGTTGCAGAAGACTCTTGAGAGTCCTTTGGACTGCAAGGAGATCCAACTGTCCATTCTAAAGGAGATCAGTCCTGGGTGTTCTTTGGATGGAATGATGCCAAAGCTGAAACTCCAATACTTTGGCCACCTCATGCGAAGAGTTGACTCATTGGAAAAGACTCTGATGCTGGGGGGCATTGAGGGCAGGAGGAGATGGGGACGACAGAGGATGATATGGCTGGATGGCGTCACCGACTCGATGGACATGATTTTGAGTGAACTCTGGGAGTTGGTGATGGACAGGGAGACCTGGCATGCTGCAGTTCATGGGGCTGCAAAGAGTTGGACACGACTGAGCGACTGAACTGAACTGAACTGAACTTGACTACAAAGCAACATGAGGGAACTTTTTAAGGATGATTTTGTATCTTGAGTGTGGTTGTGGTTACATGAGTGTGTGAATTTGTCAAAATTTACTGCCTTATAGCGTAAAAGAGGCAAGTTTATTGTATTTAAATTATACTTCACTTAATCTGATTTTACCAAAAAAAAAAAAGTCTCAGGCTTATTCATTAAATATCCCTCTCCTAGGTCACACAGTTAGTTTTGTTTTTTTTTTTTTCTACCAGGCACCAACTTTAATATAAGAAATTTGTTAAGGTTCATTTAATCTCTGTTAAAGGTCTGCCACCCTTACAATTAGATCAGGGGCCTGATTTTCAGCACAATCCGACTTGCAGTTGAAGGAGAATAGAGTCTTTAGACTCCTTGAGAGAGGTCCTATAACTTTCATATCTTGCCGTGAGTTGAAATTGGCTATTATGACTCTATTTGCTTTTTTCAAGACTTTCAACAAATAAAACCAGTCTGTTCAATACTTACTATTATTATCATTGGCTCCATATACCATTAATCCACTACAGTCACCACATAATACAATATTGTATCTTCCGCTAGCACTTTATCCAAAACAATAGGCGTAATTCCTAGTAGGTCTAATTTTACTGAATTCCAGTGGTAATCCTCACCCCAGCTACTGGTTGGAATAGGGGTTGTATTACCATCTGACTGGTGACTGACCAGGCTTCAAAATTCCATCTTGAAAGTCTATTGTCCAAGTCTACTCTCTGTACTAACTGAATTATCATTAAGTTCCCCAGAAATATGAAGGTGAGGCAGAGTTTTATAGTGAAAAATGTTAGTACATTTTGGAGCATATAGTTCCAGGGAGGAGGAATAAGGGAAGAGCAGTGAAGCAGAGAAGCCTGGGCCAATAAAAAGACACCTTATCAAGTTGGCGATTGTTACAAGCTACTGGTTACTTAATTCTGCAGTACTGTGTAAGAAGCCATATGAAAAGCATTTGACTGTCCATTTGGGGAAAAAAATTAATCCATCAGCTGTGAATTCTCCTTATAAAGACTTGCCTAGAGGTCAACTCCCTCCTTTTTATTTCTGGATTGCATATGTAGGCATTGAGCTAGTTACCTTTGTGTGCTACTCTGCAGCATTAAGAGAAAATCTTGAAATTGGAGATAAATAAGCAAATGGAATGGATGGTGCAATGGACTAATTGCTGTGTTCCTCCCAAGTATATATATTGAAATCCTAATTCCTCAGTGTGATGGTGTTAGGAGATGGGGCCTTTGGGATATGATTTGGTCCTTAGGGTGGAGCCCTCATGAATGGGATTAGTTCACTTATTAAAAAATGAGACAACAGAGTATTCCCTAGCTCTTTCCCTCTTTTGAGGACTCAGCTAGAAGATGGTTGCCTATGAATGAGGAAGCAAGTCCTCACTAGAGGACTTTGATTGGACTTCCCAGCATCTAGAACTATAAGAAATAAAGTTTCACTTGTCTATAAGCCATCCAGCCTATGGGATTTTGCTATAGCAGCCTGAACTGACTAAGATAGGTGGCCTGAATCTAGATGCTATCAGTTGTATGACATGAAGCTAGTAGGAATATAGGCAGAATTGGTTGCTGCAGTTGTGGTGGGATAATGGACAGCAGAGACCAAGGGAATGGTAAGTGGTAATTGAAAGGTGTCCAGTGTACTGTCTGATAGAATTGTTGTGAGGATTATATGAGTTAATATGTGTAAAGCCCTTAGAACATTGCTCAGCATATTGAATAGATAGCCAATAAATCATCAGTTCTATTCTATATCATGGTGGACCCAATCAAGATGTAGAACTTTGTTATCTTGTTAGATCCTTCTAATCACTGAGGCTAAATTTTCATGTTTTGATTTCAACCAAAAAAATACTCAACGTATACAGATCAAAACTGGAAACAAATAATGAAACCTTCCTGCCTGAGAGTTTTCTCCATGTGGTCTGAGCTTGAGTAAAGCCTGTTAAATTTACCACAGAATTTTCTTATAAGTTAACTATTTTTTAAGACCTATGAATCTTTAACAAAATTTACTTCTTGCAAGAATCTCACTGCCAATTATAGTTCTTAGTGGACAAAAGAATAATGTTTTCCAACCATGTCAACCCTGTCAAAGGATCCCTTTTCAGATATTTATTTCCAAAGAGTGCATTTCTTCATTGTGCATAATTACCAAAAAGTAAAGAAATGAAAGCTCTGACACTACGAATATGTATTTGGAACATACAGTGCATTTTAACAAATAAAGTAGGAAATCATTTTTAAGGAAGAAGAGAAAGAATTGTGTCACTGTAATGATGACAAAAATTATGAAGCCCTTACTGTTTCACACTGTGCTAAGCATATGACATACAATGTGTCAGTTAGTCCTCACACAATTGAGGTATTAAGTCTGATTTGTATGGCTTACTTGTCCTTCATGATCAATATACTTTTTGATTGATTAATACCTATAGTATATTGGTTATTCAGAGTTTTGAATACCAATCAGCCTCATGAGCATCTACCTGTTATAATTTACATTTCATAGTGAAGAAACCAAGGAGTTTGTAGACTAAGTCACTTACTAGATTAGGCTAGTTAGTTGTTCGGAGAAGGCAATGGCAACCCACTCCAGTACTCTTGCCTGGAGAATCCCATGGACAGAGGAGCCTGGTAGGCTGCAGTCCATGAGGTCGCTAAGAGTTGGACATGACTGAGCGACTTCACTTTCACTTTTCACTTTCATGCATTGGAGAAGGCAATGGCAACCCACTCCAGTGTTCTTGCCTGGAGAATCCCAGGGACGGGGGAGCCTGGTGGGCTGCCATCTATGGGGTCACTCAGAGTCGGACATGACTGAAGCGATGCAGCAGCAGCAGCAGCAGCAGTTAGTTGTTATAAGGGACTCTTGAGAGTTATAAGGGACTCTTAAGTCCCTTAGACTGCAAAGGGATCCAACTAGTCCACCCTAAAGGAAATCAGTCCTGAGTATTCATTGGAAGGATTGATACTGAAGCTGAAACTCCAATACTTTGGCCAGCTGATGTGAAGAACTGACTCATTTGAAAAGACCCTGATGCTGAGAAAGATTGAAGGTGTGAGGAGAAGGAGATGACAGAGGATGAGATGGTTGGATGGCATGACTGACTCAATGGACATGAGCTTGAGTAAACTCCAAGAGCTGTGATGGACAGGGAGGCCTGGCATGCTGCAGTCCACAGGGTCACAAAGAGTAGGACATGACTGAGCAACTGAACTGAACTGAACTGAGTTGTTAAGTGGTAGGATAAATCCTAAAGTTCCTATTTCTTATGCTGTAAAGCTTCTGCTATATCTACTATATCCTGTCCTCTGGCATAAATATATCATGCTACTGTGCAGGTGGTTGGAGCATATAAAATATTGCACAGTGGGTTGGCCAAGCATATGGGTGAGAATTAGGCTAATAAAAAGTCATTGAAAGTGTTTTGCCCTGAAGAAAGCAAGGTGTCTGCCATTTTCTGGAGTTTATATGTTGACAGTGTGAAGAACTGGTACAAAGAAGGGGTGCCTTGCTTCCGACTTTATGGTCTCCATCTGGTCAGGAAAGGAATAAATTGACCACATCTGCAGCAAATCTGTTTCTGTGCTATGGGGCCTTGCAACTTTGTCACTAGTCCTCATAGTCTTTCGCCCCAGATTCAGGATACTGTATCCTAGACAGAAGTTTACCAATTTTCACACCTTTTGTACTCTTCTCTAGCATTTGCCTGGAGAATCCCAGGGATGGGGGGAGCCTGGTGGGCTGCCATCTATGGGGTCTGACACAACTGAAGCAACTTAGCAGTAGCTAGCATTTTTCAAACTCAGATTCTCTTGGATACCCATTGGCAGCTGAAAAATCCTTTTCTTTAAAGAGACACATAGTAAATATGTTAGAATTTGTGAACCAGTAGGACAAGTGGAAGATAGTGTTATAAACAATATTGATATTATGTGACAAGAAAGAAAGTATATATGTACAAAATTTTAATGGTGAAATTCAAAATATGATGATTATTAAGTATAAACTTTTGAGTAACATGACTCTATTAGTGAAAAAAAATATCGTTATTTTGGGGGATAACATTTCACTTAACTAGGGCTCAAAGTTAGTAATCTTTGTTATCTAATTGATTACAAATATCCATCTGTAAAAGCCACTCTTAACACACAGGCTGTACTAAAACAGGTGATACACCAGATCTGGCCTATAGGCCATAGTTTTCCAACTCTTGCTGTAGGAAAAACTTGAGTTTCTATTGGGAGACAAGTAAAAATATGTAGATTTAACATGCAGAAATTCATCATGAGCAGATTTCTATAAAGATTTTTATTAAGGTTTCATGTGCAGAGGCAAAGAGGGAGGAATTAATATTTTGAGGATCAAGGGATACATGTCTCAGTCGTTAGCTTCCAGCTCCAGGTCCATGGAGTCAGAGCTATGCATGTGTAAATTGGGGAGCTGGACAGATAATAGAGGCATACTGTTGAGGGGCTCTGTGTTACACAGGAAGTAGAAGTGTCTTTCTGTCAGTGAGCACTTTAATGATAAATTGTGGCCTGTAGTGAGGAAGGACGAATTTTCCACAGTTTTTGATAAACACTGTAAAGATGCAGAAAATACAAGATTGGGGGAAGTGAGAGGCAGGGGCCTTGACACAAATGTCCATCTCTCTGCAGAAGGTACCATCTGTGTTGGCAAAGTGAGACTTCATCTTCTAGAAGCTGTAGGATACTTAACATTTTAGAAGTCATGAATATGCTGTTGCATTCTGCAGAGTCAAGTGGGAATGTTTTATGATGCAATACTGCTGTACAAGAATTCTAGGCTAGTCACTGTTCCTTTAGATGTCTTGGAATAGTTAAAAAGTAACACATTGGGGAGTTCCATTTCCACATGACATCATGAGGAGCTCTGTGGACCCACTTCTGTGAGTCCAAACAAACAAACAAAAACCTTGCAAAAACTATTTAAAAACAAAAAAACGGCTTCCCTGGTGGCTCAGTGGTAAAGAATCTTCCTGCCAATTCAGGAGACACAGGTTCAGTCCTTTATCTGGGAAGATCTTACATGCCATGGAGCAACACAGCTACTAAGCCTGTGCTCTAGGGCCTGGGAGCTGCAACTACTGAACCTACATGCTGCAACTGCTGAAGCCCACTGGCTCCAGAGCTTGTGGTTAGCAACAAGAGAGCCTATTGCAATGAGAAGCTTGTGCACCATATCTAGAGAGTAGCCCCTACTTGCCACAGCTAGAGAGAGTCTTGCACAGCAATGAAGACCCAGCACAGCCAAAGAAACAAACAAAATTAAAAACAAACAAACCCAACAAGCTTTTAAAATATTGTATATTGTCCTAAGATAGAAGACTTACTCAAGAAAACCTACTAACTCTTAGTAAGAGGTCCTAAGATAGAAGATTTATTAGAGAAAACCTACTAACTCTTCCTCCCATTACTTCATGGGAAATAGATGGGGAAACAGTGGAAACAGTGGCAGACTATTTTTTTGGGCTCCAAAATCACTGTAGATGGTGATTGCAGCCATGAAATTAAAAGACGCTTACTCCTTGGAAGAAAAGTTATGACTAACCTAGATAACATATTAAAAAGCAGAGACATTACTTTGCCAACAAAGGTCCATCTAGTCAAGGCTATGGTTTTTCCAGTGGTCATGTATGGATGTGAGAGTTGGACTGTGAAGAAAGCTGAGTGCCGAAGAATTGATGCTTTTGAACTGTGGTGTTGGAGAAGACTCTTGAGAGTCCCTTGGACTGCAAGGAGATCCAACCAGTCCATTCTGAAGATCAGCCCTGGGATTTCTTTGGAAGGAATGATGTTAAAGCTGAAACTCCAGTACTTTGGCTACCTCATGCAAAGAGTTGACTCATTGGAAAAGACTCTGATGCTGAGAGGGATTGGGGGCAGGAGGAGAAGGGGACGACAGAGGATGAGATGGCTGGATGGCATCACTGACTCGATGGACATGAGTTTGGGTGAACTCTGGGAGTTGGTGATGGACAGGGAGGCCTGGCATGCTGCAATTCATGGGGATGCAAAGAGTTGGACATGACTGAGCAACTGAACTGAACTGAAATAACTCTTCTTAAGAAACACGAGAGTCTTTAGCATTAGAGCCACAACCTACTTCCTCCTCACCCACCCCCTACTTCTGAGTTCAGCCTGAGTTCCACTGGGCAGACAAAGCCTCCCATGCCCCTCAGCTCCCAGTCAAGGTTTACAGTATTTGAACCAGAGATACAAACTGTTAGCTTATGTCATCCCCTCTACTTACCAATTGAAGAGACTAAACTCCTGGGGAGTGAAGCAAAAAGATCGAGCCTTCCTTTCCTCCACCCAGATCCTATTTATAGTAGTTACTGTTGTTGTTCACTCGTGTCTGACTCTTTGTAACCCCATGGACTGCAGCACACCAAGATTCTCTGTCCCTCACTGTCTCCTGGACTTTACCCGAGTTCATGTCCATTGAATCAGTGATGCCATGCAACCATCTTATCCTCTGTCACCCTCTCTCTCTGCCTTCAATCTTTCTCAGCTTGGGGTCTTTTCCAATGAGTCAGCTATTCATAGTACAAGGGCCTTATTCAGATTGTTTTCAAGTTCTCTTTTTGTCTTTGGCTTTTGGCGCTTTGAGAATAATGTGTCTCAGTGTGGATCCAGTTTGAATTTATTCTTCCTGGAGTACATTTGTAAGATATATAGAGTAGTTTTTTATTAAACATGTGTAATAGTGTCTTGTGAAATTTGGAGGTTTTCAGCCATTATGTCTTCAGGTATTCTTTCTGTTCTTTTCTCTTTCTTCTTTCCTTCTGGGATTCCTATTATGCTTTTATGTATGCTGGATGGTTTCCCCATGTCTCTTGTGTGCTCAGTCACTTCAGTTGTGTCCAACTCTTTGCAACCCTATGGACTGTAAGCTGCCAGGCTCCTATGTCCATGGGATTCTCTAGGCAAGAATACTGGAGTGAGTTGCCACACCACTCTCCAGGGGATCTTCCTGACCCGGATCAAACCTGCACCTCCTGCATAGCAGGTGCATTCTTTATTGCTGAGCCACCTGGGAAGCCCCAATATCTCTTAGACCCTGTTTATTATCTTTTATTTCTTCTCCGTATACTAGAGAATATCTTCTTTTAAGTTTGCTAATTCTTTTCTTCTCCTTGCTCAATGCTAAAGCCTTCTAATTTTTCATTTCAGTTATTTTACTTTTCAGCTTCAGAGTTTCTCCTTGGTACATTTTTAAAGTTTCTGTTAACTGATAATCTCCATTTGTACAGACATTATTCTCCTGGTTGATTTTAGCTCTTTGCTTATGGTTTTCTTTAGCCATTTGATTGTATTTGAACTCACAGATTCTCCTGAATATTTTGGAAAGGCCGAGTGACCTACTCATTGGATGAGTATTGGAAATTATGCAGCAATTGGAAGCAACAGATAAGTTGTACATATAGCAACCAACATGGAGAAGAAAGCTTCAACATAGAGACCTCAGTGAAAAATTAAGAAATGAAAGAAATAATATATAACATGAGTTATATAGTTTAAAATTACATGCACACAGAAATTACACATCTTACATAAGAATGTTTAAAAAGAGGGAAGGTATTAAGTAGCATATAATGGTTGCCTCTGTAGAGAGAATTAGAAGTGAGAAAAGGGGACAAAAATACTATAGTCATTACTTTATAATGACTTTTTAGGGAATCTATAAAATACGGAATCTCTACAATGTACACCTGAACTAACGCAATATTGTAAATCAACTTTATATCAATAAAAAGTACATACATAGAAAATGAATGAATGAATGAACAAATAAATAAATAAATAAATAGGACTTTCCTGAGTCAAAAATAATAAAATATTATGAACTGGGGAAATGATTAACTTAACCTTCTGCACCTGAGGTCCATTAAAAAAAAGAATGCCCTACAGAAAACTCTGAAAAATATGACAAGTTTAGACTGTCCAAAAATGGAATAGGAAGTTTGAAGTGTGCCAGTTGGCTGACTAGCAATGAGTGTCTGGGGGCTGGTCTCTCATTTTCAAGAGAAGATATTCCAAGGAAAAACTGGCAATGGTTCCTTAATAGAAGTTCCTACATCCTTTTGGGGCCTTCTTTGCACCTGGATATGGATGACCTTCATGAGATGTGAACTGCATGTATTAAGAGACTTGGATTATTTCAAAGTCTGTGGGCTAGGGTATCCTTTCAGAGGTAACATCCTGTCATCCTCTCTGATTTCTGAGTTCTTCATTAATACTCCAGAGGGGTAAGAAAATGGGAAGAAAATTGGATATAGGAGGCTGAAAATGATGTTCAAGCCTACTTCTCCTTGAATAAGCAGAGTTTCTCACATATGATCTGTTTGAGACAGAGAATGGTGAGAGGAGGAAGATGGATCCAGAGTGTATAGTACTCTTTTGTCCTCTTAACAGCTGCTTATCCAGTTGAACCAGAGGGAAGGAGATGCTAGCAATGTGAGCCAGAATAATTACAGCCCCAAGGAGGCAGGGGAGTGCTGCCCTGAGAATAAAGCAGTGAAGCAGAATGAAGTGTGAGGATCTAACACAACCTGGGCTGAATCCCCGAAGCTCTGCACTTACAGAGAGGTTTGTCTTAATGGGAGAACATGTGGGAATGGTGTTGTCCAGATTAATGTGCTGGAAATACTGCAGCCTCCAAAAGAATGAGCTAGAGAATGAAAATGGAAACAGGAAATGGGGAAATTCATTTCTGCAAGTTGTTTCATTTTCTGCTTTTGTTCTGGTAGGAAGTCCTCCCATCTAAATCTGTACAGTGCCCACCTTTCATCACACTTATTCTCAAACTCTCACTGCAGTGTGTCAGTCGCGCAGTTGTGTCTGCTTCTTTGTGACCCCATGGACAAAATTACCTTTGTCATGTGCTGTGTGCGTGCTCAGTTGCTAAGTCATGTCCGACTCTGTACGACCCCATGAACTGTAGCCTGCCAGGCTCCTCTGTCTATGGGATTTCCCAGGCAAGAATATTGGAATGGGTTGACATTCCCATTCTCCAGGGGATCTTTCTGTCCCAGAGAGCAAACCTGGGTGTCCCACATTGCAGGCAGATTCTTTACTGTCTGAACCACCAGGGGAGCGCTCACTGCAAGATCAACTCATTTTATATTTCATCTAAATTTTGTTAGTTTTTTATTTATCTGGAGTTACACTGAATGCTATGGGAGCCACAGTCGCATGTGTCTGTTGAGTGCTTGAAATGGGGTTAGCGTGACGCAGGAAGAAAATGTTTTATGTTAATTGGAATTAAGATAGTTTTAAATTTAAAAATGAAAGTAGTATAAAAGAGTTATCTCTTAAACACAACTTCATTGTTTTTGTAAGACTATGTTCCATGTTAACCTGTTAACCATTGGAAATTTAACACTCAAACTGAGATTTGCTGTCAAGTGTAAAATATATCAGATTTTGAAGACTTGGTTCAATTAAAATAATATAAATTGTCTCACTAATAGCTGTTTATATGGGTTAAATATTAAAATGGTATTTTGAATAATTTGGTTAAATAAAATGTTATTAAAATTACTTTTCTTTTTACTTTTTTGACATGGCTACTGGGAAACTTAAAAATGTATCTGTGGCACACATTATATTTCTATTGGATAGTACTAATCTAGAGCACAGATTTTTTCCCCAAAATTGTCTACTACCAGAATCATTAGCCAAAAGTGTATTTACATTTATGTTAATTAAACTAAAGTAAAATGAAAAATTCATTCCTTAGCACTATTTAAAGTGCTCAATAGCTGTATGTGGCTAGTGGCTGCTCTGCTGGAGACTATTGATACAATCTAGGACTTTAAGGTGTGTTAGACACCTTAGTGTCAGACAAGTGTTAGACAAGAGCCCAGTTTCAGGCCCTGGAAGGGGTCCGCCTTCCTGCAACAAATAGCGACTCTGGTGGGGACTCTTCTTCCTGAGACTTACATCCTGACCACTCGGGGTACTCAGCGGCCAGCTTGCCTGCCAATGGACCAGACAGCAGCCGCAACTGGGACCCTTTTGTCCCTGGTCTCCTCCTGACGCGGACAACTGGCCAGAGTGCCCTGACCAGTAAGGAACATGAGACTTTATTGACCTCTCTCCCCTTTCCTCTCTCTTTCCTCTCCTTAACCCTTCTTATCCTTCCCTGTTTTTCTAGTCCTCCGGTCCTGGATGCAGGAATCTGGTTGAAGGGCCCTCAGCCTGAGCTGAGGATTGTAGAATGATCATCTCCTCTTGGCAGAGAACTCGAATTCTGGTTCTGATTTCTGGTAGGGCCGAGTTCCAGTCCTCCCTTCTCTGGAGGCCCAGGGAGAAGTCCCATATTGCCTGAGTATCTGTAGATGCAGGAGACATCTGTAAGGCCACCCCTTTTGCCCCCCTCTCCTGCCTCCTCCCCCTTCTTCTTTCAACCTGGCTTCCTTTCCTCCCTTGAAATCTTTGATGTTAGTACTTGGATCTGAAGTTCTGCGTCACTGTAGGAGTTTTTCTGAGAGACTGTATTTCTGCCTGCAATGTGGGAGACCTGGGTTCGATCCCTGGGTTGGGAAGATCCCCTGGAGAA
>SJYX01006886.1:188014-268205 GCA_006410675.1 Oreotragus oreotragus
TTTTCTGTGTACTCTTGCCACCTCTTCTTAATATCTTCTGCTTCTGTTAAGTGCTTTAGAGATACAGAAAAATATGGCTTATCTTAACCAAAACATGTTTCATCTCCAGTTATAGACTGAAGACATAAATATATAAAAATATAATAATCATATGGAATTTAAAACTGTAGTGTGATTGGGCTTCACCATTCTCCAGTCCTACTCAGTTGCTAGAACTGAACTTTAATGTATACAACCCTTCACATCATCTTCTGGGAGTTAAGTTTTAAAATTCTTTTTTTTTTTTTTTCCTTTCATTTAGTTGAGTGAAGGGAGGGAAGCCTTCCTTCTGGGCCAATTTTGTAGCATTATGCAACACTAGGCTACAACTTTCATATTGTCTTGGATCCTTGACAAAGGACAATGGTCAGTTCTAGTGACATTGAGGAAAGCCCCGGGGCTTGGTGTATCGCCTTCTTCTCGATGATTCATGGGCAACAATGGAAGGACGTTGACAGTCCATACCCTACTACCATGAAGCCACTCCAATTTGGCTTCTTCTTTTGGATGACATTTGGTGCTACCTTGAATGACCCAGAATATCCACATATCACCTTGGTCCTGGCCACTTATGCTGGTTAACATTCCCAAGAAATTGGTTCTGTTGAAATCTCCATGTCCACCAGTAGTTTCCCTTGAATACAGATGCAGGAATTAAGGCATGGATTATCTGGTTGTTTTTCATTCTATTTTCTATTTTATTTTATTTTGTACTTTCTTTAGATTCAAAAGCCTATCCTGATGCATAACAAATGAACAAACATTAGAAAGTTCTCACATGCTTTATTCTTGTGCTAAAATCCTTACTTTCACTCAAGGTAAGATCGAGGTGTCTGAATGACCATAAGAAAATTATTGGGGAGAAGAGGATGGGAACGAAAGTTCAAAGTGTGATATTATATGAATTTGGTCTTGCTATATCAAAGTACAGGAAGGTGCCTCAGAGAAAGTCTTCTATGGGTTGGAGGGAGCCAAGTAGTCTTCTCAGATGAGGAAGGA
Organism: Oreotragus oreotragus; assembly: GCA_006410675.1. Taxonomy (NCBI): domain Eukaryota; kingdom Metazoa; phylum Chordata; class Mammalia; order Artiodactyla; family Bovidae; genus Oreotragus; species Oreotragus oreotragus. The sequence continues at coordinate 189,053 of SJYX01006886.1, forward strand.
CTTCAGTGAGCTCTTTTCCAGGGGTAAGATTTTGGGTAGAAGAAAAGTCATGAGCAGGGGGCTCCAGGGTATTCTAGGACAGAGGATTTATATGAATAAAGGTCCAGAGATGAACTGTGTCTGTGAAGAGGCCAGCCCAATTCTAATCTGACAAAGGATCAACAAAAAATTGCTTTCTTTGAAGCAATTCATCTTCATTGTTTTAAAAATGCTTGCTTATTTGTGAGTTACTGCAACAAAATCATGAAACCTGTCAAGGGAAGGAAGCAGCCTTTCTCATCTCTATTCTGTCCGCACTGTAGGCTCATGGCAGGCACCGGACAAGCATCTTTTGAGCAAAAGTGATCATTCTCTATCACTGCTTATGTCACATTATTAGAATAAAAGCACGAACATAACAGAAAATACTCCTTAGCACTGACTCCCCTCAGGAGATATGAGTAGCCAAAAACTCATGCTGAGTGTTTAAACTGCTTCGACAGAGAAAAAAAAAAAGATGGCGGTAAGGACTTTCTTAAGGACAAAACTACTTATCATTTTGCTTGGCCTGTTCCAGGGACAGAAAAGGCAGGAAATGGTGGAAGACAAAACTTTCTCATACTCTGCCCACCTTCTCCTGGGGCTAGGAGGCGGCAGATCTTTTCTGGAACACCACCATATGAAAAACAGCTGCAGTTTAAATGTGGAAAAGCTAAGTTCAGTCTCGTTGGGAACTAGGTTTGATTAACTGCAGAAAGAAATACCCAACTTAAATACTATTATTAAAACCTGCAGCAGGGGAAAAAACGAGTCCAAAGCTGCTTGCTCAAAGAGGGGGAAATGTAGTTACTTTTAAGCTATAGTTTTCAGATTATCACCAATTTTTGGTTTTCATAATCCTTAGCTTGATTTTAACTTTATGGTGAAAACTAATGAATAAGGTGAGCAGGAAATAAAAATTAAAAATAAGTGAGTCTCAGTGAACTAAGGTTTAGCTATTTTTATTAAAGAATAACAAGGCATCTAAGGGAACTAACAGTTGCTTTGAATTATCCACTAGTCGGAACAAACTCATATCATAATAATGAGATGTTAGTCTGTTACATAAGGCTCATAAGCTATTTGTAGCCTCTTTCCCAACATAAGCTTTTTTTTTTTCATAATTCACTTTAAATAGAATTCAAACACCGAAAGTCTGCCAGCAAAATCAAGAACTTCCTGTTTTGTCTTTAAAATAAAATGCAGCTACTTTAAATAAAATTGTTAATGTCTTCATCATCCTTGTTCACACACTGTAGGCCAAACTGCAAAGGCTGGAGGACACATGTCAATGAAAATTGTTTCCTGAAAAAATTAGGAATCACTGGCAAAAGCGACTTAAAAGAGCCTACAAATAATGTTACATCTGCCATGCATTTTTTTCTTTTTTAAAATGACAAATGAGGATGTGGTGGTTCTGTGACATTCGTGTCAAAAACACGAGGCCTACACATTTAGAAACAGGTGACTATCTTGCCTTGTTGATTAGTGAACAGGACAAAAGCTGCAAACTATTATGTGTCCCATGGTTCTTGCCACACAGCATATATAGACAAAACAGGTTTTGTAGCCCAGAGCATCCCGAAGAGTGTTTTAGTTATATACGTGCTGTAGATGAGGCTTCCCCAGTGGTTCAGTGGTAAAGAATCTGCCTGCCAATGCGGGAGATGCTGGAGACTCTGGTTTGATCCCTGGGTGGGGAAGATGCCCTGGAGGAGGGCAAGGCAACCCACTCCAGTATTCTTGCCTGGAGAATCCTATGGATAGAAGAGCCTGGTGAGCTACAGTCCATCGGGTCACAAAAAATCGAACATGACTGAAGCGACTGAACACATATGCATGCACGTTCCATAGATATTGATGTCCTTGGGCCTTAGGAAAGAAGAAAGGGTCTAGGAAGTGCTAGCCAGGGTGGCTTGCTTCAAAGAGCAAGCAGCTTCCTCCAGTGTATATACCTATGAAAAGAATTTGTGTGTAAGGGATTTTTTATGTGTAAGAAGACACCTGCAAAAGAGTGGGGGATGCAGGAGACAGAACAGAAGTGAGCAGGTAGAATTCCCTTAGTGAGGCACCAGACTCACCTGGAATTTGCAGGGAGCTCTGGAGCAGAAAATACGCTCAGATTTTGTCCCACCTTGAAGTAAGAAAGCTGAGCTTTCCTACTCCCGCAACAGTCAGTCATTGACTATAAACAGCCCCAGAGGGACACAATCTACCAAGGACCACTGGCTCTTGATAAGGGAGGGCAGTAGGGGAACAGTAGCACCAGCAGCTCGGGGGTAATCCTCTGAATATGTGTGCCAGGTGTGAGCCCTAAGCAAAGCCCATAGAAGCAGGAGGATGAGAACAGAAAAATAAAAGAGATCTAAGGCTTTCGAGGTAGACCAACTACAGTCTCTACTATATCCTCAAATTATATTACTGAGGAGTGGGGTCTGGCAGTATTCGCTCACTGTTCCCAGTGGCAGCAAAAATTACAGTAAGCGATATATGGTGTTTGACATCCCATTTTGTTGTACAGAGACCTGCTACTCACCAACAGCAGCATCCGCTGGGAACTGTATGGAAATGGAGAGTCTCAGACCTCAAGCTGTATTTACTTAATCAGAGCTGAGCTTTAACATGATACCTGGGTGATTTGTGTGAACAGCAAAGTCAGAGAAACACTAGTGGAGAACACGCTCAAACAAGTGCTTTGCCTCTTGGCTATATTCCAGCAGCAAACTGCAGAATGGTTGTCCACCACCACAAATGAGAGATCCTGGAGATGTTGGAGAATTTCATGTCCCAGCTGCCCAGGCACAGATCATAATGCTCTATGACTGGCTGCAGTGGGATGTGAATTCAGGCAGGAGCTCCTGGTGGGTGAGACTCCATGAAGCAGCCACAAATATTTGCCTTCTCATATATTGGCCCCTATTGTGTGTTTGCAGCTGGTTTGTCCATCTAGTAGCATCCATTCTCATTTGCACAATGCAGGCACACTTTGCAAGTTCAAGATGTATCATTGTTTCAGAGAATGTGAGGGATGAATTGGAGCAAAAGTTCCTTTGAAGTATCCGCCAGTTTTTCAACATGGCATTTATTAAAACAACTATCAGAATCTTGAAATGTAATTTGAACTGTTACTCACTCTTGAACAGTGACAAAACTGGTTTAAAATGTTTTATTTAGTACCTGGGTAAATGAGATTTTTTTTCCTGTCAGTGATGACTTTAGATTTTTATTAGTGAGCCTTAGATCACTAATGGTGTAGAATCACTGTGCCAGGCAGACTCTGAGATGGCCCTCACTGAGCCTCACCTCCTGGTATTCACACCTGTAAGTGAAAGAAAAAGTGAAGTCCCTCAGTCGTGTCTGACTCTTTGTGACCTCATGGACTGTAGCCTATCAGTCTCCTCCATCCAAGGAATTTTCCAGGCAAGAGTACTGAACAGGATGAAATATCATTTTTGAGAGTACATTGCAAAAAAAAAACTCAGTTTGCATCACGGTGTTAGTCTCTTGCTTTCTTATTTGCTTGTTCAGAGGGAAGTTGGCTGCCTTATTGTGAGTTGCTCACTGGAGAGGCCCACCCAGGAAATAGCTTAAGGACGCTTCTCATCAACAGCCATAGGAGAACTGAGGCTCTCAGTGCCACAACCTGAGAGGGACTGAAAGTGACAGTGTTAGTCGTAGTTCAGGTGTGTCCGACTCTTTACGGCCCCATGTACTGTAGCCCACCAGGCTCCTCTATCCCTGGAATTTTCCAGGCAAGAATACTGGGGTGGGTTGCTATTCCCTTCTCCAGGGGATGTTCCTGACCCAGGGATGACCCGGGTCTCCTGCACTGCAGGCAGATTCTTTACCATTTGACCCAACATGGCAAAGTGATCTTGTGAATGGAGTTCCCCTGGCTGATGCCTCAGGTAAGACTGCAGTTCTGGTTGACAACTTGACTGCAATCTCATGAGAGATGTCAATTCAGATATATGCAACTTTGCTTATCCTGGATTTCTGACCGTGGAAATGATGAGATTGTAAATGCTTCTTGTTTTAAAGTTATGTTTTAGGTAGTAATTTGCTATGCTGCAACAGGTAAAAAAGTAGAGAGCCATATCAGGCATAAACATACTATAAAATATGTTAATGAAGTAAAGTCACTTTTTTAATTTAATAACTGAAAAATATTTTATTTGAAGATTTTGGACGACTTCAGTATGTAACAGTTTCCTTTAAGATATTGCATATTATTATTATTCTTATAATACTACTAAAATATGATGATATATAATGACTTTTTTCATCAAATTTGCTGTTCTTAAATCATCTCCAGGTTACTTAGTTATGAGCTATCAAAGATCTTATAAAATGTACGTTTAATCAAAATGCATGATAATTTAGGAAGGAGACTGAAGATAGTAAAACCCATAGAGTGATCTTCTATTTGGGAGAATAGTATGATTTTAAGATCACAGGCTTTGGTGTCACACAGACCCTGGTTCTACTCCCAACTTTGCTGATTTCTAGCTCAATACTTTGGGAAGAAACTTAAATAGTTGAGCCTTATATACTTATCTGTAAAATGATAATTATAGTGAAATATATATCATAGGCTTATTATAAGGCTTATATGAAGTATAGTAAATAGAGTGCTTAGTATATATTTGCTATCATGCAGAAATTGTTCAATAAATTTTAGTTGATCTTGTTATTGGAACTTAAAAAAATCTACTTCCCAAACTCTTTAACCTTCACTTATAAATTAGTTTGATATTCTAACTGAATATTATTCCTTGCTATGTACTTATTGAAACATGTCTTCAAGCAATATCTGTTTGCTAAATCTTTGCTGTCCTATTTCATGATACTACAGGGACTTGAAAAAGCTATCTTTCTTTTATGAATACACCATAATTAGAATGTCACCATTTCATTTTTATCCATTAATCTGAATCAATAGTACTAAGCCTTTCTTAAATTTTTATATTTTAACCCAATATGCCTATTATAAATAAATGGAACAGCTGTAGACTTATTTAGAATATTGCTAAACCTCAAAAATTTATGCTGTGTTCTAAAATGCTATCATTCATATACTTTTAGAGGCTCTAAATTCAATTATTGGTGTGCTTTTCTGCTGCATTCCTTTTATCCCTCCTTCCTCTGTTTTTCTCTACTTTCTTCAAAACTTCTTCCCTTCCTTCCTCCTCTCCTCCCTTTCTTCCCTTCTTCCCTACTCATTTTGAAATGATTTGAGTTATTTAGATGATGATAATAGGGTAAAAATAGATAAAGATATCAAGATAGAGACAGAAGTAAAATGAAACAGGAGTACTTCTATATATAGAAATATATAAGAAAAGATTTTGTACCAAAAGAGACATGGGGTAAGTTATAACATTCATAATATCAACAAGATAAAAATACACATATATAAGTTGCTAAGGAAACATAAGTTTATACTGGCATTAAAAAATAAAATAGTTTTTTCCTGAGAAATTTCATAAGAGAATTTTATCATAAAATGCTAAAAATATACACCCAAGAAAGAAATGCCAAATTCCTATGCTGCCTTTTAATGAACCTCTTATGGATTGAATTAGGTCCCCTCCAAAATTTATATATTAAAATCCTAGCCCCTAGCACCACAGTATATGACCTATTGCTCACTGGAGAGGCCCACCCAGGAAATAGCTTAAGGACGCTTCTCATCAACAGCCATAGGAGAACTGAGGCTTTCAGTGCCACAACCTGAGAGGGACTGAAAGTGACAGTGTTAGTCGTAGTTCAGGTGTGTCCGACTCTTTACGGCCCCATGTACTGTAGCCCACCAGGCTCCTCTATCCCTGGAATTTTCCAGGCAAGAATACTGGGGTGGGTTGCTATTCCCTTCTCCAGGGGATGTTCCTGACCCAGGGATGACCCGGGTCTCCTGCACTGCAGGCAGATTCTTTACCATTTGACCCAACATGGCAAAGTGATCTTGTGAATGGAGTTCCCCTGGCTGATGCCTCAGGTAAGACTGCAGTTCTGGTTGACAACTTGACTGCAATCTCATGAGAGATGTCAATTCAGATATATGCAACTTTGCTTATCCTGGATTTCTGACCGTGGAAATGATGAGATTGTAAATGCTTCTTGTTTTAAAGTTATGTTTTAGGTAGTAATTTGCTATGCTGCAACAGGTAAAAAAGTAGAGAGCCATATCAGGCATAAACATACTATAAAATATGTTAATGAAGTAAAGTCACTTTTTTAATTTAATAACTGAAAAATATTTTATTTGAAGATTTTGGACGACTTCAGTATGTAACAGTTTCCTTTAAGATATTGCATATTATTATTATTCTTATAATACTACTAAAATATGATGATATATAATGACTTTTTTCATCAAATTTGCTGTTCTTAAATCATCTCCAGGTTACTTAGTTATGAGCTATCAAAGATATTATAAAATGTACGTTTAATCAAAATGCATGATAATTTAGGAAGGAGACTGAAGATAGTAAAACCCATAGAGTGATCTTCTATTTGGGAGAATAGTATGATTTTAAGATCACAGGCTTTGGTGTCACACAGACCCTGGTTCTACTCCCAACTTTGCTGATTTCTAGCTCAATACTTTGGGAAGAAACTTAAATAGTTGAGCCTTATATACTTATCTGTAAAATGATAATTATAGTGAAATATATATCATAGGCTTATTATAAGGCTTATATGAAGTATAGTAAATAGAGTGCTTAGTATATATTTGCTATCATGCAGAAATTGTTCAATAAATTTTAGTTGATCTTGTTATTGGAACTTAAAAAAATCTACTTCCCAAACTCTTTAACCTTCACTTATAAATTAGTTTGATATTCTAACTGAATATTATTCCTTGCTATGTACTTATTGAAACATGTCTTCAAGCAATATCTGTTTGCTAAATCTTTGCTGTCCTATTTCATGATACTACAGGGACTTGAAAAAGCTATCTTTCTTTTATGAATACACCATAATTAGAATGTCACCATTTCATTTTTATCCATTAATCTGAATCAATAGTACTAAGCCTTTCTTAAATTTTTATATTTTAACCCAATATGCCTATTATAAATAAATGGAACAGCTGTAGACTTATTTAGAATATTGCTAAACCTCAAAAATTTATGCTGTGTTCTAAAATGCTATCATTCATATACTTTTAGAGGCTCTAAATTCAATTATTGGTGTGCTTTTCTGCTGCATTCCTTTTATCCCTCCTTCCTCTGTTTTTCTCTACTTTCTTCAAAACTTCTTCCCTTCCTTCCTCCTCTCCTCCCTTTCTTCCCTTCTTCCCTACTCATTTTGAAATGATTTGAGTTATTTAGATGATGATAATAGGGTAAAAATAGATAAAGATATCAAGATAGAGACAGAAGTAAAATGAAACAGGAGTACTTCTATATATAGAAATATATAAGAAAAGATTTTGTACCAAAAGAGACATGGGGTAAGTTATAACATTCATAATATCAACAAGATAAAAATACACATATATAAGTTGCTAAGGAAACATAAGTTTATACTGGCATTAAAAAATAAAATAGTTTTTTCCTGAGAAATTTCATAAGAGAATTTTATCATAAAATGCTAAAAATATACACCCAAGAAAGAAATGCCAAATTCCTATGCTGCCTTTTAATGAACCTCTTATGGACTGAATTAGGTCCCCTCCAAAATTTATATATTAAAGTCCTAGCCCCTAGCACCACAGTATATGACCTTATGTGGAAACAGGGTAGTTGAAGGTATAGTTAAGGTGAGGTCATAGGTGTGAGCCCTTAATCCAGCATGATTAGTGTCCTTATAAAAGGGGAAAATCTGGATGCATGCCCACATACTGAGGGAATGTATTTGACATAAAGACAGCCAATGAGAGAGGACTGGAACAGTCTTCAGAAGGAACCAAGCCTGCTGACACTGACTTCAGGCCATTTTTGTTGTTCAAGTTGCCCAATTTGTAATACTTTGTTATGACAGCTGTAACAAACTAATACAGAACTCCCTTCATTATACACTAATAACATAACATCAAAAAAACAAATTATAAAGAGGATTGTAGAAAGCAGTCCAAAATTAAATGCCTTTGATTGTCATCCAGTTATTTATTTATACATGATTTTTAAGAAGCATTTGTGAAGGCCTGGTATATTCCAAAGTTTTTGACAGGCATAGGGAATTTGGTGAATGATAAATTCCCCAATGTCCATTCATCATCAGATGATTGGTCTAAGCCAATCAAAACAGTCTTATACTGCTTGAAAAGGATTGGATCAGGAACAATCATAGGACCCAATGGAATGTGAGGCAAAACCTGGGGCTTCACTGGTTTACTCACTTTGAAGGAGATATAGGAAGAGATCATCTTATTTTCATTTATACATGTTCGTACCTCAAAATGTAATCTGGAAACGTAAAAAATGTAAAATGTAAAAACAAAATCTGGGAAGAACTGAACCTATACGGAGACTAAGTGAGGAGTCAGCTTGAGGGCAAAACCAATTTACAGAAGATAATAGATCAGAGAGATGAAAATAATCTGGTTCCTGGATGATGTTTGTTGAGCCATTAAATCAATCCATGCTGGAATCTGCTCTGTTATTAAACTTCTTATGTGGGGAAATGAATATCCTTTATTATTTCAGACAGCTCTAGTTTGGTTTTCTGTTACTTAGATTCGAAGCTTTCAGACAGTTTGAAATACAGTCCCTTCTTGTGCTGCTTGTTAGATCTTCACAAGGTCTCTGTGACTCCTCCTCCTGGCAGATGGTAGGAGTGCACTTTATTTACACTGTAGCATCTCACCCTGTAGCTTGGCATGGCCTCATGAGTTTCCTTGACCAGTGAAATACGAGCAAAAGCGTCGTGTATCATCAGTTCTAGGGGAAATATTTAGAACCAGAGTGCTACTCACTACTTTCTCTTTCCTCGGCTGCTGATATTAGAAACATACATATGACGGCCACTCTGCTAGCCTAAGTCCTCAAAAAGAGAGTGTTGAAAAGCAGATCCCTAGCCAGTCCACTCTGGACCCATAATGAGAGTGACAAATAAGTCTTTATTGCTTTAAACCCTAAAATCTTGTTGTTTTCTTCTTCCTGCAACAGAATCTAACCCATCCTATATGGGAATAACATATTTCACTTATTTGCTCATTTGGTTATCATCAGTCTCTGACGCTAGACTATGAGCATGACAAGGGAAGGATTACGTCTGTTTTGCTTCATGTGCAAACAACTTGTGTTCAGTGTAGTGCATGACACGAAGCAGATTTTCAATAAGTGTTTCTTGATGAAATAATTCTAATAGGAGACAGAGGGATAAAAAGAACTGTAATTTAATCTGAGTATATTACCTATTTCTGGTAAACCAACTCACATACTACCCCAAATTTCCCCGAGTATATTAAATAGATTTCAGTTACGTAGAATCTTAGAAATCACTATAGAGTCTTTTAGAAATCTACATGCATATATTTTTTCAATAGGAGAAAAGTCTTCATCATAAGAAAGGCTGGAGTCAGCACATGCTATACCGCAAGTACATTGACAAAGGAAGTGAACCAGATTATGCTTTAAAAACAACTAATAAAAAACAGCTTTTGAAATTTATAAATGAGAAGATGAAAGGAAATAAAGTGTAAGCTGAAGAGAATATTTTGAAGTCGATGATTGACAAAAAGAAACCTATTGGAAACAGAAAGGCTTACACTGCATAAATAGAATTTATATAAAAAGAAAAAAGATCCTAAATGTCAAAATAAAAGATAGTCAAATGCAATAGGTGTGGCATTTGGAATCAGGGGGATATGTGGCTGGATTGGACTCTAATGTGAGTTCTTCGGGGTGCTCTAGCTCCAGCAGAGTTTGAAGTATTCATGTGTTCTAGAAGATGGTCTGGGCTGGGATGAAGTTGGCTAGCCTCAACTTCAACTACGGAGTGGATGAGGTGAACTTTTTATCTTGTGAACTGTTGTGAGACTTAATGGTCATAGCCATTGTAAGGTAAGGTAATTTAGTGAAAGGCAAAAGTATTGAACTGTGATGTTGGAAGACTCTTGAGAGTCCCTTGGACTGCAAGGAGATCAACCAGTCAATCCTGAAGGAAATCAGTCCTGAATATTTATTGGAAAGACTGATGCTAAAGCTGAAACTCTAATACTTTGGTCACCTGATGCAAAGAATGGACTCACTGGAAAAGACCCTGATGCTGGGAAAGATTGAAGATAGGAGAAGAAGGGGACAACAGAGGATGAGATGGTTGGATGGCATCACTGACTCGATGGACATGAGTTTGAGTAAGCTCTGGGAGTTGGTGATGGCCAGGGAAGCCTGGTGTGCTGCAGTCCATGGGGTTGCAAAGAGTCAGACATGACTTAGTGACTGAACAACAAGACCTGTTGGGCTGTGCCTCACAGTCCTGCAATCCTTGCAACTGTCTAGCAGCAAGACCAAAGAAAGAACCCAGGGTCAACAAAGACATTAATGTTTTATTGAACAAGAAATCTTACAAGTCAGAGGCAAAGGTCTTGGAATGACAGTCGTGATCCATGGCTGACTGCAGGCAGGACATAGCAGCAGTCTTTGCTGTTCAAGGGAGGAGGAGGCTACCTATTGTAGGGGGAATGACATTAGAGGATGTCCTTGGTTACCAGGGGAACTATTGGAAAAAGGAATCTCCCACAAATTTCATGTAACTTGAAATTTCTTGTCAATAACCTAACATAATGGAGCCCTTCCAATCCAAGGAATATAGAGCTATTGTAAGCTGAGGGTTGGACTGATCACACCAGTAGTTACTGAGTGAATGCTAAGATGAGGACATGCGGGTAAGGTGAAGGTGAACCAGAGCCTGGTCTGGCAGGGGATGTACAAAGAACAAGAGAGCAACTATTTCATGGGGCCTGATTATACAAGACTTCTCTCTGCTTTCTTCTAGTCTTTAGTTATTTATGATTCAGTTGTCCCTTGGTATCTGTGGGGCATTTGTTCTAGAAAACCCCCAAGGACTAAAACTGACTCATGCTCACATCCCTTATACAAAATGGTATAGTCTTTGAATAAAACCCCCAACACTCCTGAGTACTTTTAAACCATCTCTAGATTACTTGTAATAGCTAATACAAGGTAAGTGCTATGTAAATAGTGGCAAATACAATGTAAATGTTATAAAAAATAGTTGCTAATATTCTGCAAATTCAAGTTTTGATTTTTGGAACTTTATGGAATTTTTTCAAATATTTTTGTGATTTGGTTGGTTGAACTGTGGATGCAAAACTCAGGGATAAGGGCTGACTATATGTATTTCCTGATTAATTTACAGTATCAATTTCTTTTTTGTTAATATTATTACAACAGGTAATAATGCTAGTTAATTTTTTTGAGTCTTTCCTATATTCAAGATGCCTTTCTTAATCCTTTACATGTGTTATTTAATTTTTATAGCAATCTTATGGGGTATGTATGACTATGGTTACATGGCTGGAAAAGGGGCGATGTGAAATTCTTAATTGGAAGGTAATTGTGAAGGTTTATCAGCTGCTCTCATTGTTTGGCCTTGGAACTGGCTCAGTCTAGCTGTATAACTTGGGGCAAGTCATTCTGAGTCTCAGTTTCCTCATCTGTCAAACAAAGATAGTTTAAAATCACTTGGGGGTTGTTTTGAGCATTGCATGAGATAGTAAATGTGAAATTGCTTTGTGAATAATAACATGACATATAAATGTTTGTTGTTTCCACTATTACCATGATTTTTCTATGGTTAAATTAGGAAGAGGGGAACCTTTCTGATGAATTGGCAGTCAGATTTATAGTCATGTGAGATGTATCTGTATGAGAGAAGCAGAACCATTGTGATTTATTATAGGGGTCTGATCACATGCAGTCATGGAACCTTAAATAAGTGGCTTATGTATAAGTATGTCTCTTAGCGCAGTGTCAGGGGCTGCAGCCAGAAGTCACTGGGGTTGGTGATCAGAGAGAATCTGGGAGAGCTAATTGAAACCTTAGAAGATAAGCTGCAACTTATGAGGACAGACTGGAACCTATGCTGGTCACTCACTAACCCTTCCAAGAGGCAGTGTGAGTCACCACAGTGCTGTATGTGAACCTCCTACAGGATTTGGAGAAGACGGAGTAGGACCTGGAGAAAATGGAGCAGCATCTGGTGGAGCTGCCATTCTGGCTGCTGTCCTATCCAATGAAATGAGCCAACAGACCTGCTAGTGAGCCTCAGCAGTCCTTGATCTAACACTTTTCAAATGTAAATGTAGATGCTGGGTATTTCAACCTCCTAAATTTCAGGCAGATTTCTCTATTGCTAAACCTTAACTCTGCAACATACAGGAAAATGAATTTTGGGAATTGTAGTTCAAATTTATCTAAATTGACATAATACAAAGCTCCCACAATAAACCTATAGCAAACGTAGAAAAATCAAATGCCTCAAAGAGTCAAGTCATTAAAACTAATGACTGAAGCAGGCTGGATTAGAAAAGAAAGCACATGTTCCATCTAAAGGAGGCAAACTCTTTTAAGGGGAGTGGGGCTCAGTGATTGATATTTTTCTTGTTCAAAAACTTTTGTGTTTGGGGGAAATTTACCTCTTGCAAATGAATATGCTTCTTTTTCTCTGTTCAGAACTTGTGATATCTGCTTGTGAACTTTTTTTTTTTCCCCGCTAATTATTATATATGGGACTTTTGGTTTTCCGGTCAACTGTATCAATATTTTCTCGTGTCTTATGTTTTTACATCATGCTGAGAATAACTTCTCTACTCCAAGATAAACTTATTGAGTTTATTCTAGCTTATTGAGCACAATGTTTTCAGACTTTTTTTTACAGACCAATTGAGAATATAGATTTCTCACATGAAGTATCCAACTGTTAAGTAATGATAACAGATTCAAATCCATTTTTGAAATTAAGACAAACCTTTGTGCTTACTTCCCACGTACATCCCATTATCATCCTCCTAATGTTTGTTAACTTTATATATGAGGCTTCAGCTAGTAACCAGGCATTCAAAGATTTTTGAAAGTCTGATCCCTGTCCTTCAAAACCTCACAAATGAATGGACAGATATTTAAACAAAGAGTTGTTGTTTAATCACTCAGTTATGTCCAACTCCTTTGCGATCTCACCAACTGCAGCCCACCAGGCTCCTCTGTCCATGGGATTTCCCAAACAAGATTACTGGAATGGGTTGCCATTTCCTTCTCCAGGGGATATTCCTGACCCAGTGATCAAATCCGCATCTCCTGCATTGCAGGCAGATTCATTACTGCTGGTAAATGTGTTCAAAACACTACAGGAGCAGACGGTAAACACGCTTCAGTACAGGTCAGGGAAGACTTCATGTATGAGTCAGTATTTGAGGTTCATCTGTAGGGGAACAAAGGGTACAAAGAATAAAAGAGTTTCAAGCACTGGTATAATACAGATATTTTTGAAGTATTTTATGTGTTCATACCTTCCTTTATTGCTTACTGTGCCAACTTGATAATTACTTTTAGAAACCCTCCATGAGGTGGCACAGAGTAAGACAGAGTAAGATAGTTCGGGGCTGTGTAACACAAATGCAATTTTAGATCCATTTGTCAGAAATCCATAACCCTACTATTCACATCACTTACTCCTTTAGCTGATGATTCTATAGTAGCAACTGTTTTTCTCATTAACATTTGAATCTCTCAGCGAGGGAGAGAGAATACTATGAAACTTTTAAAAATAATTTTCCTTCTAGGAAATCAAGTTTTGAAATCTGTTAAAATAGGTCTAGATAGAAGTAGAGTGGAGTATAAGAACGCTGGGTGCCCATCCATAGGTGAAGAAGCCCAGGGAAGCTTGGATAATGGAGTGTGGAGAAAAGTACAGAACTTAAGAACAGATTCCATTACATTCTTGAAGTGGTCATAATGGTGAAACTTTTTCCCAAAGACAGATTATAGACTAACCTATACTTGGCCAAATTTCTCTTTGCCATTGTCCCTGGTTAGTTTCAACATGGCTATCTGAAATCTGTGGTCAGTGTGGGTTTATTGCCTCCTACCCTTTTCAATGTCCAAGACTTTCCATGCCCTCAATCTTTTTCCAGATGGGGAGCCAAGCTGGTGGAGTAAGCATATGGGTTCAATGCTTAAAGCTGTTTTGCTTCCCATTAAGTTCATATATGTTGCCAGATGAGCCCTTCTTCTAGTACACCTTGACCAGAGAGAATCTTACCAAGTCCTGGAAAATGGCTGTAACATGTTTTGTCATCAGAAGAATATAGAAATTGGAAAATTTGATCAAAAACATTTGTGTATTCTGGTCTTTTTTTTTTTAAGTGTGTTTTAGGAGGCTGACATAAGGCATAGTCCATGGACCATGAAATGTTTTTGTTTTTTTAAATACATTTTATTTTGACACTTTTTGGGGGATTAGGATCAGAGTTTTTAAGTCAATTAAAGTCATAGCTATGATTACCTTTCCTGAATACTTGTTTTAATTCTTGAAAGTAAGTTGTAGGTAATCTTGCTCTTCTTAATATCTCTTCTAATGTTCACTAACTAGATGAAACCTAGAGTCAGAAGAATAATTGGATTTAGCACTAGCTCTGCCAAACCCCATTTATATGGCCTTGGATAAGATACTCCTCCACAGTCTGTTTCTTCATCTATAAAGTAGAAATCTTAATAGTTTCTCCCAACTATCATTGTGGGAACAGAAATCAAGCAATAATGTAAAATGCTTTGTAGAAATTCTGGTGCATGATAAATCTACATGATATTTATTATTATGTTTGGCATAAAATATAACCTTACTTGATTGTCATTTCAGTCCAATGAGATAGGCAGAGGAATTGTTTCCTTTTTTTTTTTTTTTTTAATTTTTAAGTAAAGAAAAAAGAAATACAGAGAAAGTTAGGGGCTTGCCAAGTATTACATCCCAAATTTGTGGCACAGCTTAGGCTTAAACTTAGGTCATCTCACTACACCTTTGCATCAACTTGGCCGAGAAAGCCAAGGCTTCAACCCAGGGTGGGAAGTGGGGTACATTTCAAGATGTTTATCAACAGGGAAGAGATTCAGGGTATGGCTTTTCACTAATAGGTGTGAAGGTATTTCATAATAGCAGAGAATTTAACTACTGTGAGTATTTTCACTGTAGTTATAGAATATCAGTGCAGCCATCTATGTATGAGTTCCACTTTTACCATTTCTTGTGATGGAAGAACTAAGGAATTTTAGATTAGCTGCATTGTCAATCTCTGAGTCTCTTGTTCTGTCTAGCAAAGGGTTAACCTCAAGAAGTTAACCTTTAGTTCCAGTGTATTATTGGAAAGTGTATTATAAGTCAAAGCTGGAACATTCTTTTTTTTTGTTGTTGTTGTTATAATTTGTTTTGTATAAGATTCACATCCAACACTATTCCCTTGCGGGGCTGTGAAGCACCAACCTACAAGATGGTATCTGTTCATCTCTAGATTTTAGTGCAAAAGATATTTGTGGAAGGTTATTAACAGCCTTTAAATGTCTCTGAATTATGTATGTTTGTGGATTTGCTGCTTTCATCATTTCCAGGTTTATAGTAAATTTTATAATATGTGGCACTTAGCTCATGTGAAATGGCTGATGAACAAATTATGGTCAAAATAGGGCTTTGCTCCTAATGGGATACTAGGTAGGAAGGAAGCAGAGAGACGGAGAAGACTGCTGATGTTGGTGTTAAAAAGGTTCAAATCTAACCATATGGTCCATGTTATCACTAAGACAAAGGATGTGATTTTTCTTTCCTCTAAGCACGTACTGCAAGCAAACCTTTTCTGTCTTAGTCCCCTGTCAGTCCCTCTTTTCTGTGATATTGTGACTTGTAATAAGAAATACATTTTTGATCTTTGACCCCATTCCAGATACAGCACTCCTTAAACCCTTGGAAATCCTGAAACCCTTAGAAATCCTAAACAGTGAGAGAGGTAATGGTGTCTTGATGTTCTTCACCCCTTTCCACCAGTTTTCTGGTGGAGATTTCTCTTCAAGGAAAATTAGAGATACCAAGGAAACATTTCATGCAAAGATGAGCTCAATAAAGGACAGAAATTATATGGACCTAACGGAAGGAGGGAAGGCAATGGCACCCCACCCCAGTACTCTTGCCTGGAAAATCCAATGGACGGAGTAGCCTGGTGGGCTGCAGTCCATGGGGTTGCTAACAGTCGGATAGACTGAGTGACTTCACTTTCACTTTTCTCTTTCATGCATTGGAGAAGGAAATGGCAACCCACTCCAGTATTCTTGCCTGGAGAATCCCAGGGATGGGGGAGCCTGGTGGGCTGCCATCTATGGGATCACACAGAGTCGGACACAACTGAAGTGACTTAGCAGCAGCAACGGAAGGAGAAGATATTAAGAGGTGTCAAGAATACACAGAAAAACTGTTCAAAAAAGATCTTCATGACCCAGATAATCACGATGATGTGATCACTCACCTAGAGTCAGACTTTCTAGAAAGCAAGTCAAGTGGGCTTTAGGAAGCATCAGTATGAACAAAGCTAGTGGAGATGATGAAATTCCAGTTGAGTGATTTCAAATCCTGAAAGATGATGCTGTGAAAGTGCTGCACTCAATATGTCAGCAAATTTGGAAAACTCATCAGTGGCCACAGGACTGGAAAAGGTCAGTTTTCATTCCAATCCCAAAGAAAGGCAATGCAAAAGAATGCTCAAACTACCACACAATTGCACTCATCTCACATGCTAGTAAAGTAATGCTCAAAATTCTCCAAGCCAGGCTTCAGCAATACGTGAACCATGAACTGCCTGGTGTTCAAGCTGGTTTTAGAACAGGCAGAGGAACCAGAGATCAAATTGCCAACATCTGCTGGATCATGGAAAAAGCAAGAGAGTTCCAGGAAAAAACATCTATTTCTGCTTTATTGACTATGCCAAAGCCTTTGACTGTGTGGATCACAATAAACTGTGGAAAGTTCTGAAAGAGATGGGAATACCAGACCACCTAACCAGCCTCTTGAGAAATGTGTATGCAGGTCAGGAAGCAACAGTTAGAACTGGACATGGAACAACAGACTGGTTCCAAATAGGNAGGCCTAGCCTAGAGGATTTGGCTCATAAAGTTAACCCCTACTATGAAAAAGATATCCTCTCATCTATATGATCAGAGGCTGGAGATTTGCTAGTAGGTAGAGGATGTGTCAGAAGAGATGGAAACAGACTTACTTTCAGATAATTGTGAAAAAGTAAGAAGAAAGGAAGGTCAAAGTTGCTTAACTATCATATTTTTGTTCAAATTTCCTTCTTCCATACCTTGGCCTAGAGATGAAAACTTTTAGATAATTTAAATCATTAGGTCCAATAGTTTGTGTGTGTGTGTGTGTGTGTGTGTGTGTGTGTAGACTTCAAGTTTTTCTATTTATAGTACCTTGTCATCTGTAAATAATGAGATTTTTAGCTTTTCCCTTCTAATTTGGACACACTTTATGTTTCTTATCTGATTGTTAAGGTTAGGACTTATTAATACTTTTAAAATAAAAAGTTGTCAGAGTGGGCATCCTTGTCTTATTCTTGAATTTAGAGGAAAAGCTTTTAGCTTTTAACCACTTGAGTATGTTATTAGCAGTGCAAGTGAAAGTGTAGGTGGTAGCCACTCATTCCTGCCAGACTCTTTGCAACCCCATGAACTGAGGCCTGCCAGGTTCCTCTGACATGGGATTTCTCCAGGCAAAGATACTGGAGTGGTTTGCCATTTCCTCCTCTAGGGGATCTTCCAGACCCAGGGAATTAACCTGGGTCTCTTACATTGCAGGAATATTCTTTACCTATTGAGACACCTGCTTAATTTTTACCTATTTTCATCCTGCTTATTTAACTTATATATGCAGAGTACATCATGTGAAATGCCAGGCTGGATGAAGCACAAGCTGGAATTAAGATTTCCGGGGGAAATATCAATAACTTCAAATATGCAGATGACACCACCATTATGGCAGAAAGTGAAGAGGAACTAAACAGCCTCTTGATGAAAGTGAAAAAGGAGAGTGGAAAAGCTGGTTTAAACCTCAACATTCAAAAAACTTGGATCATGGCAAACTTAGATCACTTCATGGCAAATAGATGGGGAAACAGTAGAAACAGTGAGAGACTTTGTTTTCGTAGGCTCCAAAATCACTGCAGATGGTGACAGCAGACAAAATTAAAAGATGCTTGCTCCGTGGAAAAAAAGCTATGACAAAACTAGTGTATTAAGAAGCAGAGACATTACTTTGCCTACAGAGGTCCATCTAGTCTATGGTTTTTACAGTGGTCATGTATGGATGTGAGAGTTGGACTATAAAGAAAGTTGAACACCAAAGTACTGATGCTTTTGAACTGTGGTGTTGGAGAAACCTCTTGCAAGTTCCTTGGAATGCAAGGAGATCCAACCAGTCTATCCTAAAGGAAGTCAGTCCTGAATATTCTTGGAAGGACTGATACTGAAGCTGCAGCTCCAGTACTTTGACCACCTGATGCAAAGAAATGACCCATTTGAAAAGACCCTGCTGCTGGGAAAGATTGAAGGTGGGAGGAGAAGGGGACGACAAAGGATGAGATGGTTGGATAGCATCACAGACTCAATGGCCATGAGTCTGAGCAAATTCTGGGAGCTGGTGATAGACAGGGGGGCCTGGCGTGCTGCAGTCCGTGGGGTCACAAAGAGTCAGACACAACTGAGTGACTGAACTGACTGATGGTTTTTCCGGTAGTCATGTATGGATGTGGGAGTTGGACCATAAAGAAAGCTGAGTGCCAAAGAATTGATTAAGATCCAACCAGTCCATCCTAAAGAAAATCAGTCCTGAATATTCACTGGAAGGACTGATGCTGAAGCTGCAACTCCAATAATTTGGCCACCTGATGCAAAGAACTGACTCATTTGAAAAGACCCTGAAGCTGGGAAAGATTGAAGGTGGGAGGAGAAGGGGACAACAGATGATGAGATGGTTGGATGGTATCACTGACTCAATGGACATGAGTTTGAGTAAACTTCAGGAGTTGGTGATGAACAGGGAGGCCTGGCATGCTGCAGTTTATGGGGTCACAAAGAGTTGGACATGGCTGAGTGACTGAACTGAACTGAACTTCCACCAGTTTATGATTTTATGTTAATGAGATGACTTCTGGAAAGCATCTAAGGAAGAAGGTTGGTTCCCGGGGGAACCACCCATATTCCTGGATTGGAACTTTCAGTCCCACCCTCTTGTCCTCCAGAGAAGAGAGAGGAGCCAGAGGTCGAATTAGTTGCCAGTGGCCAAAGATTTAATCAATCATGCCCTATATAATGAAACCTCCATAAAAACCCAAAGGGTGAGTTTGGGCAAGCTTCTGGGTGGGTGAAGACATAGAGATGTGGGGAGTACAGAGAAAGCTTAGAAGCTCTGAGCCCCTACCCACATATCTTACCCTCTTCATCTCAATGCTCATCTGTATCCTTTATAGTGCTGTTTATAATAAACTGGGAAATATAAGTAAATGCTTCTCTGTGAGCTACTTTACCAATTAGTCCAATCCAGGGAGGAGGTCATGGAAGTTTCCAGTTTATATCCAGTCAGAAGCACAGATAACACCTGTATGTGCAATTGGCATCTGAAGTTGGGGGGCAGTTTTATGAGACTAAATTCCCAACAGGTGAGATCTGATGCCATCTTCAGGTAGAGAGCATCAGAATTGAATTAATTGTTTGGTGGTTTAAATAAACACACATATTTCTTTCATGTAAGAGATTGAGGTTAAGGGTAGAGGAATATAGGTTTTAGAGCAAAGAGAAAACAGATATTTAGAATTCTGGATACAGCAATGTCAATAATTGCTTGTTGAATAATTGTATGGATCAAATTTAAAGAAACTCTTTTAAAAGTTTTGATAATAAACACTTTATAAATTGATATTTCAGTAATCATTAAATTATCTTAAATGAAAATGATTTTGAAAGTCTTTGTTTAATATATCTGATAGATCATACTATTGATCTATGTATTTGCTGTACCTCCTTGGAGGGAAGATTACTTATCCCATCAATTTCTATACCACTGATATTAAACTTGGCCATAAAATTTGTTTTGGCCCAGCTCTTTTCTCTTGTAGGAATGAAAGTGATAAGGACACTCCTTTGAACATTTAAGAACCATCGCATAATTCTGTTCTCACTCAACCTAGACCATGGGATGAGCAGATTGCAATCAGGTCATCACCAAAATGTAAGGCAAGCAAGAAATAAACTTTTGATTTGGTAAACACTGTAATTTTGAAACAATTTGTTATTTCATCATAGCCTAGTAAACTCTGGCTAATATGGTTGTTGTTCAGTTGCTAAGTCGTGCCCAGCTCTTTGTGACCCCACAGACTGCAGCATACCAGGTTGCTCTGTCCTCCACTATCGCCCAGAGTTTGCTCAAATTCACATGCATTGAGTCAGTAATGCCATCTAACCATCTCATCCTTGGCCAACACTTCTCCTTTTGCCTTCCATCTTTCCCAACATCAGGGTCTAATACACTATGGGAACATAAAATAAAAAGTAGAAATAACTCAAATTTTCCTGGACAGTTTTTTTTTGGAAGGAGGCCTGGGCTTTCATATCACCCCCAGTCCAGCCTGATGCATAGATGACAAGACTGATTTAGATTTATGGACCTTTGAGACTGGGCAGTTACTAAGCTAATCTCGGTAGCAAATGGCTGGCCACTTGTCTCATTTTCCCTTCCATCAGGATTCACAATGTGGTGTGGTATAATGAGAAGAACCATATAAATCAGGAATTTGGATGGAGATCTTGGCTTTGCTGAGGCTTATCATTTAACAGGCAAATCACCTAACCCTGCTTAGCTTCTATTTCATCTGTGAGAAGACTATAATCTTACATTTCCTACCTCAGCCCTTTGCAGAGGCTTTTTCTTTGACGGGAATACTCTTACTTCCATGTATCTCTGGGTGGCTTTTCACCCTTCAGGTGTCAACTTCATCTGTTTTCTGATTGTGACTACCTTAATTAAACCAGCTCCCCAATCCCCTTCCAGCTCTGGTAGGGCTTGGACTACCAGACTCCTGTTTAACTCCTTTACAGCCTAGAATTCAATTTGTAACTATTTATTTGTTTGTTACCTTGCATATTGTCTATTTTTCCAAGGCTCTATGCTCCTTGAGAATAGATGTGTATTTTATATTACGTATTGTGTAATCTCAGCTTAGACTACACAGAGCAGGCACTCAAGAATTTTGAGTGTGTAAATAAGTAATAATAGCCAATGTTTTATGATAGCTTTAAATGGAGTATAATCTATAAAAATATTGAAACACTGTTTTTTTTAATATACCTGAAACTAACGTGACATTATAAGCAAAATATACTTCGTTTTTAAAAATTCATCTGTATTTATGCTTAACATATGTAAGTGCTGGTTTAAGCATCTCACATTTATTTATCTCATGAACACACTTATTCTCAAGATACCCCTGTGAGGCAGAAACGATTAATTATGCTAATTTTATGGATGGGAAATAGAAGCTCAAAGATGTTTTGAAACTCCCAAGATCACACAGCAGATAAGTGGCAGAGTCAGATATCAAAACTAAAATGTTGGGTTTTGAAGTTTGTGTGTGCCTTTGACATATACAGACCTTATCTCACAGGGCAGTAGTGACTGAATATAGAAGAAATGGTATGTGAAAGTGGTTTGCATAAAAGGGAATTAAAGTATTGTAAAATAAATGGTAATTGTAGCCAACTTGTTTCTACCTCCTTTCTGTACCTCAGTTAAAATCAGAAAATATGTGCTGTCTAGAGCAAGTCTCTTCCAGAGGTTCAGAGTAAAAAATGAAAAAGCCAAGGTTTACTTTGGATGAAGTGTTGCCACTGTATTGATGTCAACCCAGAAGGTGGTTTCTGGTACCTCTGTTCAACATTAAAAAAAAAATTAAAATCAGATAACAATACAGGGTCAATTCATTTAAGATATTTTGTATATTCACTTCCCTAGTGGCTCAGATGGTAAAGCATCTGCCTACAATGCGGGAGACCTGGATTCAATGCCTGGGTCAGAAAGATCTTCTGGAGAAGGAAATGGCAACCCACTCAAGTATTCTTGCCTGGAAAATCCCATTGATGGAGAAGCCTGGTAGACAACTGTCCATGGGGTCCCAGAGTCGGACAAGACTGAGCGACTTCACTCCACTATGTGTGTTGGATTCTAGAGACTCAAAGAGGAGTGAGTCTCAGACTGTAATGTTAAGAAGTCCATAGTTAAGAAAGGAAATATACAAGGAATTATATATATATATATATATATAGTCAAAGGTGGTCCATGACCAGAAGAATCAACATGACATGGGAACTTGGAGGAAATGCATGTTTTTAGATCTAGCCATCTGAGCCCAGATCAGTCAGAATCAGCATTTTACCCAGGCTTCTGTGTGATTTATATGAACATTAGAGTTTCGCAGGCTCTGAGTTTTAATTGATGTCAGAAGCAGTATATTAGCATAATGTGAATTGTCATAAGAACACAGAAATTGGAACACCAACCTGATGTGGGGGAATATGGGTGTGAGTTTATCCAGAGGAGCTACAATATGGCTGAGGCTTGAAGAATGAATAGCTAATTATCAGGGGGGATCTGGTCGAAAGTGCCATCATAGAAGGAAGAGCAGAGCTCAGTAGATAAGTAGCATTTGTACACTGAGTGCTGAGAACTTCTGAAGAATTTAATACATTTGGAGATAAGGGAGGCTACGTGTCAGGAACTGAAGAAGAAACAAATAAAGGGCAAACCGTTGAAGTCCTTGAGTTCCATGTAGACTACTGTCTTGGTGGGAAGCCACAGTTAAGTTGTGGGTGGGTAGAGAATACAAGATCAGATATTCCTTTAAGATCACTCTGGTTGCCATGTGGTAGATGGACTGAATAGAAAGAAAGAGAAAGAGGAGATATTTGTGAGATTTTCAGATGACATAAAGCTGGGTGGAGTAGTTACAATAATAGATGACAGAAGCAAAACGCATAATGATTTCACCACATTTGGAGGCAGAATCCAACCAACAGAATGAAATTAAACTGGAAAAAATGACAAAGTTCAGCATTTGTGCTCTTAAAAAGAATCCGTTGGGAAAGTATAAGAGGGAGGCAAATGTTTCTTATGCAGTTTGTAAAAAAAAATCCCCTAAAACTTGTGGTGGTGGATGTGGGCATGATTTAGTTGACCACAAGTTAAATCTTTGCCAGCCATGTACCAAAGGGTTGAGATTCTGCGTTTATGAACAGAAACAAAATGGCCTCTGGGAAGTAACACTTTCTTTTGTCTGACAAACCTTCTTTCCACTATGACTCTTCCCACCCTCTACTTCACCACTCTATCAAAAGGCAAACTTACAAGTCTCTGATAGTCTAAGGACCAGCACCTATTAGGAAAAATGGAAAGTTTCCTCATCGTGACTTTTTCCATACTGAAAAAATATATTCTAAAGATAGGCTTGCTGTTATCTGCCACCACTGGCCAGAGAACAGAGAACCCCTTGAAGAAAGAGTTTCCATCCCTTCTTGTGTTCCCAGGCCCTAGCATGGTGCCTGAGACAGTCTGGGTGTTTAATATCAGTGAATGAATGAATGGATGAATGAGGAGCATTCAGCAAAGCATTAATGTGAAAGAGCTAAGAGAGCACGTGTAGATATTGTTCATATAAGATATGGACAGCAGCTGTAACAAGTCTTAAAAAGAAGATATGCAACCCTGTTATTGCCTTTGCTGAGAAGTAAATGGTCCTTTAGCAACACTTTATTCTTTCTACAACCCCAAATCACATGAGCACACCCAGCCAAACTCTTCCTACTGAGCTCCCTTGCAGCCTTGACTGCCTTTCCTGAGAGCCTGCCTCCCCTGTGATCCAGGATATGTGTCCCTCCCTGCGGACTCTTCCCTGGGAGGAGTCCCTGAAGCGATGCTTCAGGAGTCCATTCTTCCGGCATCCTCACAGCTGGGCATCAGATGTCAGAGCCCCAGGACAGATAAACAGGTGGGCTCTGTCTGCTCAGGTTAAAAAGCTGTGAGTGCCCTGTCTGGCAGCCAGAATAAGGGATGGTAAACCAAGAACACATGAGGAAGGCTCTGGTTAATGGATGAGCCTGAGTTTCATCCTGAGAGTCAGTGGTGTCGGGCTCTGAGAGCCCTTCTCTTCACAGCTTTGTGTGGATGACCAAGAGGCCTGGAAGAGCTGTCTGCTGTCCAGGGTCAGGGCAGCGATTTCTAGATTCCACCATACTGCTTTATAAACAATGCTTTCTTATCAATCAGTCTAGTTGTCCTGTGTTTGCTTGAGGATACAAAATGAAAGCATGGAAGCTAAATACATTTATGTGACATTTGAAAAGTCCATGCAAGTAAAATCATTGCCAAGCAAGGGTTATGTTCCCAGTGGACGTGCAGTGAATTTCTGTTGGTGCCAAGGACTGGCATGAAATCCTTTACTATTTAAAATGAGACTCAAGTTTTGCTTTGTTGAGTGTTTTTAAAATTTTTTAAATATATTTTTGACCGTGCTGGGTCTTTGCTGGTGGGTGTGGGCTTTTCTCTAGCTGTGGTTCACGGGCTTCTCACTGCGGTAGCTTCTTCCATTGCAGAGCCTGGGCTCCAGGGTGTGTGGGCTCAGTAGTTGCGTCTCCCAGACTCTAGCACACAGGCACATGGGCCTAGTTGCTCCACAGCATGTGGGGACTTCCCAGATCAGAGATCGAATCCATGTCTCCTGCATTGGCAGGCAGATTCATTACCACTGAGTCACCAGGTAAGTCCTACACTGTGTTTTGACAGTAGAGTGTTTCTCACCTTTTTTGCATAGCAAGAGCTCTTGGGTAAGAATGAATGAAGCAGTTCTTTGCTTTTATTTATTTATTTTTTAAAAAATTTAGTTTATGTAAATTTACTATGAAAGAAACTATATTAGCAACAAAGGCAATAGATACTCAAAACTCAACCTTTTCTATTTTTTTCAATTATATCATACTATTATTTATGTTTTTTATCTTCTGTTTGGCCTGTATGGTGGACAGTGAAAATTTTTTTTTCTTTTTTTATATTTCAATGCGTTAATTTTTTTAATTTAAATTTATTTGTTTTAATTGGAGGCTAATTACTTTACAATATTGTATTGGTTTTGCCATACATCAACATGAATCCGCCACAGGTATACACGTGTTCCCCATCCCGCAACCCCCTCCCTCCTCCCTCCCTGTACCATCCCTCTGGGTCATCCCAGTGCACCAGCCCCAAGCATCCTGTATCCTGCATCAAACCGGGACTGGTGATTCGCTTCTTATATGATATTATACATGTTTCAATGCCATTCATCCCACCCAAATCATCCTACCCTCTTCCTCTCCCACAGAGTCCAAAAGATTGTTCTATACATCTGTGTCTCTTTTGCTGTCTTGCATACAGGGTTATCGTTACCATCTTTCTAAATTCCATATATATGCATTAGTATAATGTATTGGTGTTTTTCTTTCTGGCTTACTCACTCTGTATAATAGGCTTCAGTTTCATCCACCTCAATAGAACTTATTCAAATGTATTTTTTTAATGGCTGAGTAATACTCCATTGTGTATATGTACCACAGCTTTCTTATCCATTCATCTGCTGATGGACATCTAGGTTGCTTCCATGTCCTGGCTATTATAAACAGTGCTGTGATGAACATTGGGGTACACGTGTCTCTTTCAATTCTGGTTTCCTTGGTGTGTATGCCCAGTAGTGGGATTGTTGGGTCATAAGGCAGTTCTATTTCCAGTTTTTGAAGGAATCTCCACACTGTTCTCCATAGTGGCTGTACTAGTTTGCATTCCCACCAACAGTGTAAGAGGGTTCCCTTTTCTCCACACACTCTCCAGCATTTACTGCTTGTAGACTTTTAGATCTCAGCCATTCTGACTGGCATGAAATGGCACCTCATTGTGGTTTTGATTTGCATTTCTCTGATAATGAGTGATGTTGAGCACCTTTTCATGTGTTTGTTAGCCATCTTTATGTCTTCTTTGGAGAAATGTCTATTTAGTTCTTTGGCTCATTTTTTGATTGAGCTGTTTATTTTTCTGAAATTGAGCTGCAGGAGTTGCTTGTATATTTTTGAGATTAGTTGTTTGTCAGTTGCTTCATTTGCTATTATTTTCTCCCATTCTGAAGGCTGTCTTTTCACCTTGCTTATAGTTTCCTTTGTTGTGCAGAAGCTTAGAATAAGCCAAGCTCACAGGTACGAGTATACCAGGAAGATGTGTTTGCCTTCCTCTCTGAGAGGACTAGAAATGCTTAGATTTACATTCTGGGAGGATGAATGGAACTGGTCACAAAACATATTGTCTGTCTACCCTTTGAAAGTGGAGAAGTCAACCAGTGAATGAGTTTTTATTGTTCTCTTTCCACTTGGCCTCATTTTAATTATTTTTGTACAGCTTGTTTTTTACTCATCAGAAAAAGACAACTGGTCTCAGATTCTGTTGTTAGTGGTGCTAGTTGACTTTGTTGCATAGTTGTTCAATGTAGGCAATGTGCCATGGATATTATATAATAACAATCTAACAATCTCACAATAATCCCATACTCAAAGTCTGGCTTATTGCTGGTCAGAGTTTCATCATCATAGTAGCTTGATTTGAATCAACAAGTCTTTTCTATCAGCGTATTTATTGCAGCATAGCACAGGAGTTCCATATAGTGAGTTATGTTCCCATCTAAGTAGAAATGAGATTTTGGTTCTGAGTCATCTGTCATTTTCTTTAAAGGAACTCTTTCAGACAACTGTCTGCTAGTACTCAGTCTCAGCAACTTTTCTGTACTTTCTTTAGTGCTGTACAGGCTGGAAGCCTGAAAACTACATTTCCCAAATTGTCTTGTCAATTGGGTATCAACAGTCCCAGTTTGCCAGGAACTGAAGGTTTCCAGGGACATGAGACTTTCACTGCTAAAACCTGGAAAAGTCCTTGGCAAATAAGGATGAATATCACGTTATTTGACAGCTATATTTCTATTAGCTTAGTGGCAAACATTCACATGGATTAGAAGCCCCGAGGAAGGTAGATACCATTTCTAGCACTGGTCACAGCAGTAGGAAGCGGGGGTGGGGGCGCTCATGGTCTCCTGAGCAGCAGTGGAAAGGCAACTTCAGAGAAAGTGTCTCAGAGAATGCTGGCTTCTGTGTCTGTGGGCAGAACTCCCTCTGGTTACAGGTGTCTGGGCAACATGAACTTTTCCTCTTGTGTTTCTTAGATTTTCTGATATTTTGTAAATAAATCCCTATATTATTCATCTCTCTCTCTGCCTAAAATGCTCACAGTTGTTTCTGTTTCTCTGAACATTGACTGATAGCCCCAATGAATAACAGGAGAGACAAGAGTTCGTAGGAAAGAGAAGTGCTAATCAGGAAAACTGTAGAAAACACCCAATCAAATAGATGTTTTCCAAGAGGTCAGGCAGAGGTCAGGAAATAGGAGTGATATAATTTGGAGAACCCATGAAGAACCAGGTTGCTAATAATGTAGCAGCAATATATTCTAAGTCTTCCAAGCCTCTATGAAATAAGCTTTGGATATCCTTCTAAGACTGACACTAGAATTAGAAGGGCCCTAGTCCAGTTGTTCATGTATGAATGCAAGAGTTTTACTGTGAATAAAGCTGAGCGCTGAAGAATCGATGCTTTTGAACTGTGGTGTTGGAGAAGACTCTTGGGAGTCCCTTGGACTGCAAGGAGATCCAACCAGTCCATACTAAAGGAGATCAGCCCTAGGATTTCTTTGGAAGGAATGATGTTAAAGCTGAAACTCCAGTACTTTGGCAACCTCATGCAAAGAGTTGACTCACTGGAAAACACTCTGATGCTGGGAGGGATTGGGGGCAGGAGGAGAAGGGGACGACAGAGGATGAGATGGCTGGATGACATCACTGACTCGATGGACGTGAGTTTGAGTGAACTCTGGGAGATGGTGATGGACAGGGAGGCCTGGCGTGCTGCGATTCATGGGGTTGCAAAGAGTCGGACATGACTGAGCGACTGAACTGAACTGAAGTCCAATTGTTGGGGCCCATGAACAGTTAAAACGCTGAGGAAAGAAGAAAGATGAGATTGATTCCTCACTTTCCCTTTGCTTCTTCCTCAGTTTGGGTAAATCTTGCTCTGACAAGATTTACAAGGGTAGGTGGCCTTTTGTATTGCTTCCTGAAAATAGCCTTTGCATGGTACTTCATCACATATAATAATATTTTGACTGTATGCCTATCTTCAGTATTGAATTGTCAGCTCCTTAAAAATGTAATGTTACATCTTCATGGTTCAACAGTGCTTGACATATGGTATGGTGACAATGGTTTCCCATTTCATTCAAGTAAACTTCCAAACCCTTACCAAAAGGTCATATAGTATGAAATCTGGCCACCACTCTAAACTCATCTACTATTTTCTCCCTTAATCACTTTATTTATTTATTTTTTTCAAACCACTAGTCCCCTTGGTAAAGGAATAAAAAAAACAAACTAGCACTGTGTTTCAGCACCCAGGTTTTCTGGTTAGATGCTTCCTGCATTTCATCCTTGCTCTTTCTATGGTTGGAGATACTGCTTGCTAACATTTCAGTGGTTAGTTGTTGCAATATTACATACCTCTGGAAAACATAGGTGACCCTTACTCATTCAAGATCAATGCATTTAGGAACTTCAGGGGTAACATAGGTGGGAGATGAATGGAATAGTAAGTTGACATACTCCAGGTAGAGACAGCAAGAATTGTGACACTCTTTTACATGGGAAATATCATCTCCAAAAGAATAGTAACCAAAAAGCTCAGGGCATAGAGGAGTTATCTGATATATTAATGAAGTAAGAAATTACAAACCACAAATCTGGGGGAAAAAAAATGAGCCAAACCCTTATTTTATACTCTGTTTTATATTTACTGTTCTGTAACTTGCAG
Source organism: Oreotragus oreotragus (assembly GCA_006410675.1). Lineage (NCBI taxonomy): Eukaryota > Metazoa > Chordata > Mammalia > Artiodactyla > Bovidae > Oreotragus > Oreotragus oreotragus. The sequence goes on from SJYX01006886.1 coordinate 218,056, forward strand.
CTTTTCTAAATTGGGTAATGTATTATAATAAAGAATAATTGTATTTATTATTAATATATTTAACATATTATAATTATAAACAATAATACTTAATTATATTTATATAATTTTAATGTATTTTCATCTCAGAGCTACTGAATGTAGAACTCTGGTTCTGCCCATATTTGTTTGGGAAAAAAATTCCCAATGTGAATCTCTAAAATATGACCATAGAACATACTCCTGTTCAGTTCAGTTTAGTCGCTTAGTCATGTCTGACTCTTTGCAACCCCATGGACTGCAGCACACTAGGCCTCCGTGTCCATCACCAACTCCCAGAGTCCACCCAAACTCATGTCAGTGAAGCCATCCAACCATCTCATCCTCTGTCGTCCCCTTCTCTGCCTGCCCTCAATCTTTCCCAGCATCAGGGTCTTTTCCAATGAGTCAGTTCTTCACATCAGGTGGCCCAAGTACTGGAGTTTCAGCTTTAGCATCATTCCTTCCAAAGAAATCCTAGGGTTGATCTCCTTCAGAATGGACTGGTTGGATCTCCTTGCAGTCCAAGGGACTCTCAAGAGTCTTCTCCAACACCACAGTTCAAAAGCATCAATTCTTCGGCATTCAGCTTTCTAGAACATACTCTAGGAAAGCTGTAAATGGATTAAAGAGTTAAGTAAAAAGTAAAATTAAATCATGGAGTGACTAACAAAAATAAATTGGAGTAATTATCAAGTCTTAGTGGTGCAACATTTTAAGTGATGAAGTAAAATTTTAAAATAATTAATTGGTTCAGTCATAAAACTTTTAAAGTTGGAAAGAATGAAAAAGACTAGTATCATAAAATTTATATAAGATGATAAAGGTTTTGATTCTGCATTACATAAAACAGCATGCAAACTGATTAGAATAAAAAATATGACCTCAATGGTTAAATTTTAAAAAAGCCTTTAGGAACGATTTACAAAAAATACAATTTACAATTTAAAAATATTTGTTTATTAATTTTTAGCTCATGTCCTCTCATGTTACTTGAACGTTTATGCAACAAGTCTGACATGCAATATCATATATCCTGTCCTTTGACGTAGTGTTGAAAAGAGACCGAAAGAATGATGGTCTATCATTTTTATTATCAAAAAATTGAAAACAGTGTAATTATCCAATAATAAGAAGGTGATTAAATAAGAAAGGATATATTGACCTCATGGGTATCATGCAACCATTAAAAATTTAAAAAGTTAAAAACATTGTATATCCATATATGGTAATGCTTAAATATAATTTTATATTGGATATCATTTTATAGAAAAACCTCTCATTAAAAGATAGAAAAAAAGTTTATGTATGTGAGCTGATTATATGAAGACAGTCAGTTATGTAAATAGACAGAATGTATAGAAGACTTGAATAAAAACATTGCTGAGATGTTTGAATAGTAAGATTGAAATAAGCTTTCCTCCTTAAGACATTTCCTTTATACTTGTTATAATGATGTTACAAAGCTGGAAAAAGTATAAGAGAATGAGTAGAGATATTTGTTCAGTGGTGAACATTAGTATCTCTAATCCAAACTTCTTTTTAAAAAATGCAAAAAAAAAAAAAAAAGTCTGTTGAACACTATTAAGAAGTCTTAAGTCTGAAGCAGGGAGAGGGAAGATCAACAAAAGACTAAATAAAACTTATTATGGTAAATGTGTATGGAGAAGTAGAAGAGTTCAAAGGTGATTGAAGATCTGAGCATGAATGACTGGAGAATAGAGTTGCCATTTACCAGTAATAGGATTTCTGAAGAGAAGTCTTCATATAGAGTTAGTTGCAGTATGTGTTGTGGTTTGATGGGACTTTTCACCCTTCACCATATAAGCAAGTAACTAGAGGTTCGGTTACTGCACAAGTTCCTCATTGTCCACAGGACAGAGCTAAATGTCTCTGCTTTGAAATTTTGACTAGAAATCATACGATACATCTGCCAGCAATTACTATGGGTGTTACTGAAGTGCACACAGCCCATTGGCCCCCTATAGCATTGTTCTCAAACAATAATGTTAGAAAGACACAAAACTTTCAAGTGATCTACAATCTCCCAGACTACTTTCATAATTGACTTTTTTTTTTCTTTTGGCTAAATATGTTATTTCATTTCTGGCTGCTGACCAAAAGGCAGGACATTGTTGCTGAATTTGTAGCTTTTCGGTTTTACATAGAGCAACATCTGAATGTGAGTTCAAGTTTTTTGTTTCAATCTTTGACACTAAGCTGCAAAATGTCATCTCTAGTTACCCAGAAAAGCAGCCAGCTTGGGGAAAAAAGCATGGTTTTGTAGTGTCTGAGTGGTTTGATTTTTTCTGCTGATGCATTAGAAAGGGCAAGATGGGAAGATTTACATGAAGAGAACACATTAATTTCTTTATGCTAAAATAAATTCACTGCAATAAAACTAATCCAACAGAACTTTTTTTTTTTTTTAATTTAACAACCCAGTGTCAAAGGGTATGAGAAAGGAGTTATGTTTTTATTAAACAATTTTGTCAGATTTATATAATACACATCATTGGAGAATAATTTTAAGAAGAAAATTAACTCTTTCCAAATTACTATTAAAAGAAAGAGGAAGAAGAGACAAGAGCAACCTCCTGCACAAGCAGGGGGAAAAATGCCCCTCATTAGCATGATGGTCAAAATGTCCTCATTCATACATAAATATATTGTTTTACTCAGAAGAAAAATGTAACAATCGGAAAACCTAAAATATGAAATCAGTAGCTGTAACATCTAAGGTATTGATTTCCAAAGCATATCTGGAAACACTACCTAAAGATTAGAAACTGTCTGTGTAGTCTCTTCATGGGGTTCTCAAGGCAAGAATACTGAACTGGTTTGCTATTCCTTTCTCCAGTGGACCACACTTTGTCAGAACTCTCCACTATGACCCGTCCATCTTGGGTGGGATGGCTCACAGTGTCCTGTCACTGAGTTAGGCAAGGCTGTGGACCATGTGATCAGTTTGACTAGTTTTCTGGACTGTGGCTTTCAGTCTTTCTGCCCTCTGATGGATAAGGATAAGAAGCTTATGGAAGCTTCCTGATGGAAGAGATTGACTGAGGGGGAAACTGGGTCTTCTGATGAGCAGGGCCACACTCAGTAAATCTTTAATCCAATTTTCTGTTACTGGGTGGGACTATGTTCCCTCCCTATTGTCTGACCTGAGGCCAAACTATAGAGGAGGTAATGAAGATAATGGTGACCTCCTTTAAAAGGTCCCATGCATGCACTGCTGCACTCAGTGCCCCTGACCCTGCAGCAGGCCACCACCAACCCTTTGCCTCACCAGAGACTCCTGGACACTCAAGGGCAAGTCTGGGTGACTCTCTTTTGGGGTCACTGCTCCTTTCTTGTGGGTCCCAGTGTGTAAAATGTTTGTTTGTGCTCTCCAAGAGACTGTTTCCCAGTCCTCTGTAAGTTCTGGTGGCTCTGTGGTGGGGTTACTGGCGACCTCCTCCAAGAACAATAGAATGATCATTTCCAAGGCAAACCATTCAGTATTAGAGGAATCCAAGTCTATGTCCCTACCAGTAATACTGAAGAAGCTGAGGTTGAACGGTTCTGTGAGGACCTACAAGACCTTCTAGAACTAACTCCCCAAAAGGATATCCTTTTCATTATAGGGGACTGGAATGCAAATGTAGGAAGTCAAGAAATCCTAGAGTAACAGGCAGATTCGGTGTTGGAATACAAAACAAGGCAGGTCAAAGGCTAACAGAGTTTTGCCAAGAGAACACACTGGTCATACAAACACCCTTTTCCAACAACACAAGAGATGACTCTACACATGGGCATCACCAGTTGGTCAATATGAAATCACATTGATTACGTTCTTTGGAGCCAAAAATGGAGAAGCTCTATACAGTTAGCAACAACCAGACTGGGAGCTGACTGTGGCTTAGATCATGAGCTCCTTATTGCCAAATTTAGACTTAAATTGAAGAAAGTAGGGAAAACCACTAGACCATTACTCTACACATGGGCATCACCAGTTGGTCAATATGAAATCACATTGATTACGTTCTTTGGAGCCAAAAATGGAGAAGCTCTATACAGTTAGCAACAACCAGACTGGGAGCTGACTGTGGCTTAGATCATGAGCTCCTTATTGCCAAATTTAGACTTAAATTGAAGAAAGTAGGGAAAACCACTAGACCATTCACGTATGACCTAAATCAAGTATCTTATGATTATACAGTGAAAGTGACAAATAGATTCAAGGCATTAGATCTGATAGAGTGCCTGAAGAACTATGGACAGAATTCATTACATTGTACAGGAGGCAGTGATAAAGACCATCCCCAAGAAAAAGAAATGCAAAAAGGCAAAATGGTTGTCTGAGGAGGCCTTACTAATAGCTGAGAAAAGAAGAGAAGCTAAAGGCAAATTAGAAAAGGAAAGGTATACCCATCTAATTGCAGAGTTCCAAAGAATAGCAAGGAGAGATAAGAAAGCCTTCCTCAAAGAGAAAGAAGGAAAACAAAGAGAGGAAAACCATAGAATGGGAAAGACTAGAGATCTTTTCAAGAAAATTAGAGATACCAAGGGACTATTTCCTGCAAAGATGGGCATAATAAAGAACAGAAATGGTATGGACCTAACAGAAGGATAAGATATTAAGAAGAGGTGGCAAGAATACACAAAATAATTGTACAAAAAAGATCTTCATGACCCAGATAATCATGATGGTGTGGTCACCTAGAGCCAGACATCCTGGAATGTCAAGTCAAGTGGGCCTTAGGAAGCATCACTACGAACAAAACTAGTGGAGGTGATGCTATTTCAAATCCTAAAAGTTGAGCTATTTCAAATCCTAAAAGATGATGCTGTGAAAGTGCTGCACTCAATATGCCAGCAAATTTGGAAAACTCAGCAGTGGCCACAGGACTGGAAAAGATAAGTTTTCATTCCAATCCGAAAGAAAGGCAATGCCAAAGAATGCTCAAACTACTGCACAATTGCACTCATCCCACACGCTAGCAAAGTAATGCTCAAAATTCTCAAGCCAGGCTTCAAGAGTACGTGAACTGTGAACTTCCAGATGTTCAAGCTGAATTTAGAAAAGGGAGAGGAAGCAGAGATCAAATTGCCAACATCTGTTGGATCATCAAAAAAGCAAGAGAGTTCCAGAAAAATATCTACCTCTGTTTATTGACTACACCAATGCCTTTGACTGTGTGGATCACAACAAAACATGGAAACTTCTTAAAGAAACTGGAATACCAGACCACCTGATCTGCCTCCAGAGAAATCTATATGCAGCTCAAAAAGCAACAGTTAGAACTAAACATGGAACAACAGACTCTTTCAAAATTAGGAAAGGAGTAAGTACATCAAGGCTGTACATTGTCACTCTGTTTTTTTAACTTATATGCAAAGTATATCATGCAAAATGCCAGGCTGGATGAAGCACAAGCTGGAATCAAGATTGCTGGGAGAAATGTCAATCACCTCAGATATGCAGATGACACCACCCTTATGGCACAAAGTGAAGAAGAACTAAAGACTCTCTCGATGAAGGTGAAAGAAGAGAGTGAAAAAGTTGGCTTAAAACTCACCATTGAGAAAACTAAAATCATGGCATCTGGTCCCATCACTTCATGACAAATAGATGGGGAAATAATGGAAACAGTGAGAGACTATTTTTGGAGCTCCAAAATCACTGCAGATGGTGACTGCAGCCATGAAATTAAAAGACGCTTGCTCCTTGAAAGAAAAGTTATGACCAACCTAGACAGCATATTAAAAAGCAGAAGCATTGCTTTGTCAACAAAGGTCCATCTAGTCAAGGCTCTGGTTTTTCCATAGTCATGTATGGATGTGAGAGTTGGAACGTGAAGAAAGCTGAGTGTCAAAGAATTAATGCTTTTGAACTGTGGTATTGGAGAAGACTCTTGAGAGTCCCTTGGACTGCAAGGAGATCCAATCAGTCCATCCTAAAGTAAATTAGTCCTGAATATTCATTGGAAGGGCTCATGCTGAAGTTGAAACTCCAATACTTTGGCCACCTCATGCGAAGAACTGAGTCATCTGAAAGGACCCTGATGCTGAGAAAGACTGAAGATTGGAGAAGGGGATGACAGAGGATGAGATGGTTGGATGGCATCACTGAATCAATGGACATGAGTTTGAGTAAACTCTGGGATTTGGTGATAGACAGGGAAGCCTGCTGTGCTGCAGTCCTTGGGGATGCAAAGAGTTGGACATGACTGAGTGACTGAACTGACTGAATTGTATAGTCTGTAGACTGGATGTTAAATATCATTTATCTCAGTCAGTGATGCTATCAGAACTTATGCTAGTTGTATGTCACAGAATATTCATAGCTTAGTGGTTCTTACAAACCCTTAGTGGTTCTTGTGCAACCCAAGCCCATTAGCATCATCCTTTGGCCAGAACATATCATGGAGAGTTAAGGGGGAAATCCTCAAATTTCAGTTTAACAGTAAAGCTTATGTTTTACCATCATATGAGAAGAAGCATTTTATTACAGAAATAGTCAAAAATTTTGAAAGAAAGTGAGAGAAATTGCTGATTTAGAGGCAGATCTCTGCAAAGCTCAATTTCTTATGACATTTATATGATAATTCTTACCACATAACATAGCTTTAATAATCAAAAGAAATGACACACCTTGCTGATATCAGAATTCAGTAAAAGTTCATCAGCACTGTGACTTTGGCTAAGTTACTTAAGCACTTTATGCTTTGGTGTTCTCATCTATAAAATGGAAATCATGCTACTTACGTCAGAGGCTTGAGAGGTAAGTGACTTAATAAACAACAAGCTCTTTGAACAGCACCCGCTAATAGTAAATGCTCAATAAATGTAGTTGTTGTTGCTCTCATCATTATTCAGTGTGTGTGTACCAATGAGATATTTCACATAAAGCAGGTGACCTGAGCGCAGAATAATTTAACCTATTATTTATGTATACTTTATATATTTTGTTCAGAGGCTGATGGGTAAACAGAGGAATAAAGCAGACATAGGAGCTGCAGAATTGTGCAAGATTAACAAAGCAGCCACAGTATACTGAGAAGTACTAATAAAGCAATTTTGGCTTCAACTGTGAAGGATGGAGATTTACCAAGTAGTTCGGCTTTTTTATTTGAGAAGATGGGACACCAGTGAAGGTGACATCAGCAGGTCTTATGACTGCATTCATTGTCTGAAAGATGAGTAAGATGGCTAGAGCAGGAGGACAAACAAAGGGAGGGTATTGAGAAGAAGGGAGTACAGGAAGTTATTGCAGAAGGTGGGGTACTGTAAAGAGATGGGAGAGATGGAAAAGAGGAAATAGCCGCAGGAAACCAGGCAGGGATTAAAACAGCGGCACTGTTTGGCTAATTGGATGCAGGGGTTAAAGAGAAGCGGATAGCTGAAGCTAATCTGTGAAATGGGCTTCCCTGGTGGCTCAGTGGTAAAGGATCCATCTGCCAATGAAGGAGACGCAGGCTGCATCCCTGAGTGTGGGAGATCCCCTGGAGAAGGAAATGGCAACCCACTCTAATATTCTTGCCTAGGAAATCCTACAGACAGAGGAGCCAGGCAGGCTGCAGTCCATGGGGCTGCAAAAGATTCAGACTTGGCAACTAAACAACAACAACAATTTGTGTTAGATGACGAAACCAAGATGGACAAAGAGAGGACATGAAGGGACATGATGGAACACATTGCTATGGCTCATCCAGTGATTGGAACTATTGGTGTGAAACACTGCCTAGAAATCTTGCTTAGGAAGGGAGAATAAAAGATATTACAATATCTTAATATAACAGAGCTTGGAAATTTGAAGAGTGCTTTCACCGTGGCTCAGGAGGTAAAGAATTTGCCTGCAATGTGGGAGGCCTGGGTTCGATCTCTGGGTCAGGAAGATCCCCTGGAGAAGGGAATGGCAACCCATTCCAGTATTCTTGCCTGGAGAATCCCCATGGACTACCATCCATGGGATCGCAAAGAGTCTGATACGACTGAGCAACTAACACTTTCACAAACTTTACAACTAATAAGAGGGCAGAAAATTGAAGGTATCAAGGAACAGCACTGAGGAAGCAGAGAGAAGGAAGTGGGTAGGGGAGTGTAGCAGCACAGAAATCCAGAGAGACATGCATTTCAAAGGAAATGACAGGTGAATATTTAGAGTTTTAGGACTATTTAATCATCATTAAGGAAAAAGTAGTCTACTCAAAATCTTTAAGCCTAAAAATGCCTTTCCCCTTTCATTTTGTTATGTTCTTTCTTTATATTCCTCAAACACCACAAAGACTTTGTAAACTTCATTTTCTTCCTCAGTTCTCTTCCAAGCCCTTAAGTTCTGGATGGAAGACAGATGATCTAAATATTATCAAAGGGGAGATGAAAATAAGATGCGGGTGATATATGCATATCTGGCCCTAGTGATCCCTACCCCCAGTGATTCAGAACAGATCTCTGCTGTGCTGTATTGCATATCTGAACAAAACTGAAAAGCACAGCCCTGCATCTAGAAATGCTTTTCTGTGTTATAAGTGGTGCTTATTTTTAAAATATTTGAAACAGTTTTTTCTGTCTGAAGATTAGAGTCATATAAATGGTAATCCTCAGGATAAGCTCTCAGTTGGGCAAGAGAAACAAGTTCTGCACTGTCAGTATATTCACGGCTCGGTGCAGTCTCTTGCCTAGGGGGTGATAGTTTCCTAGTTTGTCTTTTATCCAAATGGCCTAAAATCTGCCTGTTTTTTAGTTACCTCAAATTGTATAATAAGTCCATTATAAATTGTAATATCCTATGTATCCCAAATGTCCCTACCCTTTCCAGTTTGGGGACATAAAGTCATATTGACATTGATAACCCAAAGTTTCTTAATTTCTTTTGTACCACTGAGCTTCCTACTTTTGTATGCAGGCATTTACTTATTGCTTAGCATGTAGTCAACAGTAGAATCTTCTTAATCTTCCTTTTCTATTCTGATTTGATGAGGGCTGCTTGTGTCATTGCTGCTGTGCCTGCTGCTTGCATGGGGATGACTGTGCCCATGTCTGAAGTGCTATCTCCCATTTATGAGGCCACCAGATCTCGGAATGCCAGAGTGGTCCTAGGTTTTAAGCAGAGATGAGAAAAGTATCTTTTTTTCCACTCTGTACCAACCTGTCAGGTTGGCCAGGATGAACATTATTTGTGATCAGGGTCTCCAACAAAATGTCTCCTCTATTTCTTGGTCAACACCCTTCCAAACGGTAGAAGGTAAGATAGTAGAACAAGGGCTTAGGAATGGGATAGAAACTAATCCATATGTCTCCGTAGAGATTATCCTAAGCTCTCCTGCTCTTCTCTCAGTGTTCCATGGCCCCATACTCAGATTCTTCCTCCTTCCTTGGCTATAAAGTGCAAGGCTTTTATACTTCAATAAGCTCAAAAAAGATCCTTGGGATAGGGCTCTCTACACTAGAAGTGTCCATGTCCAAGCAATTTGTTTAAAAGACGTATTATACTTGCATAAATATAAGAATTCTACCATAGATCTCAGTTTCCACTGAGACCACCAAGGTCAAGAGCAATTCAGTAGGTACCAAGAGTCATCCCTAAAGAAGCTGCCAGTGCTTGCCTGCCTGTTTCTGGCATCGTAAGGGATGGCAGAAAGAGTTCTGCCTAGTCTTACCCACTATCCAACTTCAGATTTACTCTGAAGAAGAAAGCAAAGGGGACTATTTTAAAAATTGTTACTTCTGTGCTTTATTTTTTGTTGCTTCCTGTCTCTCAGAGGGGGAGGGTTCTTCTGTCTTGACTTAAGCCAATGAAAGAAAATTTACGGAAATCACTTGGAGTGATTCATACAACTTCTTAGAGTTTGATGAACTTGAGTTATGTTATTCAGGCTTAGATAATCTAACTGTCCTAAACTGTAACTAGATTGTCCTAAGGGTAGCATTACTTTGCCAACAAAGGTCCATCTAGTCAAAGCTATGGTTTTTCCAGTAGTCACGTATAGATGTAAGAGTTGAACTATAAAGAAAGCTGAGCGCCAAAGAATTGATGCGTTTGAACTGTGGTGTTGGAGAAGACTCTTGAGAGTCCCTTAGACTGCAAGGAGATCCAACCCGTTCATCCTAAAGGAAATCAGTCCTGAATATTCATTGGTAGGACTGATGCTGAAGCTGAAACTACAATACTTTGCCCACCTGATGTGAAGAGCTGGCTCATTTGAAAACACGCTGATGCTGGGAAAGACTGAAGGTGGGAGGAGAAGGGGACGACAGAAGATGAGATGGGAGGATGGTATCACCGACTCAACGGACGTGAGTTTGGGTAAACTCCAGGAGTTGGCAATGGACAGGGAGACCTGGGGTGCTGCAGTTCACGGGGTTGCCAAGAGTCGGACATGACTGAGCAACTGAACTGAACTGAACTGAAGGGCAGCATGGAGAGCAAGTTATATTTCCACCACGGAGGGGAGAGGGCCTGGGGTCAGCTGTCCAATTCTATTGCCTGGTGACTCCAGTAGCGGGCAGAGATGCTGGAACCCCAGCACTGTGAGGGGAGTTGTAGCTTCCAACTGAGGGGAAGCACTGACCATATCAGGGGGACTGCAGGTGCAGGTTCCTGGTGGAGAATTTTAAGGAGTTTACCCAATGAAACAAAGCCAATCTGGCTTTAAAGGGCACCAATGCCAGAGATTCAATGCTATAAGCAGTGTTACTCCAGGATCCTGGCTAGATGGGAAACAGCAGCTATTGACATGGGGAAGAGGTAGTCAAGAAGTACATAGAAATTAACCATATATCTGCCTCCTTGGGCTTCCCTGTGGCTCAGCTGGTAAAGAATCTGCCTGCAATATGGGAGACCTGGGTTCGATCCCTGGGTTGGGAAGGTCCCCTGGAGAAAGGAAAGGCTACCCACTCCAGTATTCTGGCCTGGAGAATTCCATGAACTGTATGGTCCATGGGACACAAAAAGTCAGACACGGCTGAGTGACTTACACTCACTCACTCACTCTACCTCCTTACCCATACCAGATTTCCAGGCCTGTGCCAGAACTAATCAGAGAGATAGAAGAAGTTAAGATTGAGTAACAGTTTAAAATGTTGAAAATATTCACTGGGAATATTTTTTCTTAAATTATGAACTGGAAACATCCATGTGACCTGCCTGAGATTTCAACTGCTGCTGCTGCTGCTGCTGCTAAGTCGCTTCAGTCATGTCTGACTCTGTGTGACCCCATGGATGGCAGCCCACCAGGCTCCCCCATCCCTGGGATTCTCTAGGCAAGAATACTGGAGTGGGTTGCCAGAGCCAGGAAAAACAATTTGCATAATATTTCTTAAAGACACTGTGGTAGACAGAGCAATGGCCTCCCCCAAACACCCATGTTCTAATCTCTGGCAGCTATAAATATCTTACATTACATAATAAAGGTGAATTAAGGTAGTGGAATTAAGGTTACTAATCAACTGACCTTGAAATAGAGAAATAATCCTAACTATCTGGTGGATCCTATGTAATCATGACTCCTTAAGTGTGGAAGAGGGAGGCAGAAGAGCCAGTGTTTAAGTAATGAGATGTGAGAAGGATTTCCCTGTAAAGCCTCCAGAATGGATTACAATAATGGAAAAATTACTACTCTGGGATCTACTAGAACAAAGGCACTAGCTTTCTATAGACAAAATTTTGTACAGAGCTGTGCTAATAGCCATACTGGCAGGATGTGCTAGTGAGCACTTGAAATGTGGCTCGTCTGAGATGAGATGAGAAGTATAAAACACATATTGGATTTAAAAGACTGAGTACAAAAAATTAGAAAGTAATGTATTTGATTATTTTTTTTAAGTTTTATTTATTTTTTTTTTTCTTCCTTCTTTTTTTTAAGTTTTTTTTTTTTTTTTTTTTTTTTACTTTACAGTACTGTATTGGTTTTGGCATACATTGACATGAATCCATTAATTATGCTGCTTAGTTTATATTAATATTTTAGAAATGTAAGTAAAACATATTGTTAGAATTAAGTTCATCTCTTTCTTTTTATGCTTTTAAAATGTAGTTACTTGAAAAGTAAAAATATATTTGTGGCTCACATTGTATCTTTCTTGAACAATATTGATAAGGAGAAAACCCTTCTGGAAATTTTACAATTATCCTTTTATTTGTACAATCTGTAGCACTTTATAAATGTTTCTAGTATACACTTAATTCTCATAGCTGTCATGAGTGATGAGTAGAATACAGCTTATCATTACTGATCTTTAAAGTGTGAAAACTGAGGATCAAGTGATGTAAAAGACCTACCCTCTAAAATCATATAAGTACAAGTGACAGAGCTGAGACAAAATCTTGAAACATCTTTCAGACCAACAATTTTCCCCTATTATCCCATTCTATAAGTGATGGAGATTCCAGTGCCTGTCCTGGAGTTTTTTGTGTTTGTTTTTTCCAGGGGAGAGTTACTTAAAGGGAAAAGTCCAGAAAACTTGAGCTGATGAGAAAGGAGTGTTATCAACAGCTATATTTTTCTGGATTCTTCCCTTCAAGTAACTTTCCCCTGGGGGAAAAAAACAAAACAAAACACCTCCAGAATAGGCCCTGGAATCTCCACCACTTATATGTTAATACATACCTTTTAAGATGAGCATTCACAAAGTGAACTTTGTAACCCACTATTTCTTATAACTTATTAATGATGATTCTTTATAAAAAACATTCTGCAGTCATCTGGGTTTGAGAGGCAATAGATTTAAAGTTGATTTCTTTTAACCACAGGGTATTTAGATTCATTATTAATCTCTCAGAAGGAGTAGACTACAGTTTCCAAAATTTATTTTCATAGAGTGTGGTGTTCTGAAAAAGGCAATTTAGAAAATCTGCCCTATAACAAAAGGAAGATTCAAGGACAAGTCTGCCTTTTAGCTCTTCACCATGCATGAGCCAATCTCCAGTGTTGAAAGAGGATCTAAAGGAAGAAGTGGCAGCTTGTTCCCCAGCTGAGATGCATTTGCTGGCTTTGGCCACTGTCCAGGACAAAGATGGATGTTTAAAAGTGATTTTTAAACTACAGAAAATTAGAATCAGTTCAATAATTTGTTTAGCATCTTAATAAGATTTAAATACAGAGCCAGATATCTGTCCCTTTAAACCATAAGAACATGTCTGAGTGCTTGGAAGTATTCCCTGACATTCTAGTGACTTTCTAAAGGGAATTCTAGTAACATGAGAAAAGGACATGCAATGACCAAAAGTTCAGGGAGAGAGTTTGATATTTGAAACTGTTAGATTTGCCAGTATTAATGACCATCAGCTGGTAATAAGGAATATGAATTTCATTTTCTAAAGCAACTTTTTCATCAGTTAAGTGATTAAGAACATGCCAAAAATGTATATTAATTTACTTTTGTATTTCCTTCAGACTAACCAGAACAAGATACAGAAAGCAGAAGTATCAGTAGGAAGAACAGCACAGAAACTATGTATTCAACATTTTTACCGGCTTTTATTTTAGATCCTGGGGATTCAGTCGTAACAAAATAAGACCATGCCTCCTGTGAAACTTAGAGTATCGAATTTAAGAAATAAAAATATATGTTTCCAAGTAGCTCATTTATTCGTCAAACATTAAGAAAACAAACGATCTTTTTTGTGGGTCAAATGTGGTATAAGATATTGTAAACATGGCAAGGAGACAAAAATCCTGTCATGGAGGAGTCCACAAAATAGTGCAGGATGCTAGATAAGAAAGCAGCTAATTACCAAAGGATGCTTCCTCTTACCTGAACCTGTTCCAGCCGCGTTTCTCCACACTCCCTTCAACCATCTGCCCAAGCTAACTAGCTTGGGATCCTTGACCACTTTCTGTTTCTTATAACCCACATCCAAACCATTAGGAGATACTGTTGTCCTTCCATCAAGATATATTTTTTAAAAAAGGCAACCCCTTCTCACAATGTCCATTACTATCAAGATGGTCTAAACCACCACCATCTTTTGTAGTAGTTTCCTAAGTGGTCTATCAGCTTCCAGTCTTTTGGCCCTAGCGTCTGTTTTCAGTAGGGTATCCAGAGGGGTCATAGGATATAATTTCTCTGTTTCACTTCTTCTTTTAGTTGGTTTCAAAGCATTCATAGCTGTCCCCAGTGGCACAGAGGTAAAGAATCCACCACCAGTGCAGATGTAAGAGACACGGTTTCGATCCCTTGTTCAGGAAGATCCCTGGAGTAGGAAATGGCAACCCACGCCAGTATTCTTGCCTGGAGAACTCCATGGACAGCAGCGCCTGGCAGGCTACAGTACGTGGGGTTGCAAAGAATCAGACATGATTGGAGTGACTGAGCATACATACAAAGCTTTTACAACAACCTGCTCTGTTTTATATGCTCATCTGCTTATTTGTATTTTGTCTCTCTCCTTCCTCTTGAATTTTAAGAGGAGTGAGACTGTTTTTAATATGCAAATCCCCATTTCATTTATTCTGTTTGATAAGCTATATAGTATGAGAAATATTTGTATAGTGTCAGTAAGCAATAGTGGTGTCATAGACGATAGTTTGGTCAGTTTGCTGTGGTTTCATATGGTGAGAAAATCAGGGAAGATTTTGCAAGGGAATTGAAGCTTGTTCAACATATCATCCTCTCACTTTTACCTCTACTCCCTCTGTTCTAGATCAACAATAACCTCCTATTTGATAAAGTATTTCCTCATCACTTTTCCTAAAGAGCGTCTTCCTTAAGACAGCATTCTTGGTTTGTTGTTCATGTGTTTAATAAAAAGGTATTCAGTGCCCCCTGTAAAGGCCGTAAAGAATGTAATCATACATGAGATAAACACGGAGGCCATGAGAATGAAGTAAGGGGAAGGCCATGAGAAGGAAGTAAGGAGGACTGTGCAACTTTGAGCCTAATTTTATTTTTCCCCTCATCTACATTCTCTTGTTTGTTTAAAGCCCTGTATTTTCCCAATACACTTACAGCCCCCATATTCAGTAAAGGCAGTCTTGATGTGGGTAGATTTTGAGTTTCCAGTGTAACCCTAACAGACATCCTTACTTGACTCAGTCCATTTCAGCTGTCTCGTTTTTGTTGTTCAGTCACCAAGTTATGTCCTACTCTTTGCGACCCCGTGGGCTGCAGCACACCAGGCTTCCCTGCCTCTCACTATCTCCTGGAACTTGCCCAAATTCATGTCCATTGAATTCGTGATGCCATCCAACCATCTCATCCTCTGCTGCCCTCTTTTTCGCCTTCAATCTTTCCTAGCATCAGCGTCTTTTCCAGTGAGTCAGCTGTTCACATCAGATGGCCTCTACTGAAGACCAGAAACCTTTAAATTCTATTCTCTGATTCTTAGAGGTGAAGTTGGAACCATTTTGCTTCACTAACCATTTGTGTGGTATGATGACCACACTGACAACTCTCAACAATACCAATGGTTGCAAACAAATACCAGAAGGGCAAGACAGATAGTGCAAATGAATAAAACAAACTGGCTATGATATGAGTAAGAAGTACATGGTTGGGACTGCAATGAGCTGGAGAACATTTGCTCAATGACAATAGGTACAGGAACTGCCGTGGCCCCGTGAGCAAGGTAGGTGGGTTTAGGGGGTGAAGAAAAACAGCTTGTTTCTCCCTCCTCTAAGTGGAGGGACCTTCTGGCCCCTCTCCCTGATCTTATGCACCTAGAGATAAGTAACTGATCAAGTTTGTTAAATCTGGTGGAGGAGCCAAACTTTGAAGCTCAACCTCTTTCTTGCTTTTTTTCTCTCGCACTTGCCTGTGTGAGAAGGGGCAGGCTTTAGTCTGCTCCTCCATGTGGCAAAGTATTAATGAGTCAGTTCCCTTCATGGGGAGGTCTGCAGTTAGTCCAGTACTATCTGGGACTAGGTAAATAAGCCTGATTTTTTTCTGGGGTTTGGCATCAAGAAGCTCATTGTTTCTTCTCACTTAACCCACATCTTTCATCTTAGAGTTTGTGAGCACTAAATGAGATCTTTTGACCTTTGCCTTGCCTGCTTTAATCTTTTGTTCTCTCATTTTTCAATTTATTCATACACTCGAGTGAGAAAAACAAGAGGTGGAATTTATTGGGCCCCCACAAATCACATTGCCAGTGTTGCTTGATTTTATAACTTTCACAGAAAAATCAAAGTTCAGATTTTTTTTTCTTGGTATGAAAACTCCTCATTCCAAATGTTGATAAAGAACTAATATATATATATATTTTTAATTTTTTTTTAATTTTTATTTTTTTTGTATTTATTTTTTTACACGAACTCCCAAACATGAACCCCCCTCCCAAGAACTAATATATTTTAAAATTTTTGGACTCCAAGGAAATAGTATGTCTATGGGTCAATTTTCAACAGATGCCAACATCCTTCAGCTATATTTTAACCCCTGTGGTTTAGGGTCAGGACAAGAATCTAGATGTCTGTAGCAGTCTCTTCTGGTAAATCTAGTTCTCTTGTGGAGTGTGGAATTTAAATACCTGAATTACCCAGTCATCCCTCTCTAGCATCTTCTCTTGGAGGCTGGAATTTATTCTCCTCACCCTCCTTCTCCTCCCAGCTATTTAATACAAACTGTAGCTCTCCTTCAGTCCACCTACAGCTCCCATCAGCCTCCAGAATTACTGCTTCTTGGAGATCTCTGTAAGATCTACAAGCTCTCATCTCTTGGATCAATAGCCATCAAAGATTTATGTAATTTGGCATCACCACTCTTTTCCTGTAGGAGGGGAATGTCTAGTTAACCCATATTCCTTTCCATTTCCAGATTATTCCTCTCTCCCAATCTACCTCTTACTGAGATCCCCAAATGCATGGAATTAACATGGACTCTGTAAAATTTGTGTAAATTCTATGTCTTGCTTTCTCTCTCTTTCCTACTTGGTATGTGGCCATTGATATAATTTTTTGTCCTCTGTCTTTTATCAAATGAGAATCACTGATATAAGTTATCCTAGCTTTCTTCTTCCTATTTCGTGTGGCCCATTCTTTATTCTTCTTACTTTCTCTCAAGTCACTGGCTTCACTGACAGTCTCTTTCCCTGGATCCTCATTCAGTCATTCTGATTGCAGTCCCCAGGAATCTGCAATCTGAATTACTTTGGTTTAATTGTAGGTTATTTTCCAAAGCTTAGATAAATCAATGCAACAACATCTCAGCCTCCCCTGGGACCACCCATCTTGTCTTTGACCCAGTTTATTTGACTTTTTTCCAGCATCTGTTTCACTTGGGCAAAGAGAGTCAGTTTCAGTGTCTACATGTTTTTTCTTTCATCTATATTTTTGACACCTTTAGTTCATCCAGAGTTAACTCCAGAAAGGAAACATTTACCATCCCTCTGCAGCTGTTCAGTCTTGGAAGAGGAAGCGGAGAGTCTTGTTTCTCTTGCTATTGGCCTGCTCTCCCTTATTCTGACCATAGCTATTCCACCATCCTTGAACTCTAACTTGCCTGACACCTGGATGCACTGATTTGTGGCTTGGAATGAGAATAAGAGCTTCTGAGCTCAATTCTTGTCAATTCATTTCTCAATGTGTCAGAGTTCTGAAACCCAGTGTATGGTCCAAGGCTCAGAGTCCAAAGGCTGGGATTCCACCAGTCATCACAGAAACCATGACATCAAGTTGGACTTCAATTTCTGCATGTGTACAATGAGAGAACTGCTCTGTAGCATAGATCCTGAATTCAAATGTTTTTCAATATACCCAGATAAAGGAAAGTAGAAACTGCTAAACAGAGGAACTAGGCACTGGGCATGACAGGGGTTTAAAACTGAGAAGACATGTCCTACCTAAAGACATTTGCTGGCTCAGCTAAATCTGTCTGCAAGCTCCTTGGTTGAGCACTAATGTGGACTGATAATTAGTGAGCATAATACCTTGAGCTCTGACATTCTGTAAACCTCGACTCCCGTGTTATAAGTGCTTCCTCTTGAATGATTTTCCCTTAAGTAATATTTAAAATAGAATATTAGATATAATATGATGGGAAATGGGATAAAATTTTATAAGTCTTACTAGCCAGCCCTTTGCTCCTAGATGAAGATAGCATCTCAGCATGAGGCTGATTTAGTAGTATGGAGCAATCACTGGAATGGAAGTGGATTAGACATTCTCAAAATACTGCTTATATGTAGGTGGAATTTGGAGAAGGCTGGATAAAATGTGCAGTGATGAATATGACTTTGAGGAAGATGAATATCAGCTTCTCCTATACCTTAATCTTTTCCATTATTAGAAGCTCCCTGGTGGTTTGGAATGGACTTAGTTGGCCTGGCCTGGCCATAAAGGCCAAAAGAAGCATAAGGAGTGTTATCTATATACTTTGTTTCAAGTGTTAGTCACTTAGTTATGTCCAACTCTTTGCAACCCCTTGGACTGTAGCCTGCCAGACTCCTCTGTCCATAGAATTCTCCAGGCAAGAATATTGGAGTGGGTAACCGTTCCCTTCTCCAGGAGATCTTCCTGACCTAAGGATGAAACCCAGGTCTCCTGCACTGCAAGGAGATTCTTTACCATCTGAGTCGCCACATGGGTACAAAGGTTTTGGAAGAGGACCAGTTATAACACAACATGTTGAGGCTGTAGCTGTAATGACATGGAAGTGTGCTTGGTGGACTGTGGCTAAGGAGGTTTGTATGAATAAAAAATAGTGTCTGTAAAATCCAAAACTCAAGAATTGTATGAGTAGTACAGGAGTCTACACCAATAATGTTATCAGAGTTATTTGTAGGATTGTGCTGGACAGTCTTCAATAGCAACACATAATGGCTTCAAGCAGCAATAGCATTAGTGATCTAGTCTCATTCTCCAAGTCTCTTGTTATCTTGCATTTGGAAGGACAGTTAATCAATCTTCATTTAAGACACAGAAGTCTTAGATATTCTTGGAAAATTCAGATTAGAGAATGTCTCCAGAGATGGGAAAAAGAGAGGAGTTTGGGGTCATAAGCAAAAGCTTCAACACTGATATATGTTGTGCCAGTTTTCTATTGCCACACAATATTGTGTAACAAATAGTCATGGCATTTCAGTAGCATTTAGTAATAAGCATCCTGACAGACTTATGAGCTCACTAGAGTTCCACTGGTCTAAGCTGAGCTGCAATATGCCACTCTGCTTCTCTCTGCAAATTGCTGGGTCAGATGCAGTAACTCTCTTCTACCTGGCTCTCATCCTTCCTTGGACCATCAGGCTAGCCATGGCATATTCTTACAATGGTGTGGTAGAGGTGCCAGACAGAATATTCAAATGTACAAGTTCACTTTAAGCCCTTGCTTGTATCATGTTTTCTAACATCCCATTAGCTAAAGAAGTTACATGGCTGAGCTCAGAGTGAAGGGGCATGAAAGTATATCCTTCCAATGGAGGAATAAAAAGTTATATGGCAAAGGCATGAAGAATCAAGGCCAATAATTGAATGTACAACAGATGTGGACATATTTTGTATCCTGAGTTGAGGAAAAGGGTTTATCAGATAATTATATATTTGGATGAGCTTCAAGGATTTATATGTTGCTTGTAAAATAAAACACATTGCTTTTTGCTGTAGTGATGTGAGGTTGACAAATGTATAAAAGATCCTATGTGAGATGTGTGTTTATGTGCATATGCACACACATGCTTATATTAATTTTAAGTTGAATTCTATGGCATATGCTCTAACCAGGTTAATCATCAAAGATCCATGCTTTCCCCTTAATATTTAGAACTATTGCTAAGAAGTGGCTGTACACCTAAGGACTGGAGTTTTTCTAATTTTCATTATTTCTAGATGATTCCAAGTGACTAGTTCTTGTCAATGAAAGGGGACAGAGAATGGATAATCCAAAACACAAGTTCAGGCCAACTGAGAAGTAGAGATCCATTTTCCACCTGTTCTTCCCCACTTTCCGAGTGAATGCAGAACATTCTGAACCTCTATCTAACAACTAAGTCTCCAGAAGAAACTAATATAGGTCTTTGATTATTGTGGAAGACTACTCTTGTTCCTGCCCACCGGGAACACTGACATACTGTTAATAAGATGAAAAAATTAGCCTCCACTGTGTTTCTGTTATACCACTAAATTGGGGTAATAATTTCTTCAGTTCAGTTCAGTCACTCAGTCGTGTCCGGCCATATGGAAATGTGGACTAGCCTCTTCTCACAGTAAAGAATTTATAGAGAATAATAAAATAATCAAAGAAAACACTTACTACAGATTTACCATATGCGTGGCTCACAACTAGGATATTAAACATTTGAATATTTCAGACCTCTGACGTGGTCTCATGAGTTACAAAACTGGAGGAGAAAGAGAAGCTGATTCTTCCATCATTTGCTGCCCTGGGCTGTGCAAATGACAGATGAGTAAAATGCAGTAAAAGTCTTCTATTCTGACATGGTGAGACACACACAAAACTTAGAGAGACGTGTGTAAAGTCAGTAACAGAATACACTTAGGACCCTTGCAACAAAAGAGAAGATAAAAGTATAGAATCTGTGAATACATTTAAATAAAGGAGCTATTCAGTTATCTCATGGAAAGTTCAAATGTAAACATATATTATAAAAGTTAAGTAGCTATGAGGGTTGGGTCACTAGAATCCGGAGACATTATCTTAGGGAACTCATACTTATTTGAGATACCTCAGCCCTAAGCAACAAACACGGATGATGATACTGCACACGGAAGGTTGTGGATTTTTGGGCTGTTGAGGCAAGTGTTAGGAGTGGAGCAGATACAGAAGAGGAGTGATAGTGTAGACAGATATGTAGGAAGGAACTATGCTAAAACTACACGTGTAGCAAGATAAGCTCGTTTTCCATTTTTGGAATAAAAAAGCTATCTATTTATTTTTGCCTGCGCTGGGTCTTTGTTGTTGCACATGGGTATTCTCTCGCAGCAGTGAGCTAGATTGGAGGATCCTCTCAAGTAGCGGTGCTTGGACTTCTCATTGAGGTGGCTTCTCTTGTTGCAGAATACCAGCTCTAGGGCATGTGGGCTTCAGTAGCTGCAGTTCGTGGGCCCTAGAGCACAAGCTCAGTAGTTACGGAGCACGGGTTTAGTCGACCTGAGGCATGGGGCATGTGGGATCTTCTCAGACCAGGAATCGAACTGGTGTCCTCTGCAATGCAAGGCAGATACTTAGCCACTAGACCACCAGGGAAGTCCAAAGGTAAGATCTTAATGGATTTTTTGTGTGCTTATCTGTTGTTCCCACACTTTCCTGACTTGTCCAAAAGTATACTTCAAGGAAAATGTGCATTTTTATAGGAGGAATGCAAAAATAAGTGAAGTTATCTTTTTTAGCCAAAATAGATAAATGGCAAGCACTAAGTGAAGTCGATGGACCCTGCAAATACATGTGAAAGACACACACACACACACACACACATCTACTGGTAAAGAATCTGCCTACAATGCAGGAAACCCTGGTTCAATTCCTGGGTTGGGAAGATCCCCAGGAGAAGGGATAGGCTACCCACTCTAGTATTCTTGGGCTTGCCTGGTGGCTCAGATGGTAAAGAATCCGCCTGCAATGTAGGAGACTTGGGTTTGATCCAGTCACTAAGCACAGCATAGCACATATATACCCACACACACACAAATATATGTGTGTATATATATATATACACACACACATACATACATATATATATGAT
The DNA here is from genome assembly GCA_006410675.1 of Oreotragus oreotragus. Classification (NCBI taxonomy): domain Eukaryota; kingdom Metazoa; phylum Chordata; class Mammalia; order Artiodactyla; family Bovidae; genus Oreotragus; species Oreotragus oreotragus. The sequence continues at coordinate 239,696 of SJYX01006886.1, forward strand.
GTGAAAAAATATATGTGTGTATATATATACATACATACATATATATGATGTGAAAGTGTTAGTTGTTCAGTTGTGTCCGACTTTTTGCAACCCCATGAACTGTAGTCTGCCAGGCTCCTCTGTCCATGGAATTTCCAGGTAAGAATGTTAGAGTGGATTGCCTTGCCCTTCTCCAACGGATCTTCCTGACCCAGGGATTGAACTCAGGTCTTCCACATTGCAGGCAGATTCTTTACTGTCTGAGCCCAGGGAAGTCCATATTTATAATATGTGTACACAGGCAGGATCAGAGAGGGTCTTTCTCAGCCTAAGATTTTGGACTCAAACATGAGAGCATTCGGTGTGTTACTTCATATAAATATTTTTCCAAGAGCAGAATGGAAGAAGTGTCTCTGCTTATTCTGTTAGCAGCAACTGCAAGCTGAGACTGCCAGAGAGAGAGCTGGGGATTATCTTCTGTTTTCAACTAGTTATTCCAGGCATTCTGATGTGAACCATTGCTTTTTATTCTCTTTCTTTCCAAAAGAAAACCAGACAATTTGTAAATTAATGAACTGTTTCCCTACTAAAGCTGATCCAGAGGTTTGCTTGTCCCAAGTTCCCAGGACGCAGATGGTTTTATCATTTTGCTTTACGAATAGGAAATGAGCCAACTTCACAGAGAGGGATGACATCATTCTAAAATGTAGCAGAGGGCAATATAACAATGTAATAAAGGGCATTCTTGTTTCTCCTGGTCATGCCTTTGGCTTTGGAAACTCTCTTGGAACCTTCAACAGATTATGAGGTTGACTGTGTCAGAGAGGTCCTCTTCTCTAGCAGAAGTCTGAATTTTAAAGCAAGTAGTCCAACCCGTTTTGTAAGAATTTGGAGAGATTTCCTTGGAAGATAAAGCAGGTTCACTCAAGGTTAAAATTGTTGCTGTTGTTTAATCGCTAAGTCATGTCCAAGTCTTCTGAGTCCCATGGACTGTAGCCCCCCAGGTTCCTCTGTCCATAGGATTTCCCAGGCAAGAATACTGGAGAGCGTTGCCATTGCCTTCTCCAGGTGATCTTCCTGACCCAGGGATCAAACCCATGTCTCCTGCATTGGCAGTTGGATTCTTTACCACTGAGCCACTTGGGAAACAAGTTCACTGAATGCTAAAATCAAATATGTGATGTGCCTTGCTGGGAGAATTTTCCCTCGCACTTAAATGGCATAGACCACCTAGTCCCTTAACATATATGTAACTGATACGATAGGAAGTAGCAGTAACCAACAGCTCTTTGTTTAAAAATTTTTTCTTCATTCCTTGTCTTAGTTTCCTATGGCCATTATAGCTATTGACACTAAGCGTAAAACACACAAAAATTTATTATTTTACATTCTGAAGGTTATAAGTCCTAAATGGGTCTCAGCCCTATTCACAAAAGCAGGCCGGATTTGGCCTGTGGGTCATAGTTTGCTAACCTGATATACCGATAAACTGGTGGGCATTGTCATTGTCTTCCCCATATTCCTTGAACAAAAAATAATATGCACGGATTGGAGACTCAATAAATATTGTTTTGTTTACATGATTTAAGATCTCTCCTTTAGAATATGGGGCTTCCCTGGTGGCTCAGACAGTAAAGAATCTGCCTGCAGTTGGGAAGGATCCCCTGGAGGATCCCCTGGAGGAGAGAATGGCAGCCCACACCAATATTCTTGCCTGGAGAATCCCCATAGACAGAGGGGCCTGGAGGGCTACATACCTGTAGTTTGGTACAACATCTCTTGGGAGACAATTTCTCAAGTACTCTTAAAATTGGAACAAGCTATTGGACTTCTAGGAATTAGTGGTACAGCTGTATTCTGTTGAGTCTCATTGCTGTAATAGCACAAAGTTGGAAATCACCTTCATTTCTTTAAGAAAGAGATTACTTAACTATTTCTTACTGCTTTAATCAAGATATTAAAACAGCATCTATATCATTTGGGGGGGTAGTTAAAGAGGATATTGAATATATATTTCTGTGGACATTAAAATTCCTGTAAAGCTATCCAATCAATGGTTCAAACTTATTATCTTTGGGTTATGACTGGTGATCAGGAGTAAGCAATACTTTTACTTCATTTTATATTTTTCTGATACTTTATCCCCTGTGTCTGTGTATCATTTACAATCTGTAAAAAAAATAAATAAATAAATTTCTGTATGGCAGAATTCTATTTTTTGTTTGATTGTGCCCAGTCAGAATCCTGTAATATACACTTATCTCTACTGGTCAGCTTATATAACTGCTCAGTTTCAATAATTCTACAACTAAGGCTGTACATTTAGATAACATGAAAATTCATGCTAATATATTAATTGCAAATTATTATAATTAAAATGGATAAAAACTTTAATGTCCCAGAATAGCAGAATGGCAAATAACCTCCTTAATGAGAACATTATATTTGAAGTTGCACAGTGAAAAGCTTATAATATGGGAAATACTTACTAGTGAAAAAAATACAAAATTATATATACAGTATTATCACAACCATATTAAAGTAAAATATATCCAGAAAAAGAACCATAGAAATATATAGCAATATACTTAATGTATACTTTTGAGGCATAATAGTAGAAATGCTTTTATTCAGAAATGTATCATTTTGTGATATGTTTCTTCTTACCCATTTCACTTTGCTTCTCCTTTTCCTAATGAACAGTCTATCTCTAGTATAAGTTACACAAATTTCCAAGTGCAGGTCAATGACTATATTTATGATAAATGAAAGAAAAAACATTATATTTTATCTTGTTAATCCATGATTATAAGGAAACAGGGCATCTTAGTTGGAAAGAAAAAGAGTTCATTATGTTACACTAATGAATAGCATCTTTTTAAAAAAAAATTTCTTTTAAGAAATTCTCACGGTAATTTCCTTTCATTTTCTACAACATTGCATTCTTTCGTGGAGTTTATAAAACTGGACATGTTTCACTGTCTTTTTCCAAAGTGCATTTAAGACTTCCCAACTGCAGAGGAAGTAGTTACTTGGTTTTCAAGTGTGAGATTCAAGATTCTTTGGAAAAGATCCTGATGCTTGACTGAAGGCAAAAGAATAGGGCAGCAAAGAATGAGATGATTAGATAATACCACTGACTTAATGGACTTGAATTTGAGCAAATTCCAGGAGATAGTGAAGGATGAGGAAGCCTGGTATGCTGCAGTCCATGGAGTGGCAAAAAGTTGGACTTGACTTAGCGACTAAACAGTAACAAGATTCAAGAGCTTGGTATCTGAGACAAAGCATAGCCCAAACTTGGCTCATTGTTTGTTTCAGTAAATAAAGTTTCGTTGGGTCAGTGTTTGCTCATTTGTTTATATTTTGTCCAACAAAAGCAGAAATGAGTAGCTGTAAGACAGATTTCATGAACAATAAAACTGAAAACACTTACTCCTTGCTCTTAACAGGAAAGGTTTTACCAACCCCTGTTGAAGAGATTTGATTGAGGAGAGGGGTAGGTGTGATACTAACTAGATTTATAACAAACTAAATTCAATAATATATTGAAACAGAATGACTTTGAACTCTTCTTTGCTGTGTATGATACTTTCCCACTCTTTTGTTTTGTTAAATTTTAGGCAGATATAAAATATTTGGAGTTCAAATCAAAGTCAGGCTTATAGTAGCAATGAGAGATATACATGGACATTCAGTATTAAAGGCTAATTTTTTAAATGGTTAAATAATGACATATAAAATGAATATGGGTCATAGATTTTAATTAACTCATTAGCAAGATGTTGCAACCTTTTCAAAGGTGAATCCAAAGGAAAATATATAAACATCAAGATACTGAAAACAATTACAAATAATCGCAAAAACCAACTCACTATCCATAGGGCAATAGTCAGTTGCATTCCAATGTACATAATTTCCAAAAGATGGAAACTCTTTTCTCTAATTATCAGTTCTCTAAAATTTATAGGATTACAAAATAGCTTGAAGGCAATGAAAGATTGAGATAATCTGAAAGCTGATTCAGATAGTATACTTACTAATCTTTTTGATTCATTTCAAAGTTTTTCACAGTTTTTCCCCCATTACATAAAACTGAATATAAAATGCAACCCTCAGCCTAATTATATAAATGTGATGTCTTTTTTCAGGTATATGTGTTTTTGAAAAGTAGAGAAAGCTTCTGGCTGTCCCAAACTTGAGTAGTGGGAACTTCCTTAAGTCTGTCTTGTGAACCCACCTAAGGATCAGAGGTGAATAGATAGGAGGAAGCCTTACCAAAAATCTTGTATTTGTGAACAAATGAGAGATTTCTCGGGAATTAATTCATCCTAAGCAAAGACTAAGCTAAGCACAACTTTGTAACAGAGAGATAGGCATTGAAGAGGAGGAGTGATACTATGGGGGAAAATGTCTGTTTTCTAATTTATTTCCAGGCTTTCCCCCAAATGCCAGTGCTGTAAGTAAATTAAAATACAAAAATCTTTGTAAAACTCTGTGATATTGAATCCAAGTTGTTGATGTTGAACCAAGTTGAATACAAAAAGGAGACACTCTCCCCACTTCAGTTTTTCACATCAGAGTTGCAGTAAACTGTTAGTAAGGAGGTAAAAAATAAAGGGAAGAAAATGTCATTAATTAGAGAAGAATAGTTTGAACAGGCCATCAGATATTAATTAATATCCATAACCAGAGAATCCACTAACTTGTCTAATGTTCCATAAATGGAAATTGGATATTGGCAATGTGGAAGAATGTGGAATATGATAGTACACAAAATCAATCAACCCAAATTGTAAAACACATGCTATGTTTTAGGTTGGTCTATGCTAATATTAATATAAAAATTGCAGATTTACATATTTCTCAAATTCACTCACGTCTTTCTATTCTTGGTGTAATTATCCTAGACCAAACCACTATTTTCTCCCACTGGGACTATGCAGAAAGCATCCTCAGAGTAAAAGGAACAAATAATACATTAAAAACTGTGGAAAACCTTTAGTGGCTTCCCATGGACTTTCAAATAAAGCCTTCATATGTCCTAGAGGATTGCACTCCATCTCATCCATACTTGCCTCTCTATTCTCTGTTCATCCACTTTTTCTCTTCTGTAATCCACTGTCTGTCGCTCCATCTCTCAGTAAATGGATCTACCTTCCTCTCTTTGGATAGCAGGTTTGTCTGCTTAGTAATGAATAGGAGATAGCTAAGAAAAAGAAGTAGAAAGAATGTTCTAAGGTAAACCCCTACTCCAAGCTACATGACATAGTCCACGAAACACTATGTTTCTCTGTAATTCAGTATTCTGTTACTTAATATTTTTAATAATTCACTTTGCAATGTCTTTTCCTCACTCTAGACATTAAGTGCATAAAAGCAGAAATGCATGGAATTTAATAGGAAGGAATCGAGTGAAATATACATCGATTAATATCAAAATGACTTGAAAACTATCTTTGAGATATCTTCCACCCTCATAGACAGAATTATATTCATATCCTGTCACTCTCTGTGTGACAGTGTTCTGCTCACTTTTACTTGTGTTAGGTGTAGTTTCTTCGCATTCAGTTCAGTTCAGTTCAGTTCAGTTCAGTCGCTCAGTCGTGTCCGACTCTGCGACCCCATGAGTTGCAGCATGCCAGGCCTCCCTGTTCATCACCATCTCCTGGAGTTCACTCAGACTCACGTCCATCGAGTCCATGATGTCATCCAGCCATCTCATCCTCAGTTGTCCCCTTCTCCTCCTGCCCCCAATCCCTCCCAGCATCAGAGTCTTTTCCAATGAGTCAACTCTTCTCATGAGGTGGCCAAAGTACTGGAGTTTCAGCTTTAGCATCATTCCTTCCAAAGAAATCCCAGGGTTGATCTCCTTCAGAATGGACTGGTTGGACCTCCTTGCAGTCCAAGGGACTCTCAAGAGTCTTCTCCAACACCACAGTTCAAAAGCATCAATTCTTCAGCACTAAAGCCTTGTTCACAGTCCAACTCTCATGTCCATTCATGACCACAGGAAAAACCATAGCCTTGACTAGACGGATCTTAGTCGGCAAAGTAATGTCTCTTCTTTTGAATATACTATCTAGGTTGGTCATAACTTTTCTTCCAAGGAGTAAGCGTCTTTTAATTTCATGGCTGCAGTCACCATCTGCAGTGATTTTGGAGCCCAAAAAAATAAAGTCTGACACTGTTTCCACTGTTTCCCCATCTATTTCCCATGAAGTGATGGGACTGGATGCCATGATCTTCGTTTTCTNGGACCTTTGTTGGCAAAGTAATGTCTCTGCTTTTGAATATGTTATCTAGGTTGGTCATAATTTTCCTTCCATGGAGTAAGCATCTTTTAATTTCATGGCTGCAGTCACCATCTGCAGTGATTTTGTAGCCCAAAAAATAAAGTCTGACACTGTTTCCACTGCTTCCCTATCTTTCTCCCTTGAAGTGATGGGACCAGATGCCATGATCTTAGTTTTCTGAAAGTTGAGCTTTAAGCCAACTTTTTCACTCTCCTCTTTCACTTTCATCAAGAGGCTTTTTAGTTCCTCTTCACTTTCTGCCTGGTCAAATGTTACCTTCCATGTGAAAGCTTGTTTGAACTCTAATACAGTACTAACTATATTCTTTTCTATGCCTTCATTTAGCATTTTTCACATTTTATCATAAACACTGGCTTGTGTGTACTCTTCTAGCTAGAATATGAATATCTCAAGAGGGAAGCTCTTGACTTACTCTGTTTTGTAACATCAGTACCTATAGTTGTTGACAGTAAGTAGGCAACTAGTAAGTGTTAGCTGACTGAAAAAATAAAACATATGGATTGGTCTCTTCTCTTCAGCCCATCTCTGTGTTGATGGGTAGTGGTGAGTCCAATGATGAGTGGTCTGGTAGTGACAGAACTCATATGGGAGGCCAGGGCACCATTGTAGCCATATGTCACTTCTGGGCCACACTCTTGTCTAGTTGTGACAAGGCAGAATTTTAATAACACTTTTGACAAGCAGTCAACCCTGGAAGAATACATCTTTGTTCAGTAGCTTGACCTTAATGGTTGATTTTTCTTGTTCTTTGTGAGGCTCCCTTAGCATCAGAAATATAGTGAAGCAGGTTCGTATAGAGGAAACTGTGAAACCTGTGCTGACATTGATCTGCATTTTAACAAGTGATTTGACAGATTCTCATGATAGGCTGATGAACCAGCTGGAGGGATACAAGCTGGATGAAATTAGCATTCAATGGATTAGTAGCTGGTTGAAGAGTTGTACCTAAATATCTATACAGTGGGATTGCTGCTTCCAGAATGCATTCATTCCTAGTCTCACTCTCTTGGTCTACTGAAGCATAGTCCAAGTTCTATCTCTTCCAAGAGCCAACCTTGATTACTTTGATCTGTAATCACAAAATAGTTTTAAAATAATTTTAAGACCTTTTGTTTCTTTTATGTGTTTATGATTGCCAGAGCTCTCTAGAACAGAGTCAGTATCCCATTATTCTCTTCCATAGAACTTATATGCTGCTGCTGCTGCTGCTGCTGCTGCTGCTAAGTTGCTTCAGTCATGTCTGACTCTGTGCGACCCCATAGATGGCAGCCCACTAGGCTCCTCTATCCCTGGGATTCTCCAGGCAAGAACACTGGAGTGGGTTGCCATTTCCTTCTCCAGTGCATGAAAGTGAAAAGTGAAAGTGAAGCCGCTCAGTCATGCCTGACTCTGAGCGACTCCATGGACTGGAGCCTACCTGTCTCTTATACACATCTAGATGTGTATAAGAGACAGGATTCATTGTGTGTGTGTGTGTATATATATATAAACATGCACATATATACTACATCTTTTTAATCCATTAATCTATTGATGGACACTTAGGTTGCTTTCATATCATGGCAACTGTAAATAGAACTGCAATGAACATGGGGNCGCTCAGTCATGCCTGACTCTGAGCGACTCCATGGACTGGAGCCTACCAGGCTCCTCTGTCCATGGGATTTTCCAGGCAAGAGTACTGGAGTGGGGTGCCATTGCCTTCTCTGAGAACTTATATAGGTTTGGTATAATGGTAATACCACAGGACCTAGAGTTAGATATTGGGTCAAATCTCTGATCAGTCATGAACTAGCCATGTAATCATAAGCCTTTGTTTCACCCCTCATGTATAAAATGGGGACAAGGACATCTTTGAACCCCCAAATATAATCATTCATCTCTTAGCTTATGATCACTTTCTCACAGTAGCCTTTCTTGAAGCTAAGACTATGTTAGCTCCCTATGAAAATGTTCTCATAATACTATGTTTTTCTTAAAATAAAGTTCAGTACTTAATTTTATAGATAATTGTTTGTTAAAAGTCTTATCCATGAAACTATAATCTCTGTGAGGTCAGCGACCATGTTTGTTTTAAATACTTCTATACTTGCAGCACCTAGCTGAAACATGGATCATGAAAGACAATAAATTTTCTTGGGTAAATGAACCACTTTTAGCACTGCCTCCATGCTTCTGCCTGCCACAGTTCTCCCATTTGTAGTCATCCTCCTCATCACCCTCCAAGTGTCAGCCCCGTTGGGCTTTTTTTAGTTCCTTAAATGATTCCTGCTTTTTCTCTCTTTGGGTTTTTCTCCTGTGCTCCTCCCACTTCAGTCTTTGCCTATCAAACACCTACTTTCTTTTTCAGGTCTGACCATAAACACCTCTTCCCCAGCAAAGCCTTCTGTGCATACCTTCACACCTATCTCAGCTCTGGGTTGACTATGACTGAAAGCTGCTCACCAAAGTCCATTCTCTCTTCCTGAGCACAAGGCTACAGTACATGTTAAATCTCCAATGTGGCTGGATGCAACCATGTGTTTTAGCAAAAGCGACACGTGCCCCCTGCTCTTCCAGATCTGACCCAGTACGGAATCCTGCTCGTGTTTTTCCATGCTTTTTCTCCCTCCTGGATGACTCGAATTGAGATGGCTGTCGTGATTTGGTAGCTACACGTTGAAATTTTCAGAGGCTTCTTTTGCCTCGATCCCTAGTGTCTATTTGGAGAAGAGCTGTACCTATCTTGTTGATCAGGAATACCTGCCTTGGACTGTCACATGTGCATGAAATAAATCCCCTTCTGATATTTCTTTAATCTTGTCTTTGAGTCATTCTGCATTTTGAAGTATATCTAAATGTAACTATTTGTAACTATTAGTCCCATGCTAACCAGTGAAAAAGCTACTATGAAACACTGGAAGGACCATTTTATGGCAGAGGAAGCAGACTTACTTCATAGAATAATTTGAATATGTTACTAAGTCAGTTGCCCTCCAACTGTGAGTGGCAGCATCACCATCCCTGAGGATCTTGTTAAAAATGCAGATTCTCAGGCCCCAGCCCAAGCCTACAGAATCAGAAACCCTGGGGAAGGGCCTGTTTTCACAAGCCCTTCAGGTGTTTCAGATACATATTAATTTGGAGAAGCAGTGGATTCTGAATGTAGGGAGGCTTAATCCTTGGAAGCCTTTTGTCTTTGGACAAATTAATTAGTCTGAGTTGTAGCTTATTTTTCAGTGAAATGTTAAAGATATATACTATGTGGCATTGCCTTGAGAATGTTTTAAATAAAGTACCTAGCTCAGATTAGATTCTCAAACCATGTCTGTTCTCTTCCTTCCATTTCTGTGCCATGGTAACATTCTAGGAAACAGTAATAGGAATGAATAGAACATCACAGATGCAATGTGTGGAAGTTAAGATGTCCTGGGCTGCTATGCTGAGCTTAAGGAAAGAGGAACAGTGTATGATAGATACAAGCAGTAGTCAACTCTGCTTGTAAGGTTAGGTTGAACTATATTTATATAATGCTTTAACATGATAATTTATGAACATTATTTTCAGCTGCTAACCTCTTTTTTCTTGTAAACTATACATATAAAGGACGTAGGACAGTTCTTGCTTGCTTGCTTGCTTGCTTGCTAAGTCACTTCAGTCGTGTCCGACTCTGTGTGACTCCATAAATTGCAGCCCACCAGGCTCCCCCATCCCTGGGATTCTCCAGGCAAGAATACTGGAGTGGGTTGCCATTTCCTTCTCCAATGCATGAAAGAGAAAAGTGAAAGTGAAGTCGCTCAGTCTGTCCGACTGTTAGCGACCCCATGGACTGCAGCCCACCAGGCTACTCCGTCCATTGGATTTTCCAGGCAAGAGTACTGGGGTGGGGTGCCATTGCCTTCCCCGAAGACAGTTCTTAATACCAATTAAACATGCAGTATGTGTGAGTTACTCACTATTAGACTAAATTCCATGAAGTAGGAGATTTTTATTTCCTGTAGTCTCCTGAGCATGTAAAACCATTCTCTGCACATGGCGTGTGCATGATAAATATATGTGGAATGAATAAATGAGATAGCATCTGTTATGTAAATTGCATACCTTAGTCTAGCTGAAGAAGCTGAAGTTGAATGGTTCTATGAAGACCTACAAGACCTTTTAGAACTAACAACCAAAAAAGATGTCCTTTCATTATGGGTGACTGGAATGAAAAAATAGGAAGTCAATAAACACTTGAAGTAACAGGCAGATTTGGCCTTGGAATCAGAATGAAGCAAGGTAAAGTCTAATAGAGTTTTGCCAAGAGAATGCACTGGTCATAGCAAACACCCTCTTCCAAGAACACGAGAGAAGTCTCTANCAAAAAAGATGTCCTTTCATTATGGGTGACTGGAATGAAAAAATAGGAAGTCAATAAACACTTGAAGTAACAGGCAGATTTGGCCTTGGAATCAGAATGAAGCAAGGTAAAGTCTAATAGAGTTTTGCCAAGAGAATGCACTGGTCATAGCAAACACCCTCTTCCAAGAACACGAGAGAAGTCTCTACACATGGACATCACCAAATGGTCAACACCAAAATCAAATTGATTATATTCTTTGCAGCCAATGATGGAGAAGCTCTATACAGTCAGCAAAAACAAGACTGGGAGCTAGGTGGTCTGGTATTCCCATCTCTTTCAGAATTTTCCACAGTTTATTAGATTATATGAAATCTCATTGAATCACAAGGAGTGGTAGATAGATTTTGTTTCTTCATTTTTTTCAATGAAAGTGAAAGTCACTCAGTTGTGTGCGACTCCTGTCCTGAATTCTCCCAGGCCAGAAAACTGGAGTGGGTAGCCATTCTCTTCTCCAGGAGATCTTCCCAACCATCGAACCCAGGTCTCCACATTGCAGGAGGATTCTTTACCAGCTGAGCCACCAGGGAAGCCCAAGAGTACTGGAGAGTGGGTAGTTTATCCCTTCTCTAGTGGATCTTCCCGACCCAGGAATAGAATTGGGGTCTCCTGCATTGCAGGTGGATTCTTTACCAGCTGAGCTACCAGGGAAGCCCACAACACTGATACACAAAACATTTAGACCTTCTTTAATCTGAGTGCTGTTGAGTCCTTTCTAGTTTCCTGGGCTTTGCCTGTAAAAGCAAATGTCAACTCCAGAATGAAAGCCTTCAGTACTTATAAATGGGCACAGAGCCTGAGCCTGAGAGTAGACTCACTGGCCAGGTCAGGAGATGTCCTTTTGTAAGTTCTAGGCAGCGCTGCTGCCTTCTGTAGAGCTGTGAGTGCCAGGAGACACCTTAGAGGTTCCTCTGGACTTGGAGTTGTTCAATCCTGCTTTAGAAGAGATTTAGACCAGGGAGTGCGTGACCTCCGGATGGCCCCAGTTCAGGGACCAGTGATACACTGGCACAGTTTCTCCCAGTAGCAGGAAATCTCTGAGGGCACTCTTGGGACTGCTGTATCCCACACTCCCACCCATCTTAAGTTATCCAGCCCTGAGATTGCAAACTGGCAGCATATGGGCAAGGATTGGGCTTCCACATGTGTTTTGTTCATCTTGTACAGTATTCGAAGAATTGTTCAGTCTCATATAAGAACACCGAACTTGAAAGAACATGTAAGAACTCTTGCTTGAAAAATTAGATCAGGCTGTATTGTCACAGGGAGCAGGGGGACCGTGGCGGAGAGTAGCTGCCTCCTTCATGCAGGGTCTCTCACTCCCTATTGGTGAGCATGGAACTTACTCAGTTCTTTTATAGGCTATTGTTTTGTGACCCTTTTTCTGATCTGATCATCTCATTTCGCACTGAAGAAACCCGTCTCTTTCTGGGAATAGCTTTGGGGAGAGAGAAATGGAGTGAGATGAACTGGCCACAGTTAACACAGTGCAAATTCAGGGCTGGAGTTCCAGCCCATTTCTCTCTCTGCCATAGCACACTGTGGGCATCTCTGTTTAGACGCTGCTGTGTCAGGGGGTAGAATACGGGATGCTCCTACTCAGTTATCTCATCAGAAAGGTGCCTTTCCCAAAGTCACACTGCTTATAAATGGATAAGAGTGACTGGTCTTGCAATTACTTCTACATCCCGCATATTAGGTAGGAGTGTAAATTAATAGTGCCTCAGAATGGAATTGAATTAGAAGGCATAGAGTAGAAAGTCTTAATCAGGAATTAAAACTGAGTTAAATTGCATGTCCTTTTAAAGACGGTCTTCTCACTAATTTTCTTCCTACTCCTTCTTGTCATTTGGTTACATCATATCTAGCCAAACACATTAACCAGATGAGGAGGGTTACATATTGTTTTCACAGGAAATCCTCCCTTCCTCCTTCAGTTTACCTAAAAGGATGAGAAGTGTGGAGGGGGGGTTGCCAGTGTATACATACACATGCCGATGTATATATTTATACACCAGGCATATGCATACACACATATGTCTGTAAAACAATATGTGCTCACTGCCGCATCTGGCTTTCTGTGAAGTCTTGACCTCTGCCCCCTCACAGCTGTGTTGGCTCAGAGTTTAGAGCAAGGCTCACACGACTCCCTGAAGAACATATGTTTCTAAGCAGCCCTCTCATTCTCTATCCTTTCTTTGCAGAGGGAGTCATAAAAGGCTACCCCCTAGGACCTTGTATTGCTGGTAGCCCTGCTTCCCAGGAAGAATTTCTCATGGTTGAAAAAGTCAGACCCCGAAGACAGAGTTGGTGTGAAAAAGCACGCTCTGTAATCGCCCTTCCTCACCTTCCCTCCCCAGCTTGCACACACAAGAGTTGGCAGTGTTTTACTTTTTAATTGCTTACACTCTTCTGATTGACTGCTTTGTCAGGAAAAAAGGAACTGGCAACCTTGGACAAGAGTGAGTTTCTAAGCTTCATTGTTTCAGAGTAGCAGATGAAAGATTCGGTGGCTATCCAAGACACTGGTTCATCTTCAACACCTTGGCCATCACTTCCACAAATGCTGTCTTTATATACTTGGGTCTGGTGGGTGGGTTTTGAGAGGTCCACCTTCATCACAAAGGGTCTGCCAGTGTGGCTTGAGATAGCTCCTGCACGCCACAGGTGGGAAGCAAATGCCATGAAAGAAGAAATGTTCCAATTGCTGCTGTGCTTTTGTTTGGGGCACAGGTCATGTATTTGCTGTTATGCTTATGTTAATGGTTGCATGATAATATACTTTTAACAAATTAAAATATCCTTAAGACAGTGTGCTTAGTAAGCAAAGCTGGGCCTCCCAGGTTTTATAAACTAGGTGACATCTTAACATTACCTGAGATCTTTGGATTCCACTGACTGAGAATTATGTGATAACTGTAGGGGAAGAAAATTCGTCAGTGCTATAGTCACGACCTGCTGGATTTCGCACATTTAATTCATCTCTTTTCTCCACTTTCCAACATCTTCTCCAGTCTTTCCTAGATCATTAAAACACTCAAGAGTGTTCTATATTCTCTCTTTCTCTTGGAAACCCCATTCATTGGAAAAAGAAAAAAAATCCAGTTGGCTTTATCTGCAAAACAACAACAAAAAAAAGCAGACTCCAGTAAATTTTTATCAGTGCTTTCATGTCCACCTGCCTTTTATCATAGTCCTGCAGAAACAGTGAAAAATTGTTAGCTAAATCACATTTAGCTTGGACTTTTCACAATCACTGATCTTGCTTCCAAGTCACCCTTTTAAAACCTGTTCTTCAAACAGAGCTAGAGGGATCCTTTGGAAAAATATAACAGATCATGCTCTCTCTATTTGGAATCCTCCAGTGAATTTTTTTTTTTTTTTTTTCATTCAGTGCAAAAACTGAAGTCCAAGTTATGGTTTCCAAGACTGGAGGTGACTGAACTTCCAGTTCTTCTTTCACCTCACCTCCCAAGTGGCAGGATAACTTCTTTCCTCTTTTCTTAGTTTAGTTCACTATTAAGATACCTCCTTGTAAGAGAGACACATTGAGGTATATCCTGCCTCTGCTCTTCATCCTCAGCCTGCCTTTTTTTCCCCCCTATAGCATTAGAAACCATCTAACAAATTACATGGGCTCTGGGCTTCCCTAGTGGCTCAGCTGGTAAATAATCTACCTACAATACAGGAGACCTGGGTTTGATCCCTGGGTTGGGAAGATCCCCTGGAGAAGGGAAGGGCTACCCACTCCAGTATTCTGGCCTGGAGAATTCCATGGAGTCACAAAGAGTTGGACACGACTGAGTGACTTTCACTTTACCAAATGGCATTAGTACTAAAGAACCCACCTACCAATGCAGAGGATGTAAGAGATGCAGGTTCGACCCCTGGTTCTGAAAGATCCCCTGGAGGAGGGCATGGCAACCCACTTCAGTATTCTTGCCTGGAGAATCCCATGGACAGAGGAGCCTGGTGGGCTACGGTCCATGGGGTCACAAAGAGACACCACTGAAGCAACCTAGCACACACACACGTGACATATAGATTCACTTGATTTCTTGTTAATCTCTCTTCCCTCTCCTCTCACCAGAAAGCATATTTTATAAGAAGAGGTACTGTGTTGCATTCACTGTTTTACGTATGGTTTTTCATACCTTGACAGGTTCAGAGTAAGAGGTGAGTTAACATGGCTGAAATGGTGGGGTTGAATGGGTGGGGTTGGCTGAATGGGTGGGGTTGGCTGGATCAGGAAAGGGAGACTCTCAGAGCCAGTGGCTGAGCTGCCAGGGGAATATGCAGGATGCTTCTTAGCCCAGGTCTGGAGAATAAGGAAGGTGGCTAAATGGCTCAAACAGAGACCTGGAGGTGTCAAAACTGGTAAAGTAGGGCCAATTTGAGTTACCAATCTAAGGACTGCAAGGTAAATAGCCAGAAAGAACAAAGAGTAAAATCCACCTGATGCTGAGTTGATTTTCATTGAGTGCTTTTACTATGAACATGTATTAGTTTCTATGGCTGCCATAGCAAAAGGCCACCACACACTTGGTTTAAAGCAACAACAAAAACCTGTATTCTTTAAGCAGTTCTGGAGGATGGAAATCAAAAATCAGTGTTGGTGGGGTTGTTCTCCCTGTGAAGCCTCCAGAGAAGAAAGCTTCTTTGCCTTTTCTAGCTTCAGGTGACTTCAGGCTGTGGCGTCACCTGTAGCAGCAGACTTCCCATTCCAACCTTTGTCTTCATATGGCCTTCTTCCCTTGGTCTCCATGGGATTTCTCCTCTTCTTATGAGGGTGCTAGTCATTGGATTTAGGGCCCACTCTAATATAGTATGATCTCATTTTGACGTTATTATATCTGCGAAGACCCTGTTTCAAATAAGGTCGTATTCTGAGTTTGTAGATGGGTGTGAATTTGGGGAGGATACTACTGAAGTCACTGTAATGCTCAAACCCTTTGTATGGCTTGTATCTTTGGTGCCATGGTGGTAAAGAATCTGCCTGCCAATCCAGGAGGTGCAAGAGACGCAGCCTTGATCCCTGAATCAGGAAGATCCTCTGGAGGAGGAAGTGGCAGCCCACTCCACTATTCTTGCTTGGAGAATTTGATGGACAGAAGAGCCTGGTGAGCTACAGTCCATAGTGTTGCAAAGAGTCAGACACCACTGAGCGACTGAAGACACAGACATCCTCACAGCAACTCTTTCATGATGAAATGGAATTCATATTTTAAGGCAAGACAAGAAAAATTTAAACGTAAAGCTTTTCTCTGCCCTTTTGGGCCTCCCCCATCCCTGTATTATGCATTAACCAGACCTCCCCAGTGGCAGAAACACTTGTGCAACTATAAAGATCAAACTGTCTTCTTCTGACACCAGTCATTTAACTCCTGTCTCAATCCTGTAAGGGGTCATGATGACCCACCACTTGCCTTGAGCATACAGACATCGTTGGTGAACTTTATGTATAAAGCCAATATATGACTTTACATATAAAATAAATATATAATTTTCCTTAAAGATAGTGATTTGAGCAGGACAGACTGGGTCACTCAACCTGAGGCTGCACCTGATGAAAGTTCTTATTAGCTTAAATACTTACTTGCTGCTGCTGCTGCTGCTAAGTCGCTTCAGTCATGTCCGACTCTGTGTGACCCCATGGACTGCAGCCTACCAGGCTCATCCATCCATGGGATTTTTCCAGGCAAGAGTACTGGAGTGGGGTGCCATTGCCTTCTCCAAAATACTTACTTAGGACCTTATTAATATTGCTAACTCTATTACTTGTATTCTGTTTATTTTATAAGATTATTGTTACTTGCATTGCCAAAATATGTGATTGAGCTTCTGATAAAAATAGTGATAACCAGGTAACCTGAAATGACTGACCAAATATATTGTTATATAATGTCAATGGTCATAATAGTGTAACTCTAGATATGGTATAAAGTCACAAGAGGGAACCATATCTGGACCATAACAGACCAGTAAAATGGACAGTCCCGAGGCTTGGCTACTGTTACATGACCTATTCCAGTAATAGCACTTCGAGTGACCTGTCAATGAAATGCTTGCCTGACCTGAGAATGAGCATTCCTAGTGCCATGGTGCAAACTGGTCATAAACCACTTCCCAAAACATAGTCAAAATTAAGATCAAAAAAGACACAGTTACAAAATAAGGAATATTGTATGCCATCTAGTTCTATAAGAATTAAGTCATTAGCCACTGTAGTCCCTGACCTACAATACTCCCAGAAAGAAATTCAGGGTGAAGATCAGTTTGAGACACTTTGTGCTCTACAAAAACTGACTCTCAGATAATTATTTTCTAGAGAAAATTTTATGAACCCAGTTTCTCACATCTTCCCATACTTAGAAAAGTGCTAAAACCATCAATTAAGACATCTGTTCCTCTTGAATTCAGTTGCCCTCTGCCAAGACGGGTGTTGGCTGCACATATCTCTTCTCCAAAGTCTTATGTATACACTGGCTTCCCCTCTTACCTGTAGAGTTTTCTGAGAGACTAACTCCTGGGTTATAATTCTTAGATTGGCTCAAATAAGATTTTCCATTTCTTTCTTAGATTGACGAAGAATTTTTTGTCAACCTTGAAATAGGCAGTATTAATATTATGGACATTTTATAGACATAGAAGCTAAGGCCCAGAGAACTTCAATAAACTGTCTGAAATCAGATAGCTAGAAAATGGATTCAAACCTAGCTAGATCTGACTCCACAAGCCATCTAGTTTGATCCTTTGACTATACCATGTTGACTCCAATCCTTACCACAATAATATGTTCAGAATAGATTTGATGGTTAGAAGAGTTCTTATTTTAATAACCCTGTATTGAAAACCATGGAACTGTGCCACTTTGCAAATACAACCAACACTTACTTGTAACTGTTCATAGCACTTTCACAAATCACTGGGCAAAAATTCAAACATCATGAAAATGGGAGAGACCCAACCCATGAGTCCTCTAGTCCTGAGATCACTCTTCAGGGAAGCTCGCCCTCGGGGTCTGGAAGAGAGGAGGAGAGTTAAAGCAGTTCTCTGCCCAGACACTGAGGAACCACTGCCAAGACAGTCTTCACCTTGGCCAGGGTGTGAAACTGAAGGCAATTGTCAAATGAACTAGGACCACCTCAGGATCTGCTTTAGGCTAGAATGTACTCAAAAGGAAACCCGAGTCATCACAGCACAGCAACTGGCTCATATCTGCTCAGAATGACGTTTACAGTTTTATGGGTTTATTTGTAGTAAGAAGCCAAAAAAATATTATACCTTATCATGGTTTTCCCCCTGACCTTTATAAATAATGTGCATGGCAGCTACAAGCAAAATTTCTTTTATGATTTCCCCTGTGAAATACTTTTCAACTATCCAGCCTGGGAATATATTTACTTCTGTGATCTAAATTCTCTCCCTGGTTTGCATTAGCTTCTACCAAACCTCTGGCCTAGAATTTATCATTGGTTGAAAGCCAGCTGGTCAACAAGAACATTTAAGAGTTTGTCTTTGTTTAGTTTCCCCTTTCTAGGAATTTAAACACAAATGAGACATTTCAGTGTTCTGAGATGGCATCTGTTTCCTTCTTTCTGCAGTTCCTCTTTCCTCCACTCCTTTTAGCTCTTCATCCCCTACCCTGCCTCCCTCTCCTCCTCATCTCCTTTCCTCTCTCTTTCCTCGTCCGTCTTTTCCTCTCTCTTGCCTCTCCCTCTTATCCTTGCCCCAACTGTCTCTCTTTATCTCTCTCCCTTGTCTCTCCAGGCTTTCTTAATCATTTTGATATTTGTCAGATCCATGTAGCCTTATTAAGCCAAGCAATTAGGGTGTATTTTTTTTTTTTTGTCAAATGTCTTAAAAAATAATTTCCGCCAACTCCCTAGCTTCCAATGTGCATTGGTGCCAAGAAAGTCCAGAATGTTTACTCTGCTGAGAAAATTAATTGTGACTTCGAGGCATAAACCTTCTCTCAACTTCCCTCCCAACTCCTCTGCACTTTTGAATAATCCACACTCATCCTTTCTTTCCTCACTGATATTTCAGAAATGCTCATCTCTTTCTGCTTCCTCAATTGCCCACTCTATAAAGTTTTATTTTTTTCTTCTCTGCCTAGAAGCATTCTAAATATCTCTTGCCTAAAAAATCTCTCCCTACCCTTCCTTTTCTTCCTTTGATTCACTACCTAATCCTTGAAATAGTAAACTTGACTCTCGGTCCTCTTTTGCCCGCTTCTCTCTTGCTCCTTTATATGCTAAATACTAATTTCTGCTACTCCTTCTACAAAACTCACTAGTCTTCAAAAATTATTTTTGCAAGGTTAATCAAGTATCTGTTATCAATACATCTGAGAGTTTCTTTTCCTCTCAAGTAACTTCACTTGAATTTTCTATAGTTTAATGCTTTTATTGACCAATCATGCCACCTTTGTTAAAGGTATTTTATGTCTTAGCTTGTAGAGACTTTCTCTGAATTCTTGAAATCCATGTACTTTATAATTCCTCCTCAGACCCCTGTAGTGCATCCTTTAATTAGTTCCATTCCCTAAGCTTTATTTCAGACAGTGTGATCTTTGGTTGCTTCTCTTCTCTCCTCTCCCTTCCCACTGATTTGTCTTCAAGTGTTTCCAGATCTTCAGTTATTATCTAGAGTCACGTTTCCAAGTACAAATCTGCACCAAAGGCACCTAGGGGTTGACAAGTTTGGGGACTTTGGGAAACAGAGTTTCCATAGACATAACCTGCCACGGTTGCAATAGATTTGGGTTGTCCTATAAGGAGTGGCAAAATGGAGGAAGAATACAGGTGTATCCTTTTCAGAGACACGTGTGGATTTCTAGACATACCCAATGAGAGATGGGTAGGGATAGCAGGGAATTTTTAGGTGGCTGTATGTGTTATGGAGAATGGGGCAAGAAATATAGAATACTGTGTACAATATGATTTCACATGGATCTACAGTTTCGTAAGGCTCCTGTACAATCTGGTCACACTGCAATTTTTACAGATACGTGAATCAAATGCTCCGGAGGACTTCGGGGTCAGGGCAGCTCAGAAGCATCCCAGCTGCAAGTCTAGTGGCTTGCTCAGATTGTAAACTCCTCTGAGGAGGGCTGCTGGCTTTCCTGCTGGAACTGCTACTTTGAGGAAGGTTTGTGACAATGTCAGATCTTGGGTTTTTGCTTAATTGATTGGTTGTGTCCAATTCTTTGAGACCTTTTAGACTATAGCCCACCAGGCTCCTCTGTCCATGGGACTTTTCAGGCAAGAATACTGGAATGAATTGCCATTTCCTTCTCCAGAGGATCTTCCTGACCCAGGGATCAGACTTGCGTCTTTCATGTCTCCTGCACTGAAGGCAGATTCTTTACCCACGTAGCCAGTGGGGAAGCCCTGATCTTGGGTTGCAGGGCTGTATTTCCCAAGGCTGCTTAGGGGATGTTGGTGGTGGTCTGGTGGGTAAGGATTTGGGGGGCCCGGTTCAATCCCTGGTCAGGGAACTAGACCCCACATGCAGCAGCTAAGACCTGGTGCAGCCAAATAAATTACTTGAAAAATGAAAGGACTGCTTGGGGCTTATCTACCGGTTCAAAGTAGACAATGCGGAGTGGGACTCAGGCCTTCACAGGGAGTCCATTGGAAATGAATCTGGGCCTGGGTGGTGAATCCATCTGTGATGGCCCTGGACAGTTCTGTTTTCTGGTCTTGCCTTCTTGTCAACTATTTGTTTTTGTTAGGGGAGCGATTGCTCCTTTGATTCCTAGTTTTGTTGTTGTTGTTGTTTTAATTAGAGTTCACTCA
The DNA here is from genome assembly GCA_006410675.1 of Oreotragus oreotragus. Taxonomy (NCBI): domain Eukaryota; kingdom Metazoa; phylum Chordata; class Mammalia; order Artiodactyla; family Bovidae; genus Oreotragus; species Oreotragus oreotragus. The sequence goes on from SJYX01006886.1 coordinate 260,173, forward strand.
CTGACACTGTGCTTCTAATATTAACCCCATTCAGACTTGGCCTCTTCTATAGTAGTTACCTGAGTAGCTGCACTTTATTTTGATTGTGCTTCAATAAACAAAGATATTTTGCTGAAAAAAAATATCATTTCAACACTAGAACCAGATTTTTCAGTCATCCTAATTAACACCTAGAATGTAACACTCTTTATGATCTGGTAACTATATTTGAAATTTCTCTAGTTTCTATCATTCTCAAACTTAAAGGTATATCACAATGTGTGTGAAAAAACATATTCTTGGGCTCAAACCCTAAAGTTTCTAATTCAGTGGACCTGCAATGGGAAGTGAAAATCTGCATCTCAAATAAGTTCCTGAGTGAAGTTGATGCTTCTGGTTTTGACCTTACACTGCTCCAGTTTATGAAGTCCCTTAGAAAATATCAGAAACCATTGTTATCTCTGGTAATAAAGGTTATACACAAAAAACTTTTAAACATCTTTTTCCTTCCTTTTTACTTTTTCATCTCTTTCCTTTTCTTTATGATTTTTTTTTCTTTTCCTTTTCCTCTCTCCCTCTTTTTCTTCTACTTAATCCCCACAGAACATTTTCCTACTGGGCACCCAGGTACAGAGAATGGTACCCATTCATTCCTAGCCTTTAGACCCATCAATAGAATAGTCCTAGAATTCAGATAAATGATGGATCCAACCAAATGAAACTTTTGAGGTTTTATATCTAAAATAAATTAATTTGATTTTTAAAGTCAAAGTTACTACATAGTCTTTAGGAGAGTTTTGCTGTTGAGAGTGAATTTACCCTATGTTTTTGAAATGACTTAATTCAAGGCTGGGAATCTGAACATGCTAAAATTCAAAACAGAATCCTTCAAGTTAAAACATGTGTCATGTCAATGAACCATTTCTTGCAATGTTACCCTTTGGCCTCTCTCTATTCAGAGTAGTAAAGCCTTGATTAATCATATGAAATCAACCAAACTGAGCCATTAATTGCCTGAATTGTTTTAGAAAGTTAATCTGAGCAAACAAACTAATTTCAGAGATTTATTTTAATAATAATAATAATAATATATACCTTTGGATTTGTTCACACTAAACTCAAGCTCTTACATCTTCTCACATATAATTTTGGCAACAGAATTCAGAGTTACTAATACTCAGAAACTAAAGTTTCAAGCTCAAAAGATAAAAGTTACCTGGAGCTGACTGCTTAAGGCAGGAAAGTAGGTGATTCATTATTAAAACAAATAAATAAAAATAAGTGAGCAGTGTTGGTATAGGGGCAATAGGGTACTATGAATAGCATCCTTGGGACTGGATTAATATACCTTCCTGGGGTCAAGTCATCCTGTCATGGCCAAAAAGTAGGATATTGGATATATTGTCAAATCATCTTTCTGGCTTTGGGTTTAAAATCATTTATGACAGTATTGGCAGCCCACTCCACTATTCTTGCCTGGAGAATCCCATGGACAAAGGAGCCTGGCAGGTGACAGTCCATGTGGTTAGAAGAGCTGGACACAACTTAGCAACTAAACCATTGGCATCACCATGACAGTATTATGAATATCAAAAATTATTGATAACACTTTTTAAAATATAAAGGACTGTGGACATTGTGACAGGCCACTTTTGAAATGGGTCCCCGTGATCTCACCTACTAGCATTTATGCCCTTGTCTGATCATCTTTTCTGGTGTGCTAGCTTGATGTAATGACTTGCTTCTAATAAATAGAATATAACAAATGTGATAGGATTTCACATTCAGATTAGGCTGTAAAAGATTGTGACCTCTCTCTCTTTCTCTGCTTTTCTTGTTTACTTGCTCTGATGAAGCAAGTTGCCATACTGTGAGTTACCCTATGAAGAACCTCATGTGGCAAGGACTGGAATGCTTCCTCCAACCACCAGTCAGCCAGGTCAAATAACCCATGAGGCATTGAATCCTGCCAACAACCACATGAGGGAGCTTGAAGGTCGACCTTTCCCTAGCTGAGTCTACAGCCACAGTCACCAACTTGATAGTCTGGGACAATACTTGAGGCACAATTTACTCCCATATTCCTGATCTGCAAAAACAGGGAGATAACAAATGTGTGTTGTTTTAAACAACTATGCTTTACAGTAATTAATCAGGCAGTTATAGTTAATAGGTACAAAAATGAAAAGTGTTGTAATTTGAAAATTTGAAGGTTTTGGGGGAAAATGATAGCCACTTCGTTGGATTGTTCTAAGTCTAAATGTATTACACATCGATAGTTACACATCAGAAGTGATTAACATAGTGGTGACCAATAGTAAATGTTTAATGATATTCACACTTTGCATAAATTTTCTGTCTGAAACCTTTCCTACTGCAATGGTGATCTTATTATATATCCATGTGGACTGTAGTTTGTATTTGACACAGATTAGAGAAGCTTTTGCTTTAAGATGGAGTGGGGTTTTGGTTGGGGATAAAATTGCTGAATGAAATAGCACCTCTTGTGCTTTTAAGCTTCCCTTTGTGGGAAGCTCAAAGTGGGAGTACACACTAGCTATACTTGTTAAAATAAAAAATCCTCAACATCAATATATAATATTTAAAAGGGAAAAACAAAATCACAACAAGTTGCATACCCATCAGGAAAGTTAAAACCCACCCTGATACATCATGAAACTCTCATGGATAGAGAAAGAAAAAATAGTAAAACCATTTTGGAAAACTGTTTTAGAAGTTTCCTAAAAGAAGCAGTTAACTTAAGCAGTTAAACCCACAGTTACCCTATGAGGTAGCTTATCAACTTCTCAGTGTTTATCTAAGAGAAATACAACCATATGTCCACTAAGTTTGGTACAAGACTGTTCCTAGAAGCTTTATTCATAATATTTAATCAGTTCATTATCAGGAAAATGGGTAAACAAACTATAATATTAATATGATGGAAAACTACTTAGCAATAAAAAGAGAACTTTTGAGACACCTAATAGTATGAATGAGTGAAAGAAGCAAGATGCAAAAAGAGTTATTACTTACTTACGTACTTACTATATGATCACATTTAGATGATATTCTAGAAGAGGTAAAACGAATCTACGGTGATAAAAACCAGGATAGTGGCAGCTTTTGTGTGTAGTGGGAGGAATAGGAGGATCGATTGGGAAGAGGCGTGAAGAAACCTTCTGGGATGATGGAAACTTTTTGTATCTTGATAGAGGTTTAGGATGTATGGATGCCTGCATTTGCCAAAACTGATAGAACAACTATATGATCACATTTAGATGATATTCTAGAAGAGGTAAAACGAATCTACGGTGATAAAAACCAGGATAGTGGCAGCTTTTGTGTGTAGTGGGAGGAATAGGAGGATCGATTGGGAAGAGGCGTGAAGAAACCTTCTGGGATGATGGAAACTTTTTGTATCTTGATAGAGGTTTAGGATGTAAGGATGCCTGCATTTGCCAAAACTGATAGAACTGTACATTAGGGAGTTGTTTACTTCACTTTATGTAAACTATTAATATATCTAAATGTTAGAGATACTGGCTTTGAGTAAGTGCAGGCTTGTGTTGGATTTTGAGAAGAAAGAGGTGTATGTGTGACTTATCTTGCAATCATGAGAGAAGCATTATGGTGATTAAGTAACCATGCCCACTTGGGGGAAAATATGAAAAAAGATAGAAGGCACTAAATAAAACATTTTCTTACTTTAAAAACTTCCTAAAAATCCCTTAAAAGCATACAGTGTTTTTATTAGGGACACATAAAGATAACAATATCAGTTTTTGCTTTGATCTAGATTCTTACTTGGCAAGTATCTGAGTGTCAGGTGGGGTAAACATGACTAGGTTGCTCTACATTATGAGAATTGACTGTTTTGCAATCATCTGGAAAATTTAAACAATCCACACATTAACCACTGTAGTCCAACCCAACATGTCAATGTTATCTTGCTATCTTGTAACCAAAGGGAAAAAAAATCACTTTTTTTTTTTACCTTTAACATTAAAAAAAAAAGAATCTTGCTCAATATGCTTGTTTCAGTGGCCTTTATAAACATAACATTGTTAGTTAAAACCCTATGTGTGAAAAGTTACATTTTGAAGACATTCATTTCTTCTCTTTGTAGTCCTACCATTCACTGCTGACTGTGGAGTTACTGCTGTGCTTGCATTGATGCTAGTGGTTTACCATTAATGAAAGCATTCAGATGTCTGTGGGTGGACTCAAGAAAGAAGATGGCAACAGATAGCATGTGGTTAGTAAAACAAAGCCAAATATTGTACAGTAGAAACCTAAGCCCAACCAAAATAGATCTTTTCATGGAGAAAGTCAGATTTTGAGCCTCAGCTGTTATGTTTAGTCTGATTCTGTGAGATATCAAGGAACAATGTTTGGATATATTCAACTGTGGCGGGCCTTTGCGGCATTTTTTCCTTGCTAAAGGAATAATTTGGCGGTACTTTCTGACTGTTATTACAAGCTCAATTAACTCTGGGTTCTGGTAGTAGAATCAGAATGCTGGTAGGACAGGAATTTTAACCGGAAAGCAGTCAATCAAGACAAATATTAGAGTTCAGTAAGCAAGTTTATACACTGATTGATATTTTCATTAGCCACAAGACTGTGGTTAATACTATTCACTATTGATTATTGTCCATTCGTAGCATTATGGAAATTGGGCCAACTCTGTACTGGGAAGTTGAAGAAAATAGAGTTAATTCTGAATACAAGCATACCTTGTTTTCTTGTGCTCTGTTTTATTCATCTAGCTGTTTCTTCATCACAGGGATAAAGAACTACAGTGTTGATAATCCCTATCTTCCTGCAGTTTAAATAGCTCTGATGAACTTCAGTCCCCAAGAAATGTTCTTCTTCTCTTGTCTGTTGCCATCAGCAGTGACAAGAAATGCAGGACTCTTTTCTTATATTCTTGAATTTTTGGCAGAGCATTGTGAGGGGAAAAGTCTTTTTAGTTCACTGTTTATTTGGATATACTTATCTCAGAAAATAACCTAACATTTCACAAGTCTAGATTTTTTCTGAGGGGTTTAAAATGAGTTTATAGCTGTCCTTTACAGAGAGTCCAGGTTGTAAACATCCAAGCATTGAAAACATTTAATGGAAGATGTCCCTGGTACTGGCAAACTATTTACAGCTCTTTTCATTCCACCATTTCATCTGGTATATCTCTTTCGATTGGCTCACTTAAAACTGTCAGAGTTTTGTGAAATTCACCAGGGACAGCCTTTAAAGACCTTTTAATTATGTAAATTGTAGATCACTATAGCTTTCCAGATAACATAGGGTTATTTTTTTAAAATCCTCAGGCAGGAGCACCCAAAATATAAAATCTTTTCCTCTCCACTGCAAGAACTAGAATTCTTGCCTGAGGCCACTTTTTAATAAAGGTCCCTTATTACCAATCACCAGCTGAATGAATTAAGTTTTTTTTTTAATCAAACCAACAAATCAATCCCCTTCCAAAATCAAGGTCTTATTTTTTCCCTCTGATTATTCTTCACTTTGTAACCCATCTTGAAGTTCATCTCATTATCCTCATCATTATCAAAAACATATATTGCCGATGGGCAGTATAGTTACAAGCAAAGGGAAATACAGAACAGATTACTCAGAATGTAAAAGAACATTTGGTTGACTAAGATGCTCATTGATTTTCTCTGAACTCTCTCCCCTCCTCTTGGTTTTATATATACTGATTTTGTTGATTAGGTCATTTCCCCAAAGGAAAACAGTTGGTGCCAGAGACTCTTAAAGATGTGGTAGCACAATTAAGAGTGAGAGGTTTCTTCAATCCTTCAATCAAAGAAGTTGAAGACACAGTGAGAGGGGAGGAAAAGAGGAAGGACACGTGCTGATTAATCTGGTGTTTCAAAGAAACCTTCAAAGAGTTAGGACAACAAATCCCTTAAGCTCGTTGATCAGATATTGGTGGACCTATTGTTGAGAAAGAATTTTAAATGTTCATAACTTTGTGGCCATCACTGTCTCAATTCTTTTCTTTCCAGGAGTAAATGAACTGATTCTAAACACAAAGATTAATTCCTCTAAGTATTTCCACTTACTCCTTGGAAATGCTGCCCTGCTTCCTCTAAAGCCGGGTTTCTCAGTCTTGGCCCTTCTGACAGTTTAAACCAAATAATTGTGGGGCCTGTACTCTGCATTGTAGAACGCTTACCAGCATTCCTAGCCTCTACCCAGTAGATGTCTATATAAGAGCTCCCCAGCTATAACAACCAAAAATGTCTCTAGACACTGCCAAGTATCTCTTAGAACACAGATACACCCCCAGTAGAGATACAGAGGAAGAAAGCACAAATTACAGGTTATACCATCCAGTCTATAAGTATGAATGTGTTCTACATGGAGAACACAATCGATAATAATTTATTGTCTTACAGAGCCCAAGTCACTGGACAAACAGGTATGGTTCAGGAATGTTTGGTTAAAAGCACTAAATTGAATCCTATGGCAGACATAAACAAAATGAAAACTTACAGAAAACTCAGTCCTATGAAATGAATCATAGGACTGAAGATAAAGCTAAAGAACCAGATGTCAGAAAGGACAAGAACCAATGAAACTCCTGTCCTCTGAGAAGTTTTTGTCTGCTTGATGAAAGGAAATAGTGAATATCTCAGGGCTCATGCATTAGGTGGGCTGCCGTCTATGGAATCACACAGAGTCGGACACGACTGAAGTGACTCAGCAGCAGCAGCATGCATTAGGAAGTCATCTTACTTTCAGTCTTAAAGAAAGCCCAACATTCTAACCTGGGTCACATAATCATCCATTGACCAGGAACAGACAGCCCCTTGAGTATCATATGCAAAGACTTCACCTAATGGGGCAAAATTAAGTACTGTCACACTAGAAATGAATGTATTCTCAGAAGAACAATGACCCTGTTGCTATTCCCTTCAACAGTGTTGGAGGGTAGATATTCTCATTCTTTACAGATGACGACATTTCAATTAAGTGTGTAAGTAACTTGCACCAGGTCACAACGTTAGTAAACGGTTAAATCAAGATTGCAATTCAGATGTGCCTGACTTTGAAGTCTCTAATCCTTCCTGCACATTCCACTGTTCTTATATTTACGGAAATTCTTAGTCACTCATCTATTTGATTAACCACAATAACCAATAAACAGGCATCTGAGGAGGGCCAATGAGATCCAGCTTCATGATGTAAAGTGAAAATGTTGATTGCTCAGTTGTGCCTGACTCTCAGTGATGTCCAACTCTTTGTGACCCCCATGGACTGGGGTGTCCTGCGTTGCTGGCATATTCTTTTCTTTAATTAATTTATTTGTTTTAATTGGAGGCTAATTGCAATATTGTGGTGGTGTTTGCCATACAATGACATGAGTCAACCACAGGTGCACATGTGTCCCCCTATCCTGAAACCCCCTCACGTCCCTCCTCACCCCGTCACTCTGGGTTGTCCCAGAGCACGGACTTTGAGTGCCCTGCTTCTTGTGTCGACTTGCACTGGTTTTCTATTTTACATATGGTAATACATGTTTCAATGCTAATCTTTCATATCATCCCACCCTTGTCTTCTCCCACAGAGTCCAAAAGTCTGTTCTTTATACCTGTGTCTCTTTCGCTGCCTTGTATATAGGATCGTCATTACCATCTTTCTAATTCCACATATATGCATTAATATACTGTATTGGTGTTTCTCTTCCTGACTTACTTCACTCTACATAATAGGCTCCAGGTTCATCCACCTCATTAGAACTGACTCAAATGCATTCTTTTTTATCGCTGAGTAGTATTCTGTTGTCGGGGAAGGCAATGGCACCCCACCCCAGTACTCTTGCCTGGAAATCCAATGGACGGAGTAGCCTGGTGGGCTGCAGTCCATGGGGTCGCTAACAGTCAGACAGACTGAGCGACTTCACTTTCACTTTTCTCTTTCATGCATTGGAGAAGGAAATGGCAACCCACTCCAGTATTCTTGCCTGGAGAATCCCAGGGATGGGGGAGCCTGGTGGGCTGCCGTCTATGGGGTCACACAGAGTCGGA
>SJYX01006886.1:275886-295681 GCA_006410675.1 Oreotragus oreotragus
GGGACGCTCCTGCCCGATTCTGAAAGCACCGCAGCCCGCGCCTGCCGCGCCTCCCTGCCCTGCCCCCACTGGGTAATGGCGGACGCAGGCGTTTGTGCTGCTTTTCCGCTGGGCAAGTTACTGTTGGGCTTGTAATCTGTTGGTTTTAATTGTTCATTTATTTTTCCTTCCTGTTATGTTGCCCTCTGTGTTTACAAGGCTCGCCACAGACTCGGCAGGAAGAGTGTTTCCTGGCGTTTGGAAACCTCTCTTCTTAAGCTTCCCTTCCCAGGACGGGCTTCCCTTCCCGGGACGGAGCTCCCTCCCCACCTCCTTTGTCTCTTTTTTTTCGGCTTTTATATTTTTTCCCCTACCTGATTTTGAAGTCAGTGCTCTGCTTTTCTGGGTGCCTGATGTCCTCTGCCAGCATTCAGAAGTTGTTTTGTGGAGTTTGCTCAGCCTTGAGATGTTCTTTTGATGAATCTGTGAGGGAAAAAGTGGTGTCCCCGTCCTATTCTTCTGCCATCTTGGACCTGATTTTTGTAGACTTTTTGATAGCAGCCATTCTGACCAGCATGAGATGATACCTCATTGTGGTTTTGATTTGCATTTCTCTGATAATGAGTGATGTTGAGGATCTTTTCATGTGTTTATTAGCCATCTGCATGTCTTGTTTGGAGAAATGTCTGCTTAGTTCTTTGGCCCACTTTTTGATTGGGTGTTCGTTTTTCTGGTATTGAGCTGCATGAGCTGCTTGTATATTTTGGTGATTAATTCTTTGTCAGTTGCTTCATTTGCTATTATTTTCTCCCATTCTGAAGGCTACCTTTTCACCTTGCTTATAGTTTCCTTCGTTGTTTAAAAGCTTTTAAATTTAATTAGGTCCCATTTGTTTATTTTTTTCTGGAAGATGGTCATAGAGGATCTTGTTGTGATTTATGTTAGAGTGTTCTGCCTATGTTTTCCACTAAGAGTTTTATAGCTTCTGGTCTTACATTTAGATCTTTAATCCATGTTGAATTTATTTTTGTCTATGGTGTTAGAAAGTGTTCTAGTTTCATTCTTTTACAAGTGGTTGACCAGTTTTCCCAGAACCACTTGTTAAAGAGATTGTCTTTTCTCCATTGTATATTTTTGCCTCCTTTGTCAAAAATAAGATGTCCATGCTGCTGCTGCTGCTGCTAAGTCGCTTCAGTCGTGTCCAACTCTGTGTGACCCCATAGACGGCAGCCCACCAGGCCCCGCTGTCCCTTGGATTCTCCAGGCAGGAACACTGGAGTGGGTTGCCATTTCCTTCTCCAATGCATGAAAGTGAAAAGTGAAAATGAAGTCACTCAATCATGTCCGACTCTTCGCGACCCAGTGGACTGCAGCCCACCAGGCTCCTCCGCCCATGGGATTTTCCAGGCAAGAGTACTGGAGTGTGGTGCCATCACCTTCTCCATTAAGCTTCTAATTCCATCAGAAAAAGGAACTGGAGGAAAAACAAAGCTGACATAAATTAGTTCTATTAGGCAAGATTATAAAGGAAGTAGGGTGTCCCTAGTGGCTCAGCAGTAAAGAACCCACCTGCCAATGCAAGAGATGCAAATTTGACCCTTGGGTTGGGAAGATCCCCTTGAGAAGGAAATGGCAACCCTAGCTGCCACTTTAATATCGGCAACTCTATAATGCAACTCTGGTATTATTTCCTGGGAAGTTCCATGTGTAGAGAAGCCTGGTGGGCTACAGTCCATGGGATCACAAACAGTCAGACATGACTTAGTGACTGAGCACATGAAGAAAGTAGGACTTGAGATAATTAAAAAATGACTTATAAACTTAAATTTCCATCAGTCATGAAACACAGTACATTTAGTTTCTGATGGCTATCATAAAAAATGAACTGAAATTTATTCTCTCGCAATCCTGGAGTCCAGAAACCTGAAATCAAGATGTTAGGGCACACTTCACCAGAGGCTTCAGGGGAGGTTCTGTCGCTTGCAGCTTCCAGATTCTGGCCTGTGTCAGCATCCCTTGGCTTGTGACCCCATCACTCCAATCTCTACCGCTATTATCACCTGGCTGTCTCCTTTTGTGTGTTCGTCTCTGATCTCCTTCTGCCTTACTTTTATAGTGATTCTTGTCATTGGATTTGGGGACCACTTAGATCACCCAGGATGATCTTCTTATCTCAAAATCCTTAATTTAATTCTATCTGCAAAGAGCCCTTTTCCAAATAAGTTAATATTCACAGAATCTGGTAATTATGAAATGGACATATTTGGTGAGGTGAGCACCAATTAACCCACTACACAAAATATAATTTGCTTGTTGACTCTGACCTATAACTCTGTTTTTGTTCCTTGGGGAGATAAAGCCCATAGACTTGGAGAAAAATAAAATATAGTAATTAAGTTCACTTATTCTGGAATCAGAGAGGGAGTGTTTGTTTGCAATTCTGACACATACAAGCTGTATAAGTTAGGTCATTATTGACCTCCCAAAGCCTCAATATCTCATATATAATAATCACCATAATAATGCTTTTGAATGTATTGTATACCAATAACTGTGCATTCATTACACACACCATATTTAATCTTAAAGTAAATTCATGGAAGCCAATATCATCATTGTCCCCATCTTAATGATGAGGAAGCTGAAGCATTAGACAGGTTACATTTCATGTCTAGAGTCATAACCTACTAAGTGGCATCAAACCCATATTGCTGAACTATAACTGTCTCAATACTAGGTTACAAATAGAAGGGGGAAAGTAAAAGCAGTGACAAATTTTACTTTCCTAGGCTCCAAAATCATTGTGGACATTGACTGTAGCCATGAAATTAAAAGATGCTTTCTCCTTTAAAAGAAAACCATCACAAACCTATAGACTTCATATTAAAAAGCAGAGATATAACTTTGCCAACAAAGGTCTCTATAGTCAAAGCTATGATTTTTTCCATTAGTCATGTATAAATATGAGAGTTGGACCGTAAAGAAGGCTGAGTGCTGAAGAATTGATGTTTTGAATTGTGGAGCTGAAGACTCTTGAGAGTCCCCTGGACAGCAAGGAGGTCAAATTAGTCAATCCTAAAGAAAATCAATCCTGTATATTCACTGGAAGGACTGATGCTGAAGCTGAATCTCCAATACTTTCACCACCTGATGCGAATAGCTGACTCCTTAGAAAAGGCTCTGATGCTGGGAAAGACTGAGGGCAGGAGGAGAAGGGGACGACAGTGGATGAGATGGTTAGATAGTGTCACTGATTCAGTGGGCATGAATTTTGGCAAATTCCAGGAGACTGTGGAGGACAGGGGAGCATGGCATGCTACAGTCCATGGGGTCACAGAGAGTTGGACATGGCTCAGTGACTGAACAACAACATAATACCTAACTAGAAAATTCAGTTCAGTTCAGTTCAATCGCTCAGTCGTGTCCGACTCTTTGCGACCCCATGAATCGCAGCACGCCAGGCCTCCCTGTTCATCACCATCTCCCGGAGTTCACTCAGACTCACGTCCATCGAGTCAGTGATGCCATCCAGCCATCTCATCCTCGGTCGTCCCCTTCTCCTCCTGCCCCCAATCCCTCCCAGCATCAGAGTCTTCTCCAGAAAATTACTGAAGGTATTAAAAGAGACGGCACCTGGTGCATGAGTCCCTTAACAATAGTCATTGTTGAAACTAAGCCATAACACTTCACCAAAGAATTTGCACAGATGTAAAATAAGCACATGAAAAGATGCGCCACGTCATGTGCTCACCATGCAGTCATAGTGCGCAGTGAATTAGTGTTTTCCAGGAACGGGATATGGAAACCTGATGACCTATTGGACAGACAAAGTTCATAGGGTGAAGGAGTTAAAAGTTCATAGGGTGAAGGAGTTAAAAGTTCATAGGGTGAAGGAGTTAGAGTTTCTTCTTTTGGAAGAAAGTAGGGGTGGCGTGTGGCCAAGGAGAGAAGGCAATGGAAGAGCAGGAGATCTTGAGTCATCTTTGTTTTAGNTGATGACCTATTGGACAGACAAAGTTCATAGGGTGAAGGAGTTAAAAGTTCATAGGGTGAAGGAGTTAAAAGTTCATAGGGTGAAGGAGTTAGAGTTTCTTCTTTTGGAAGAAAGTAGGGGTGGCGTGTGGCCAAGGAGAGAAGGCAATGGAAGAGCAGGAGATCTTGAGTCATCTTTGTTTTAGTTCTTTGACACATGCATTGAGTACTCACCACATTCTAGACGCTGAGCTAAATGTTTACATGCATTGTCTTTACAACCTTTGCACCAGTTGTTGAGGGTGTGGATGCTTTGACACCATTTTATGTATAGACTCCAGGCCCCACACCGCCAACCAATGAGCAAATAGCTCAGGAAAAAAGCAGTAGAGAATGCGCGGCTCGCAGCACCATATTTCCCTTTGTCTTGAGTGCCCTGGCTTTTCTCTGATGTCTAACAGTTAATATTTGTATTTTATTCATGTTTTATAGTTGTTTTCTGGTAGAAAGGTGAATTTAATATAAACAACTCCATTTTACAGAAAAGGGAACTGAGGCTCAGAGTAATTACCTAAGGTGAGGCAATAAAGCTAATATCACAACCTAGAACTCTAATTCCAGAAACTATACTTTTAGGCCATTGTTTTCACTGAACTCACTGGTCACTTGCAGAATATAGTGTGTACTTTACATTCTAATTGGATATTTTCATGAAATAAAGGAATTAGTAGTTGATTCAATTCTCCCATAAAACACGAATACCACCACAAAATATATCCTATGTTAAAAGGCTTCTGCCATAAACCATTATCTTTTTATTTACTTTTTCTATTTTTAAATTACATCAGCATAAAAATAAAGCATATTCATTCAACGCAGTAACCTATACTTAGTGATAAACATTAGGCAGTTCTTAAACAAACACAAGAATTACTAGGTCAACTGAAAGAACATAAGCTTGCAACATGCCAAGAGGTCACATGCATTGAAAAAGAATGAGAAAAATGAGTGCGTCTGTATTGTTTACTGCCACTTTTGTTGAAACAAACTCTGGATGGGCAGTTTTTCCTATGAGGAACTGTGGCTTTGCTAGTGGTTTTGCATGAATCTGTGCAGCATATAATTGATGGTTTTTCAGTTATGAAGAGAATTACTAATATGTACCCAAACACTCTTTTTGAAAGTGAGAACATTCAAGTGCTGACTTGAAAGTTGGGAAATTTCAGATATAATAAAGACAGTAAATAGAGGAAGAATTTGTCTTTTAAAATTTAATGTATGTACATTTTCTATCATAGGTTAATTCATAAGGCAGGAGAAGAAGGAGCCACAGAGGATGAGATGGTTGGATGGCATCACCAACTCAATGGACATGAGTTTGAGCAAACTCTGAGAGTTAGCAAAGGACAGGGAAGACTGGCATACTGCTGTCCCTGGGTTGCAGAGTCAGACGTGACTTAGCAACCCCACAATAACAATTTTTAAAACAGTTTTAGTATCACAGCAAAAATTAAGAGGAAGTTACCTCCTGCTCTGAACAAACGCATAACTTTCTCCATTATCAGCATCCTCCACCAGAATGGTACATTTGTTAGAACTGATGAACTCACCTTGACACATTACATCACCCAAGTGCATAGTTATAATTGAGCTCACTTTGGGGGTTGTATATTATATGTGTGTACTAAGTTACTAAGTCGTGTCTGACTCTTTGTGATCCCATGTACTATAACCCAGCAGCCTCCTCTGTCCATAGAATTCTCCAGGCAAGAATACTGGAGTGGGTTGCTATGCCCTTCTCCAAGGGATCTTCCTGACCTAGGGATCAAGCCCCAGGTTTCCTGCATTGCAAGCTGGTTCTTGCGCATTATATAGGTTTGAACAAATGTATAATGACTCATATCTATTATTACACTGTCATACAGACTCTTTTCACTGTCCTCAAAAATCCTTCATGCTCTACCTATTCATTTCTCCCTCCACAAACCCTGGAAACCCCTATCTCCGTAGTTTTGCCATTTTCAGAATGTCATATAGTTGGAATCAAAGAACATTTGTAATAGGGCTTAACAAACGTTAGCTAGAGACTAGGGCTGGGATTAAGCAATTCCTGTGAATGCCACTTGGAAGTTCTAAAATTCGATTGCAAAATTTTTGACACCTCCAATTGCAATGTGAGATCTGTGTCCTTTTCCTATTTATTTGGGGTGATGTAAGTGACTCATTTATCACAAGCAGAATGTAGTAAAAATGACATGTTTAAACTCTCAAAGCTAAATCAGAATACAGTATCCACTTGGTTCTCTTGGAACACTCATCTTTGGGGCCCTGAAATAGTGTGGAAGAAATACTACTCTGTGGCTAGCATGCAGTGAGGAAGCTAAAGCATGAACGGCCACTTGTGGGTACTCTAACTGAGAGCCCCAGTGGAGGTCCCAGCCAACGGTCAGCATCAGCCACTGAGTATGTGAATTAAGATACCTCCTGATAAATCCAGCTCCAACTGTCCTGTCACACAGAGCCACTGAGTTGTTTGTTTTTTTTTTTTCCAGCAGAGGTCCCAGACATCATGAAGCTCTCTCTGAATTGCTGAATATAAAAATATTGAACTTAGTAAAGTGGTTGTTTTAGGACAGAAAACTTAAGGGTAGTTTGATATGGAGCAATATTAAAAGAAACAGTATCAAACTGTATTCTGTTTCTAACTCTTGTGTTAGTAATAAGTTAAGTGCTTAGGAAGGTAACTGAGCTATTACATCACATCAAGGGAATATCTGGGCTTCCCTGGTGGCTCAGAAGCAGAAGATATTAAGAAGAGGTGGCAAGAATACACAGAAGAACTGTGCAAAAAAGATCTTCATGACCCAGATAATCATGATGGTGTGGTCACTCACCTAGAGTCAGAGATCCTGGAATGTGAAGTCAAGTGGGCCTTAGAAAGCATTACTACAAACAAAGCTAGTGGAGGTGATAGAATTCCAGTTGAGCTCTTTCAAATCCTGAAAGATGATGCTGTGAAAGTGCTGCACTCAACATGCCAGCAAACTTGGAAAACTCAGCAGTGGCCACAGGACTGGAAAAGGTCAGTTTTCATTCCAATTCCAAAGAAAGGCAATGCTAAAGAATGCTCAAACTACCGCACAACTGCACTCATCTCGCATGCTAGTAAAGTAATGCTCAAAATTCTCCAAGCCAGGATTCAGCAATACGTGAACCGTGAACTTCCAGATGTTCAAGCTGGTTTTAGAAAAGGCAGAGGAACCAGAGATCAAATTGCCAACATTCACTGGATCATCAAAAAAGCAAGAGAGTTCCAGAAAAACATTTGTTTCTGTTTTATTGACTATACCAAAGCCTTTGATTGTGTGGATCACAATAAACTGTGGAAAATTCTGAAAGAGATGGGAATATCAGATCACCTGAACTGTCTCTTGAGAAACCTATATGCAGGTCATGAAGCAACAGTTAGAACTGGACATGGAACAACATACTGGTTCCAAATAGGAAAAGGAGTATGTTAATGCGGTATATTGTTACCCTGCTTATTGAATTTATACGCAGATTACATCATGAGAAATGCTCGGCTGGAGGAAGCACAAGCTGGAATCAAAATTGCTGGGAGAAATATCAGTAACCTCAGATATGCTGATGACACCACCTGTTTAGCAAAAAGCAAAGAAGAGCTAAAGAGCCTCTTAATGAAATTGAAAGAGGAGAGTGAAAAAGTTCGCTTAAAACTCAACATTCAGAAAACTAAGATCATGGCATCTGGTCCCATCACTTCATGGCAAATAGGTAGGGAAACAATGGAAATGGTGACAGACTTTATTTTGGGGGGCTCCAAAATCATGCAGATGGTGACTGCAGCCATGAAATTAAAAGATGCTTGTTCCTTGGAAGAAAAGTTATGACCAACCTAGACAGCATATTAAAAAGCAGAGACATTACTTTGTCAGCAAAGGTCTATCTAGTCAAAGTTTTCTATGGTTTTTCCAGTAATCATGTATGGATGTGAGAGTTGGACTATAAAGAAAGTTGAGCACTGAAGAATTGATGCTTTTGAGCTGTGGTGTTGGATAAGACTCTTGAGAGTCCCTTGGATTGCAAGGAGATTCAACCAGTCCATCCCAAAGGAAATCAGTCCTGAATATTTACTGGAAGAACTGATGATGAAGTTGAAACTCCAACACTTTGGGCACCTGATGTGCAGAACTGACTCATTGGAAAAGACTCTGATGCTGGGAAAGATTGAATGTGGGAAGAGAAGGGGATGACAGAGAATGAGATGGTTGGATGGCATCACTGACTCAATGGACGTGAGTTTGAATAAGCTCATGGAGTTGGGAAGCCTGGCATGCTGCAGTCCATGGGGTCACAAAGAGTCAGACATGATTGAGCGACTGAACTGAACTGAAGTGAGCAACTAACAATTTCACTTTCAAGGGAACATTTATATCAGGGTTCAGCAAACTCTTAGTAGCAGATCTTCAACTGGAATTTAGGAAGCTCTATGAACACCACAATGGATCAGTAGCTACTAAGTTAGTAGCTAAGTTAGCTACTTAGGAACTGTCAAGGAAAAAACAGAACTTTGATGTATAGGTCACTTTTTTCCTGTCTACCACATATCCTGCTGATACCCTCAAATACTCAAGGATTAATGCAGATGACACACCCAGCTCCACTGGAGGCATCTTTACTATCACAGCATTCAATCCTGTGAATCCACACTCTCTGGAATCAGTCCACATGTATCTTACCAAGTGTTCACAGATACTTGCTCTTCCACCTATAGGAAGAATGGGTGTCTTTTCTATTCTTTGTCTTTCCTCTATGTGCCCTCCCCTGTCTTCATTTTACTTCACTAATTCATCTAGACTTCATGGTTAATCATTGACACAATTTGAATACCAACACTAGCAACTCTTGCTCTCTTTTATTTCCAAAGCTTCTGCCTGGCAAACTAAGACCCCAGGTCAACCTACCATTTGCCTTCTCACTGCATAAGACTTGCTGCTAAGTCGCTTCAGTCATGTCCGACTCTGTGTGATCCCATAGACAGCAGCCCACCAGGCTCCCCCGTCACTGGGACTCTCCTGGAAAGAACACTGGAGTGGGTTGCCATTTCTTTCTCCAATGCATGAAAGTGAAAAATGAAAGTGAAGTCGCTCAGTCGTGTCTGACTCTTTGTGACCCCATGGACTGCAGCCCATCAGGCTCCTTCGTCCGTAGGATTTTCCAGGCAAGAGTACTGGAGTGGGGGTGCCATTGCCTTCTCCCACACAATCTAGTGTATCTTACCTTAAAAATGTTCATAAGCCTTCGCATGACTCTGACATCCTCTTTACAAACGCTCTTAGTGTTCTCCATCTCCTCCGGATTAAGCTTCTTATGAAGGTCTTCCATCATTACTATCCTACTTCTCTATTTCACCTCCCAACCATCCCTCCTTATATCTCCATCAGCATGCAAACACGCTAGTTTTCCCATCTTAAAATGCAGGCTTTTTTTTTTTTTTTACCCTACTCCTGCAAGTCTCCTCAGTTTCTGTATACACTTATATACAAATATTTTTTAAAGGGTTGTTTCCAATAAAGTTCTTATCCCCATCATCCCACTGAAACTTCTTTTGTCAAGCCCTTCCATGTTGTTATGTCCAGTTACCCATTTTCAGGCCATACCCTGACTTACTGGTAGCACCTGATATACTGGACTATTCTCTCCCTCCTTCCACATATACTTATATATATTCAGACTGTAGGCGTCCACATTTTCTTGGTTTTCCCCTTTCTTTCCCTGTCTTCATCCTGTTCCCCTTCTTCTCAAACCCATGGTTGATGGTCTTCTTCCTATCTATTCTTATTATCTTGTTAGTCTCAGCTAATTATAGTGCTTTAAGTGAAAGTGAAGTGAAGTGAAGTCGCTCCGTCATGCCCGACTCTTTGTGACCCTGTGGACTGTAGCCCGCCAGGCTCCTTTGTCTATGGGATTCTCCAGGCAAGAGTACTGGAGTGGGTTGCCATTTCCTTCTCCCTGTCTCTTATACACATCTAGATGTGTATAAGAGACAGCATTANAGTGAAAGTGAAGTGAAGTGAAGTCGCTCCGTCATGCCCGACTCTTTGTGACCCTGTGGACTGTAGCCCGCCAGGCTCCTTTGTCTATGGGATTCTCCAGGCAAGAGTACTGGAGTGGGTTGCCATTTCCTTCTCCAAGGGATCTTCTCGACCCAGGGATCGAACCCGGGTCTCCCACATTGGAGGTGGACGCTTTAACCTCTGAGCCACAGGGGAGCCCTGGTGTAAGTTCCCTCTATATGCCAATGACTTAAGTTTATAGCTTCAGACTATTTCTGTCTCCCAAATACCAGGCTCATATAACAGCTACATTTTTGAAATCTCCTCTTGGATATCTTGGATTTATCTCAATTTTAACATGTCCATAACCAAATTCTGTGGGCTTTCCTGGTGGCTCAGTGGTAAAGAATATACCTGCCAGTGCAGAAGATGGGGGTTTGATTCCTGGGTTGGGAAATCCCCTGGAGGAGGAAATGGCAACCCACCCAAGTATTCCTGCCTGGGAAATCCCATGAACAGAGGAGCCTGCTAGGGGCTCTGTGGGGCTGCAGAGGGGTGGGGCATGACTTAGCAACTAAACAAAAAACCACCAGCTGAATGCTACACTTCCACCTAAACTCTTTTCCACTTGCAGCCTTTCCCATCTCAGATAATGGTCATCCCATCCGTGAAGTTTCTCCGGCAAAAACGCTTAGAGTAACCCCTGATGTCTTTCAGTTACTCTTACACAGAATTTACGAGGAAAGCTTATTGGTGCTACCTTTAAAATACATTCACAATTCCAACAAGTTCTTACTTCCTCCACCCTTACTACCCTTGCCTGAGCCATCATTAACTTCTACCTTAGTAGTGTTCTCATCGGTACCCTGTCTGTTTTTGCCAGTCCTATGGCCTGTTCCAAAGACAGTGGGCAGTGGTTCATTCTCCCACTTAAACCCTGCAGTGGCGCTCCAGTCCACTCAGAGTAAGAGCCAGAGGCAAGACCATGGCCTTTAAGCAGCTCCACGATCCTTGATCCTCACATTTTTCACCTCATCTCTTTCAAACCCTGCACTTGTCCACTGCATTCCAGCCACACTGGCCCTTGTGTTTCTGCTCAAACATTCCATATACTTTCTAGAGACTTTGCAGTGACTGTTCTTAAGCCTGAAATAATCTTCTATCAAATACCCACATGACTCTCTCAAAATGCTCCAAGATTTTGTTCAAAGGTCATCTCCTTACTGTGGTCTGATCTGACCTTACAATTAAAGTGTCTTGTACTCTGTTGACTTTTCTTATTTTATAAGCTTCTTATTTGAACCCGTAAGTGTTGGAATTTCCCAGAATTTTATTAGTGCTCTATTTCTTTTTTCTCACGTCATACAATTTCTAATGATTTCCAGATACCCATCTCTAGCCTTAAGTTCTTTCCAGGGTTTTAATTTATGTGCTAAACATATGGAAAGATCTTCAAGGAGAGATTCTCATTAAGTATTCTTCTAGATCGCCCTCTCTTTCATTTCTATTTTCTGGACCATTAATAGCCAAATATTCCTTCTTCAAGTCAATTTCTATCTAGCGTATCTAGCTAAGATTATGCTGCATAATATGGAATACCTCTCCTGAGGAATACCTGAGGCTATGCATATAAAATGAGAAATGCTTATTCTTGTGGATCTGGGCTAATACTGAAGCTACCAAAAAATACTACGATTATGACACATATTGATACAGCATCAGTTATTCTCAAGTGCTAGTGAAAAAAAACATTGTAATTAAAATATTGTTTCTATGCTTTAACATAGGAGGCAAATATTGTGCTCAGCAATCATCTGAGAAAAATATTTATTTAATTTCTTTTTCTTAGGAGTACTTCTTTGAAGAGATTAAGAATAATAAGCTTCTGCTACTAGGTCCTGTGTGGAGCAATGTGGGTAGTATTTGGGATTCCTATGGAATAGCACACCTGTCAACAATAGGACTAAATCTCCATGATGAAATAATTTTAGGCAACATAGTTACAGATAAGAGAGAAAACTTAGTCAGAGTTTTTCTCACAAAACACAGGACTCAGTTCTTCCTCTGAGCAAGTATAATTAAGATCTGATATAGATAAATGGGTGGCCTGAGACAGACAGGTCATGGTGGAGAGTTCTGACAAAACATGGTCCACTGGAGAAGGGAAAGG
Source organism: Oreotragus oreotragus (assembly GCA_006410675.1). Lineage (NCBI taxonomy): Eukaryota > Metazoa > Chordata > Mammalia > Artiodactyla > Bovidae > Oreotragus > Oreotragus oreotragus. The sequence continues at coordinate 288,085 of SJYX01006886.1, forward strand.
CAAACCACTTCAGTATTCTAGCCTTGAGAACCCCATGGACAATATAAAAAGGCAGAAAGATAGGACACTGAAAGATGAACTTCCCAGGTCAGTAGATGCCCAGTATGCTACTGGAGATGAGTGGGGAAATAACTCTAGAAAAATGAAGAGACAGAGTCAAAGCAAAAACAACACCCAATTGTTTATGTGACTGGTGATGGAAGTCAAGTCTGACACTGTAAAGAGCATTATTGCATAGGAACCTGGAATCAAGACAAATTCCGTTCAGTTCAGTTCAGTCACTCAGTCGTGTCCGACTCTTTGCAACCCCATGAACCACAGCATGCCAGGCCTCCCTGACCATCACCAACTCCTGGAGTCTACCCAAACCCATGTCCATTGAATCTTTGATGCCATCCAATCATCTCATCCTCTGTCATCCCCTTCTCCTCCCGCCCTCAAACTTTCCCAGCATCAGAGTCTTTTCCAGTGAGTCAGCTCTTTGCATCAGGTGGCCAAAGTATTGGAGTTGCAGTTTTAAAATCAGTCTACCAATGAACACCCAAGATTGATCTCCTTTATGATGGACTGGTTGGATCTCCTTGCAGTCCAAGGGACTCTCAAGAGTCTTCTCCAACACCACAGTTCAAAAGCATCAATTCTTCAGCGCTCAGCTTTCTTAGTCTTTTCCAGTGAGTCAGCTCTTTGCATCAGGTGGCCAAAGTATTGGAGTTGCAGTTTTAAAATCAGTCTACCAATGAACACCCAAGATTGATCTCCTTTATGATGGACTGGTTGAATTTCCTTGCAGTCCAAGGGACTCTCAAGAGTCTTCAACACCACAGTTCAAAAGCATCAATTCTTCAGCGCTCAGCTTTCTTTATAGTCCAACTCTCACATCCATACATGACCACTGGAAAAACCATAGCCTTGATTAGACGGACCTTTGTTGACAAAGTAATGTCTCTGCTTTTGAATATGCTGTCTAGGTTGATCACAATTTTCCTTCCAAGGAGTAAGCGTCTTTTAATTTCTTGGCTGCAACCCATCATCTGCAGTGATTTTGGAGCCCAGAAAAATAAAATCAGCCCTTGTTTCCACTGTTTCCCCATCTATTTCCCATGAAGTGATGGGACCGGATGCCATGATCTTAGTTTTCTGAATGTTGAGCTTTAAGCCAACTTTTTCACTCTCCTCTTTCCCTTTCATCAAGAGACTTTTTAGTTCCTCTTCACTTTCTGCCAAAAGGGTGGTGTCATCTGCATATCTGAGGTTGTTGATATTTCTCCTGGAAATCTTGATTCCAGCTTGTGCTTCCTCCAGCCCAGTGTTTCTCATGATGTATCTGCATATAAGTTAAATAAGCAGGATGACAATATACAGCCTTGACGTACTCTGGCAAAGAGTGAACATCAACATTTTAGCAATCAGTGAACTAAAATGGACTGGAATGGATAAATTTAACTCAGATGACCATTATATCCACAACTGTGGGCTAGAATCCCTTAGAAGAAATGGAGTAGCCACCATAGTCAACAAAAGAGTCCAAAATGCACTACTTGGATGCAATCTCAAAAACAACAGAATGATCTCTATTTATTTCCAAGGCAAGCCATTCAGTATCACAGTAATCCAAGTCTATGCCCCGACCAATAATGCTGAAGAAGCTGAAGTTGAACGGTTCTATGAAGACCAACAAGACCTTCTAGAACTAACACCCAAAAAAGATGTCCATTTCATTATAGGGCACAGGAATGCAAAAGTAGGAAGTCAAGAAATAGTTAACAGGCAAATTTGGCCTTGAAGTACAGAATGAAGCAGGGCAAAGGCTAATAGAGTTCTGCCAAGGAATGCACTGGTCATAGCAAACACCAGCAACACAAGAGAAGACTCTACACATGGACATCACCAGATGGTCAACACCAAAATCAGATTGATTATATTCTTTGCAGCCAAAGATGGAGAAGCTCTATACAGTCAGCAAAAACAAGACTGGGAGCTGAATGTGGCTCAGATCATGAACTCTTCATTGCCAAGTTCAGACTTAAATTGAAGAAAGTAGGAAAAACCACTAGACCATTCAGGTATGACCTAAATCAAATCCCTTACAACTATACAGTGGAAGTGACAAATAGATTTAAGGCATTAGAGCTGATAGACAGAGTGCCTGAAGAACTGTGGACAGAGGTTCATGACATTGTACAGGAGGCAGGGATCAAGACCATCTCCAAGAAAAAGAAATGCAAGTGAATGACAGAGGATGAGATGGTTGGATGGCATCACTGAATCGAAGGACATGAATTTGAGTCAACTCTGGGAGTTGATGATGGACAGGGAGGCCTGGCATGCTACAGTCCATGGGGTTGCAAAGAGTCAGACATGACTGAGTGACTGAACTGAATTGAAAGATAATTAGCAAAAAAAAAAAAAAGAGTTTTAGGAGTAATCCTAGATCTCTCTTGCCTTTTCCTTCACATCCTCTAATATATAGTCATTCAGTCTCACTTTTTTCCTGTTTCACATCTGTCCTCTCGTTTCTCATCCAATTGCTGTGATCTTAACCCAGATACTCCTAGTTCTTCCCTGAAATACAGCAGCGGTCTCTAACATCTTTTCCGTCTTTCTCCAGTGTCATCTGCTCTACACTGACCACAGAATACTTTTTCTAAAATGTTATGCTCCCTTCAAAGGGTTTTCATTACCTCCAATGTAGATGTAAACACTAGTGCCACATAAACTGGCTCCAAGATCTTGCCTCAGTTCTTTCCTCCAGTTCTGGCATTGTTCCTTCACATGCCTTCATTCTGCCAGTGCTCTGCTTCATAGATCTATGGAGCTGCTGCACTTCTTCTCCTGTGACTGACTGTTCACATTCTAATCACTCTGTCTATATGATCCTTTCTTCCTCTGCTCTCCTGTCGTATCACTCTTACTCACTCTTACTCATTCTTCATGACTCATATTGAACATCCCCCCTTTCCTGGTGCTAACTTCCCATCCTGACTTGCTTTGTATCTTTATAGAGTCATATGTATCTTTATTATAGTAAATAGAACTCAGTTCTACTGGTGTATGTTATTTCATTTTTTCTCTTCTATACTGTGAGCTCCTTGAATTTAGGGAATATGCTTTTTTTCATCTCTGTACAAGTGGTACTTAGTACTGTAATAGCCTAATAGATGTAGAGACCATATATATTTTCTAAGTGGGAAAGACAAGACGGCAGGAAAGAAAAAAATGAAGGATGGGAAAAGAAAGATAAAAGAAAAGAAGACGGGAAGGATGGAACGAAGGATGGAGGCAGTGAAATGGGGAAGAAAAGGATCAGAAAAAATGTTTTATTATAGAGTTAGTCATGGGAATGAAATCTGTCTTTTCTGATCTGGGCTTTTCTTTCTGCAGATATTTTAGGCTCCTGTCACTTTACTATAGAATGAGGGTATTTATCCAGACAGTAAGGAAGCTGCAGAATTTCTTTGGCCTTGGTGGTTGTGATTATTTCTTTCTAAACACATAGGAGAGAAACGTCAGCCAGCTGCTGCCTGTGGTGTCAGCTACACTGTTTGAAGTCCCTGGTGAGGAGACAGCTAGATGCCACAGTGGCAATTAGGGGCCACAGAGTATTGTTAGCTGAACTTGCTATTCCGGTTGGCAAGTTTAACACATACTCTGCTCCAGCATAAGTGGACAGTATTAGGATCACATCGTACCACCAGCCCTGTTGTTATTATAGATGGGCTCTTTCATGGTAAGAACCCGTGGGTTCTTTACATGGGTAGCTTCCTCAGAATTATGATTTTGGCTAGACTAGCTTCCCTTCCTCTTAGGCTCAAAGTGAGTTTGCCATAAAAGTACTGACATGTTTGAGAAATTCATTTCACTTAGATTTTTTTCCAGGTTTGATATGATTGCCTTCATATCTGCTTAAAGAAGGAAGGATTCATGCCCCAAATTCATCTTCTTGGTGCTGGCAATATAGTCGGTTTATCATCATTTCAGTGTCAAAACTACCTTAGGGATCTGAAATATGCAGAGATAACACCACTTCTTTTATTTAGAGTAAACGTGAAGGAATCTTGAACATGGCTTATTTCAACCTCTTCATTTTATTTTTAAGGGAGCTGGAAAGCAGACTGGTTCAGTGACCTGTCACACATTAATTAGGTAGCAGAAGAACTGGGTTTATATTTCCAACCAGCCCTCTTTTCAGTTCATTGTGTTACAGCCAGAAATTGTCTAAAGCACTGTTTTTTTTTTTTTTTTTTCCTCAAAATGAAAATTGCACACACTCATGTTAAGTTCCTTCAGTTGTGTCCGACCCTTTGGGACCCCATGGACTGTAGCCCTTCAGGCTACTCTCTCCANCCAGTGTTTCTCATGATGTATCTGCATATAAGTTAAATAAGCAGGATGACAATATACAGCCTTGACGTACTCTGGCAAAGAGTGAACATCAACATTTTAGCAATCAGTGAACTAAAATGGACTGGAATGGATAAATTTAACTCAGATGACCATTATATCCACAACTGTGGGCTAGAATCCCTTAGAAGAAATGGAGTAGCCACCATAGTCAACAAAAGAGTCCAAAATGCACTACTTGGATGCAATCTCAAAAACAACAGAATGATCTCTATTTATTTCCAAGGCAAGCCATTCAGTATCACAGTAATCCAAGTCTATGCCCCGACCAATAATGCTGAAGAAGCTGAAGTTGAACGGTTCTATGAAGACCAACAAGACCTTCTAGAACTAACACCCAAAAAAGATGTCCATTTCATTATAGGGCACAGGAATGCAAAAGTAGGAAGTCAAGAAATAGTTAACAGGCAAATTTGGCCTTGAAGTACAGAATGAAGCAGGGCAAAGGCTAATAGAGTTCTGCCAAGGAATGCACTGGTCATAGCAAACACCAGCAACACAAGAGAAGACTCTACACATGGACATCACCAGATGGTCAACACCAAAATCAGATTGATTATATTCTTTGCAGCCAAAGATGGAGAAGCTCTATACAGTCAGCAAAAACAAGACTGGGAGCTGAATGTGGCTCAGATCATGAACTCTTCATTGCCAAGTTCAGACTTAAATTGAAGAAAGTAGGAAAAACCACTAGACCATTCAGGTATGACCTAAATCAAATCCCTTACAACTATACAGTGGAAGTGACAAATAGATTTAAGGCATTAGAGCTGATAGACAGAGTGCCTGAAGAACTGTGGACAGAGGTTCATGACATTGTACAGGAGGCAGGGATCAAGACCATCTCCAAGAAAAAGAAATGCAAGTGAATGACAGAGGATGAGATGGTTGGATGGCATCACTGAATCGAAGGACATGAATTTGAGTCAACTCTGGGAGTTGATGATGGACAGGGAGGCCTGGCATGCTACAGTCCATGGGGTTGCAAAGAGTCAGACATGACTGAGTGACTGAACTGAATTGAAAGATAATTAGCAAAAAAAAAAAAGAGTTTTAGGAGTAATCCTAGATCTCTCTTGCCTTTTCCTTCACATCCTCTAATATATAGTCATTCAGTCTCACTTTTTTCCTGTTTCACATCTGTCCTCTCGTTTCTCATCCAATTGCTGTGATCTTAACCCAGATACTCCTAGTTCTTCCCTGAAATACAGCAGCGGTCTCTAACATCTTTTCCGTCTTTCTCCAGTGTCGTCTGCTCTACACTGACCACAGAATACTTTTTCTAAAATGTTATGCTCCCTTCAAAGGGTTTTCATTACCTCCAATGTAGATGTAAACACTGTGCCACATAAACTGGCTCCAAGATCTTGCCTCAGTTCTTTCCTCCAGTTCCGGCATTGTTCCTTCACATGCCTTCATTCTGCCAGTGCTCTGCTTCATAGATCTATGGAGCTGCTGCACTTCTTCTCCTGTGACTGACTGTTCACATTCTAATCACTCTGTCTATATGATCCTTTCTTCCTCTGCTCTCCTGTCGTATCACTCTTACTCACTCTTACTCATTCTTCATGACTCATATTGAACATCCCCCCTTTCCTGGTGCTAACTTCCCATCCTGACTTGCTTTGTATCTTTATAGAATCATATGTATCTTTATTATAGTAAATAGAACTCAGTTCTACTGGTGTATGTTATTTCATTTTTTCTCTTCTATACTGTAAGCTCCTTGAATTTAGGGAATATGCTTTTTTTCATCTCTGTATAAGTGGTACTTAGTACTGTAATAGCCTAATAGATGTAGAGACCATATATATTTTCTAAGTGGGAAAGACAAGACAGCAGGAAAGAAAAAAAGAAGGATGGGAAAAGAAAGAAAAAAGAAAAGAAGACGGGAAGGATGGAACGAAAGATGGAGGCAGTGAAATGGGAAAGAAAATGATCAGAAAAAATGTTTTATTATAGAGTTAGTCATGGGAATGAAATCTGTCTTTTCTGATCTGGGCTTTTCTTTCTGCAGATATTTTAGGCTCCTGTCACTTTACTATAGAATGAGGGTATTTATCCAGACAGTAAGGAAGCTGCAGAATTTCTTTGGCCTTGGAGGTTGTGATTATTTCTTTCTAAACACATAGGAGAGAAACGTCAGCCAGCTGCTGCCTGTGGTGTCAGCTACACTGTTTGAAGTCCCTGGTGAGGAGACAGCTAGATGCCACAGTGGTAATTAGGGGCCACAGAGTATTGTTAGCTGAACTTGCTATTCTGGTTGGCAAGTTTAACACATACTCTGCTCCAGCATAAGTGGACAGTATTAGGATCACATCATACCACCAGCCCTGTTGTTATTATAGATGGGCTCTTTCATGGTAAGAACCCATGGGTTCTTTACATGGGTAGCTTCCTCAGAATTATGATTTTGGCTAGACTAGCTTTCCTTCCACTTAGGCTCAAAGTGAGTTTGCCATAAAAGTACTGACATGTTTGAGAAATTCATTTCACTTAGATTTTTTCCAGGTTTGATATGATTGCCTTCATATCTGCTTAAAGAAGGAAGGATTCATGCCCCCAATTCATCTTCTTGGTGCTGGGAATATAGTCGGTTTATCATCATTTCAGTGTCAAAATTACCTTAGGGATCTGAAATATGCAGAGATAACATCACTTCTTTTATTTAGAGTAAACGTGAAGGAATCTTGAACATGGCTTATTTCAAGCTCTTCATTTTATTTTTAAGGGAGCTGGAAAGCAGAATGGTTCAGTGACCTGTCACACATTAATTAGGTAGCAGAAGAGCTGGGTTTATATTTCCAACCAGCCCTCTTTTCAGTTGATTGTGTTACAGCCAGGAATTGTCTAAAGCACTGTTTTTTTGTTTTTTGTTTTCCTCAAAATGAAAATTGCACACGCTCATGTTAAGTTCCTTCAGTTGTGTCTGACCCTTTGGGACCCCATGGACTGTAGCCCTTCAGGCTACTCTCTCCATGGGAATCTCTGGGAGAGAATAATGGAGTGGGCTTCCATTTCCTTCTTCAGGGGATCTTTCCAACCCAGGAATCACACCCACATCTCTTACGTCTCCTACATTGGCAGGCAAGTTCTTTACCCCGAGCACCACATGAGAAGCCACCCACTACCATCCTACAGTGTAACGATGCCTTATCAGTTGTACTCCAGTCAGGAAATCAGAGTCACACTAGAA
>SJYX01006886.1:298272-318514 GCA_006410675.1 Oreotragus oreotragus
TTCATGGAAAATAGATGGGGAAACAGTGGAAACAGTGGCTGATTTTATTTTGGGGGGCTCTAAAATCACTGCAGGTGGTGACTGCAGCCATAAAATTAAAAGATGCCTGCTCCTTGGAAGAAAAGTTATGACCAACCTAGACAGCATATTAAAAAGCAGAGATATTACTTTGCCAACAAAGGTCCGTCTAGTCAAAGCTATGGTTTTTCCAGTAGTCATGAATGGATGTGAGAGTTGGACTATAAAGAAAGTTGAGTGCTGAATAATTGATGCTTTTGAACTGTGGTGTTGGAGAAGACTCTTGAGAGTCTCTTGGACTGCAAGGAGATACAACTAGTCCATCCTAAAGGAAATCAGTCCTGAATATTCATTGTAAGTATAGATACTGAAGCTGAAACTCCAATACTTTGGCCACCTGATACAAAGGACTGACTCATTGGAAAAGACCCTGATGCTGGGAAAGATTGAAGGTGGGAGGAGAAGGGGACAACAGAGGATGAGATGGTTGGATGGCATCACTGACTCAATGGACATGAGTTTGAGTAAACTCTGGGAGTTGGTGATGGACAGGGAGGACTGGCGTGCTGTAGTCTATGGGGTTGCAAAGAGTTGGACATGACTGAGCAACTAAACTGAACTGAACTGATTAACTTTGGGGGAAAACTTTGCTTCTGCTATTGCTACATTAAAATTATGAAGTTGGGTGCTGTTACAATTTTCAATAATACTCAAATAAATCCAAGCAGAGACAATCGGAGATGAATAATAGAATCAGAGTGAGAAAGTCCTGATGATCTCAGTATCTTAAAACCAAGCCTTGTTCCCTGTAGCGTTTGATTCTTTGTGCAAATCTTTAGCATTCTTCCCAGGCATATGAACCAACAAATCCACATGTTAAATCCCAGCTTGTTTGAATTAGGTCTTCTGGCACTTGAAATTGAACATTTTTCCCCATCATGAGATGAGATAATTTTAAAAAAAAAAGTGTTAGTAGGAGTGGGGAATGGTAAGGCTCTCCTGCAATAGACTGTAGGAAGGAATTTTCAATCTCTTCTCTGTTGAGAGACAAACACAAATTATGCCCTCTAGTGAGGCATACTCCTCTTTGTAGGTTCCAGGTTAATAGTAGCTGTCATTCCATCCCTTTCTCTACTGTTCTTAAAAGCATATTAAAATTATGGTGTTCTGGTTACCTGAAGCCACATAACAAACCACCCGCAAACCAGGTTTCATAGCACAATGAACATTGTATTAGTGTGCACCTGGGTGAGCTCTCTGTTCCAGAGAGTCCGGGGCCTCAGCTGTAAGGACTCAGATGTCCGGGAGTGACTTGAATAGCTGGACGGTGGAGTCATTTGATGGCTCTGTCCCCATATCTCGGCAGGGGTGGCAGAATGAATAAACTCGGCTGGAACTGGTAGCCGGAATGCAGGACTTCTCCATCATGGTGGTTTCAGGGTAGTCAGGCCTCTCACATGATAGTCAGGGATCCCAGAGAAAATGTTCTAGTGAACAAGAAGGACCTAGCTTCAGAAGTCACACAATGATATTTCTGCCATTTTCCATTGGTAGATGTAGTCACAAGCCCATTCAGATGCAAGGAGAGTGTACATAGACTTCACTTCTCAATAGGAGAAGTGTCAAGAGATTTGCACCCATGTTTTAAAACTGCCAAAGCTAGTAAGTAGAAAGAATGCTAGTATAGATATGACTGTGAAGCAATTGTAAATACATATATGTATATATGAAAGTGGAAGTGTTAGTCAGTCATGTCTGACTCTTTGCCATCTCATGAACTATTGCCTGCCAGGCTCCTCCATCCATAGAATTATCCAGACAAGGGTACTGGAATTAGTTGCTATTCCTTTCTGCAGGGAGTTTTCCTGACTCACGGAATGAACATGGGTCTCCTGCATTGCAGGCAGATTCTTTACCATCTGAGCTACCAGGGAAGTATGTATTAATTGCAAAATGGACATGTAATTTTATAAATATCACTACAATATTTGGATTGCAGAACTCCTGGATTAGGAGTGAGATTTGGGCTCTATCTAAATGGATAAGATAAGAACAGGAGGAAAAGACAAAAGTAGAAAGAACTGAGATTAGAATGCTGCTGCTGCTGCTAAGTCACTTCAGTCGTATCTGACTCTGTGCGACCCCATAGACGGCCTCCTACCAGGCTCCACTGTCCCTGGGATTCTCCAGGCAAGAACACTGGAGTGGGTTGCCATTGCCTTCTCCAATGCATGACAAAGGGTTGGCAAATACTAGTATGAAAGTTGGCAGACATTCTAATTTTTCCAGCATTATCTCTAGTAATAGCATTAGTAGTGTTAATANTCCACTGTCCCTGGGATTCTCCAGGCAAGAACACTGGAGTGGGTTGCCATTGCCTTCTCCAATGCATGACAAAGGGTTGGCAAATACTAGTATGAAAGTTGGCAGACATTCTAATTTTTCCAGCATTATCTCTAGTAATAGCATTAGTAGTGTTAATAGTAATTCTTCCCATTATTCCCATATCCCTGACTCATCTAGTCTCTGTTGGAGTATATGGAGATGGCTTTCTATGTGCCCTAGTCAGCGAGAGTTTGTCTGAGGTCCTCTGGGCAAGGTCAACAAAGTTGCCTTGAAAAATAAATGAGAGAATGGTAGAATAGTTCACCTTAATCATCCTTTTGTAACCCTGCTATAGGTTGCTTGACTCACTGTTATATACTGAATAACGCCCCATGACCTCCTATAGACAACTGGGGGAAAAGAGGTTTGTTTGTTTGTTTTAGTCAGATCCATACTATAGCCAGCTTCTCCACTCTCACTGGTTTGCTACTTATCACTGATCGTTCAGTCTCAGATATTGATGTGCATTGTGGAAAACTCTTCCCAAACTATCTTTTTTTTTTGCTAGTGTGTGAGGTGAGTGGAATTGTGCAGTAGTTTGGACATTCTTTGGCATGGCCTTTCTTTGGGATTGGAATAAAAACTGACCTTTTCCAGTCCTGTGGCCACTGATGAGTTTTCCAAATTTGCTGACATATTGAGTATAGTACTTTCACAGCATCATTTTTAGAATTTGAAATACTTCAACTGGTCTATTAGGTATTTATACAGATATAGAATATGCAGTTTAAGCATTTTTGAATCTGATATGAGCATAGCCCAACACCATTAAGTAATATATTTCCCCCATGTATTGAAAATATTATGTCACTATTATATATTACATTTTCTTATATATTTGTGTCTAGTTTTAGACTTGTTTTTAAAAATTCATTAATGATTTTTCATGCACTAGAATATAGTATGTATAATATTAATTTGATCTTAATGGCTACAAGTTCAAGTCTAAAATTGTGGTAATATGCTAGTCAACTCAAATATCTGTATGTGGTGAAACAGTAAATATACCCTGGGTTCCCTGCCATGAGAAAATAAATTGCACCTGGCTGGACGCTCAGGCTGGCATTTTAAAGAAGACACTATCCAAGTCTGTGATGACGTATTAGTCTTGTTAGACTTGTGCTTCCTGTAAATTCTTGTATATAAATTACATCTGAACAGTTCAGAGGAACCATCTATATACCCTGGGTTCCCTGCCATGAGAAAATAAATTGCACCTGGCTGGACGCTCAGGCTGGCATTTTAAAGAAGACACTATCCAAGTCTGTGATGACGTATTAGTCTTGTTAGACTTGTGCTTCCTGTAAATTCTTGTATATAAATTACATCTGAACAGTTCAGAGGAACCATCTTGTTTTATCCTTGAAAGTCTACTGTTAATTTCTGAGAACTGTCTTCCCACATACTAACCAGACAGGACTATTAAAAAGAGCTTGTGGGAATTATGCTTTTGCTTCAGCTATTCCTGAAGCAGAGCTTGTTGCAGGAATTGTGTTACTTTCCTGAAATGATTTATTGCTTACTATTTTCCCTCTAGAAGGGCTTGAGCAGTTCCAAACATAGAGTATTAGCATGGCCAAATGAAACTGAGGGAAGGGTACACTTAATGGATGCTCTACTCACCTGAAATCCATCCTAAGATAAAGTCGATTGGACCACAGAATAATCACTCCAGCCACACTTTCTGATTCATAATTTTATCTCATGGTTTTTACTTCTACAATATCTTCTGTGTCACTTTTGGACCTTTTAAAGCACTATAACTCTCCCTGGTGGCAATTATTGTACATTAAGTGCCTGTATAGAGCAACCCTGAGAAATCTCACATGCCACTCTTGGGCTACTTCACCCAAGTCATTGCATAGGATGAGGGGTAGCTGTTCCTTGATATTTTGATCCCTGGGTACTGAGCTGTTCTGTGCTGCTTTCCCTAAACTGTATCTGTGCATTTGTAAATAGTCCTTTTATTATCCAGATACAGGGGCCATCTCATTCCCATTGTGACCCAGTTCTTGTTGTAAAAACAGGAAATTATAAGCCTCAGATATTTTAATACTGAAAAAGACAGTGTACACCTCCATTCTTTGATTTAGCACTAACTAATATGCGGGTCAGGAAGCAACAGTTAGAACTGGACATGGAACAACAGACTGGTTCCAAATAGGAAAAGGAGTATGTCAAGGCTGTATATTGTCACCCTGCTTATTTAACTTATATGCAGAGTACATCATGAGAAACGCTGGGCTGGATGAAGCACAAGCTGGAATCAAGATTACCAGGAGAAATATCAATAACCTCAGATATGCACATGATACCACCCTTATGGCAGGAATTGAAGAGGAACTAAAAAGCCTCTTGATGAAAGTGAAAGTAGAGAGTGAAAAAGTTGGCTTCCAGCTCAACATTCAGAAAATGAAGATAATGGCATCTGGTCCCATCACTTCATGGGAAATAGATGGGGAAACAATGGAAACAGTGTCAGACTTTATTTTGGGGAGCTCCAAAATCACTGTAGATGGTGATTGCAGCCATGAAATTAAAAGACGCTTACTCCTTGGAAGGAAAGTTATGACCAACCTAGATAGCATATTGAAAAGCAGAGATATTACTTTGCCAACAAAACTCCGTCTAGTCAAGGCTATGGTTTTTCCAGTGGTCATGTATGGATGTGAGAGTTGGATTGTGAAGAAAGCTGAGTGCCGAAGAATTAATACTTTTGAACTGTGGTGTTGGAGAAGACTCTTGAGAGTCCCTTGGACTGTAAGGAGATCCAATCAGTCCATTCTGAAGATCAGCCCTGGAATTTCTTTGGAGGGGATGATGCTAAAGCTGAAACTCCAGTACTTTGGCCAACTCATGCCAAGAGTTGACTCACTGGAAAAGATTCTGATGCTGGGAGGGATTAGGGGCAGGAGGAAAAGGGGACGACAGAGGAGGAGATGGCTGGATGGCATCACTGACTCGATGGATGTGAGTCTGAGTGAGCTCTGGGAGTTTGTGATGGACAGGGAGGCCTGGCATGCTGCGATTCATGGGGTCACAAAGAGTCGGACACGACTGAGCGACTGAACTGAANTGCCAACAAAGGTCCATCTAGTCAAGGTTATGGTTTTTCCAGTGGTCATGTATGGATGTGAGAGTTGGACTGTGAAGAAAGCTGAGCACCAAAGAATTGATGCTTTTCAAGTGTAGTGTTGGAGAAGGTGCTTGAGAGTCCCTTGGACTGGAAGGAGATCCAACCAGTCCATTCTGAAGGAGATCAGTCCTGGGTGTTCTTTGGAAGGACTGATGCTAAAGCTGAAACTCCAGTACTTTGGCCACCTCATGCGAAGAGCTGACTCATTGGAAAAGACTCTGATGCTGGAAAAGGGGACGACAGAGGATGAGATGGCTGGATGGTATCACTGACTCGATGGACGTGAGTCTGAGTGAACGCTGGGAGTTGGTGATGAACAGGCAGGCCTGGCGTGCTGCGATTCATGGGGTTGCAAAGAGTCAGACACGACTGAGCAACCGAAATGATCTGAACTGAACTGAACTGAGAGCCTAAATTTAAGCCCAGACAGTTTTATCCCCAGGGTCTGATTTTTAAACACTAAGCTATCCTGCCATGAAGAAAGAGAACAGTAATAACTCAGGAAAAGAGTAGTATTGGAAAATAGATAGGAGACATTTAAGAAAAAGAATTTCAAAGGACTGCAAGGGAATAGACTTTAAGAGTGAGAGGATCAAGGGTTAGGAGGCAACGAATGTCAGTAGAGGAGAGAAGAGCAATACAACCTAAGACTTCTGACAATGGCTGAGACTCAATGCTTTATATATCAGGAGAGACTTCTGAACCAAACAGAGAAACTGAAAGTTGTTCTTTCGTCTGTCATGATTCATTGATTCCATCCACTTTAGTTATTGAAAACAGTAACCTTCATTTCAAAGAGTTTAAGAATTAAAAGTATAGAACAAAACATACCATAATAAAGAAATTAAGTAAAAGAGAAATAATGGAGAATGATGCTCAGTCAGTTTTACTAAAATGGACATCACTACAGAGATACTGTTGATAACACTAAAAAGATGTGTCATAAATGTGTGTGTTACTCTTCCATCTATCATTCAAGGGAGATAGAAGTGTGGAAATTTATCTGCTGTACTCAGAAATTTAATTGATATTAGAAAGAACTAAGCTATTTAATTATCAGTAATACTCGGTTTATTTTTTTAAAAGATAAATGCTTTATGACAACTTTAAAATTAATTTTAGTATAAAGAAAAGTGTGTGTTATGGTGGGTTCCTTTTCAAATTGACTTAGGATTCATCTTGTTTGCTTCCAAGTGGCACAAGTGGAAAAGAATTCTCCTGCCAAGGCAGGAGACTCAAAAGATGGAAGTTCAATCCCTGGGTTGGGAATATCCCCTGGAGTAGGAAGTGTCAACCCACTCCAGTATTCTTGCCTCAAAAATTCCATGGACGGAGGAGCCTGGCAGGCTACAGTCCATGGGGCAACAAAGAATCTCACACACACACATCATCTTGTTTACGTTGCCTCTAAACAAAATGAATGAGACAAATGGATTCATGCCTACACCCCTTGGAGGTGATGTACTGAAGGCCCACGCTCCCCCCCGAACTGCCCGCCCGAACCTCCTCCTATACCAAGCTTCCTACACTCCCCTCTGCTGGTGGAACTCCACAGTGCCCTCTGGAAATATGTCAACCATAACTTGCCTGCCCCTGACCCAGATGTGTATAAGAGACAGGTGTGAGATAAGTGCAATTGTGCGGCAGTTTGAGCATTCNCCTCTTACTAAGATGTGTATAAGAGACAGCGCTTACTCCTTGGAAGGAAAGTTATGACCAACCTAGATAGCATATTGAAAAGCAGAGATATTACTTTGCCAACAAAACTCCGTCTAGTCAAGGCTATGGTTTTTCCAGTGGTCATGTATGGATGTGAGAGTTGGATTGTGAAGAAAGCTGAGTGCCGAAGAATTAATACTTTTGAACTGTGGTGTTGGAGAAGACTCTTGAGAGTCCCTTGGACTGTAAGGAGATCCAATCAGTCCATTCTGAAGATCAGCCCTGGAATTTCTTTGGAGGGGATGATGCTAAAGCTGAAACTCCAGTACTTTGGCCAACTCATGCCAAGAGTTGACTCACTGGAAAAGATTCTGATGCTGGGAGGGATTAGGGGCAGGAGGAAAAGGGGACGACAGAGGAGGAGATGGCTGGATGGCATCACTGACTCGATGGATGTGAGTCTGAGTGAGCTCTGGGAGTTTGTGATGGACAGGGAGGCCTGGCATGCTGCGATTCATGGGGTCACAAAGAGTCGGACACGACTGAGCGACTGAACTGAACCGATGATGTTTTACCAGCAGGATAGATTCTGACCAGAGAAACGTGGGAGCGGCTGCAGTACTGTCACGGAAAGTGTTTGAGGATGAGGACGCAGGTTCAAATCCAAGCTCCAACTTTTGCCAGCTGTGTAATGATAGTGACCCACATAATCCCTTTGGTCCTCAGTTTCCATGGGAAAAAAAAGGACATAATAGAGCAATTACCTCTTATGTGTGTTGTGAGAAGTTAACATACATAAATAGATGAGGACAGTAATCAGCACAATATAATCACCTAGTACATATTTGATATTAGTGCTTGCTGACCTGGTCTATGTGTGGAAAAAGCTTCTGAAGCAGGTTTGAGTATATCAGACTTTCTTGTGAATCTAAGGATTGTACAATAAATTAATAAAATAGAAAAAAACTTAAAGTTATCTTTCAAAACTTGGAGAGAAAACGATTCACATTTTCTTAGCCTTGATAGATTATTAGGAGCTTTGGAGAGATCTGAATTTGAATAACTGGCTCAGTTATCTGTGATTCACGTATCTGAGAGAACGCTTTTCCTTGTGTTCTTCCTCAGTTTCTACTTTTGGGAATAATTCTGTATTCATGGGTTTGTTTTGACAACTAAATAATATCATATGTGTAAGTAGCTATCATTCAGTAGATGTTCACCTTCCTCTTCCCCTGAAAGGGAGAATTAGTTTTATTTTCTGACCCTCAAATCTTCATGTTAATGATATCATACTTGGATATATCTCAAATTTAAATAATAGTTACAGTTGATGTGATTGTGTCCAACTGACACAATGAATGTTTATCCTGTAAATCACATGTTAAAAAGAAAACTACTTTGGAGATTAGGCCCCACATTCACCCAAATAAGAAAATTTGAAGTAGGATTTCAAGATTAAAATATTAAGAATATTCAAGAATATGCTCATGTTCTTTAAAACTCTTCATAGGTGGTTTGTTATTCATTGACCTCAGTAAAGTTTAGGAGAAATGTCCCCTATTGCAGGTAGTGATCATCATTTCAGTAGAAATGCCATTTGTATACTATTAACTTGCCTCTCCCAGTATCCAGAAGTTTTCTCTAGTTCTAGTTATGTGGAATTTAACAAAATTTCTTGAGATCATAAATGGTTACTGAAGGAAATGTGAATGGAGCTCTTGGAACAAAGAGAACTGTTTGACCTCTTACTACTCACTAATTGGTCAATGAGCCAATTATGTAGCCTTTCCAAGCTTTAGTTTTTCTATCTGCCCATAGGAAAGGGTACTAGTACCTACTTCTTAGGATTGTTAGCATTATGTGAGATCATGTACAAAAAGCTCTTGGAATAGTAAATATATCTCCGACCCCTTCTCCTCTTCTGTCTTCTTCATTCGTCTTGCCAAATGGCAAGTACCTCATTTATTTATTCTGACCCATACATTAGGTTCTTTATGTTTCTCATCATTTAATTTCTGATCATTTCTTTCTTGAAACAAGCTGATCTGGTCTACATGTGGTCTTCAGGAAGGAGTAACAGGGTGAGAGAGTTTTATACAAGAAGTAGATGATTTCCAATGCTCTGTTATTGTCAGATTCTCTGTTAAAATGCATAATTCAGCCATTCCTTTAAGGAGGGTGATAATGTCATGCTGCTTTGATTTTAATGAGACCTTCCCTGAAGGTAGAACTCTTTGGGCTCCTTTATGAAACACCAAACCCAGCTGTTTTATATTCTGCAGGTGTTATGTAAATGTCAAATATTAGTGTTTTACTATCTAGTAAAACAGATGAAATGTGGTTTTTGTTGCTTCTTGTTTCATAGGCTGCAAATAAGACTGGATCATTGTCCTTTTGATTATTTAGCTGCAAGTTTTCTTTGCTTTAAGAAAGCACAGTGAAAATAACTGTCGGGAATGCTGTTGTGATAAATAATAAGAGTCAAAATAATTAACATTTAGAGAGTAGTTGTTAGGTACAGAAGCTATTCTAAACCTTCTTCATGTATTGTCTCTTCTAATACTCATGAAAATGTGTGAAATGAGTAGTTGTCTTAGCTTCACATTGCTAGGTAAAGAAATGGACATTTTACAACATAAAGGTCTCAAACTTGGTAGTACAAAACCAGTGGGTAGCTGAGTGGAGAACTGAATCCAAGTTGACCTGATGACAAATTCTGTGCTCTTAGTCATCTGTCCAATGCTGTTTAATTCAAGAAGAATCAAAAAACCATTTTCTAATTAATCATATTTTAGGAACAACAAAGAGAATTCCATAAAATAAATTATAAGATCTTATGGACTTGTAAAAATAGGGCATATTTGATAGGATGCATTAAAAAGTACTGATAAAGACATTGATTGCTGATGGGAGATAGGATATGGCAAGATCATGTGCCTAGAGGAGACAGTTCTGTCAGTTGAGTGGGGGCAGGATAATTAGACTAATAACAAACTGTTCTTTATGGTAGAGTAAGGGCCTCAAATACAGACATCTGCAGAAGTTTGATAGGGAATGAAAATGAATAACGTTGGTGTGTGCGAGTCAGGGAATTATGGAGTCTTCAGGGAACTGGAGAGGGTCTGACTGTCCAAAGGGAATATCTGCTTCTTGATGGCACTTGTAGATATTTTCACATGCGAATGAAGACCCAGTGTTACTAGAGGTTCTGAATTGTAAAAGAAGGACAGAAATCCAGATTTCCATGAGCTTTATTCCGATTTTTAGAGGTTGGCAATCATATCTCATTTCAATAATACTTAGTTAAAATATTTTAGAAACAACCCACTCTAGAGACTGTTTGCCTTCCTGAACTTGAGTATGAGAAACTGAAAAGTCAGTTGGGTCCAGACTGTAGAAGTCACCCAATGCCAAGCTAAATACTATTCTTAAATTGTTAGGCAAAGAGAAGCAGCAATTGAAGGCTTTTCAGCAGGAGAGTGATATGGAGGGTGCTGTGCTAGAGAAAGATTTGTTTGATTTGTGGATGAGAGAAAGAGCAGGCAAGATGGCCAAGTTGGCAGCAATTACATTCATTAGTGTAGCTGAATGGAATGGTAACACAAATAACTGTGATTTTTACTATTAATAAGAACCTATCACTATTATCATTAAGTTTTACTTTTCTGAACACATTAACAAAGGAAAAAAAAAATGAGGAACAGGGGCAGCCCACTTGGTGGGATCTTTCCTAAACTTAATCAAACAGCAATTTATCTCCAAGGTCCCATGTGCATCCTGGCCTCCTCATCTTCCCTTGGCCTGATGTACCTTCACCGTTAGACACCTCCTCTCAAGTCATATCTTGTTATCCCAGCCAGACTGTGAAAATCACTGAGGGAGAGGTCCATTCTCTCTACTTAGAACTCAATGAAAAACTGAACAACAACAAGAACAAGATATGGGGTCCTAAAATCTTAAAATATCTAACTATCTGAAGGTCTGTTCTGCCAGATTTTCCCAGAGCACAGAGAATCTTATTCCTGATCTCCACCCTGAACTCCTTTCAGGATGTGTTGAAGGTCAGCAACTGCACCAGCTAATGACTTAATCCTTGTGGAAGTAGATGACAAATGACAACTTTTAGTTGGCACACCCGACTGGCAAATGAATTTATAGTAAACCCAAATTTTCCGAGTGCATGCATGCATGCTCACTTGCTTCAGTTGTGTTTGACTCTTTGTGACCCTATGGACTGTAGCCCACCAGGCTCCTCTGTCCACGAGACTCTTCAGACAAGAATACTGGAATGGGTTGTGGTGCCCTCCTCCAGGGGCTCTTCCCCACCCAGGAATCGAACCTGTGTTTCCTGCACTGCAGGCAGATTCATTACCACTGAGAGGGGAAGTCCCCTATTCCAAGTACATTGCTTTATTTAGTTTCAGATGCAATGGCCAGATTTCACCAGGGGTGGTCGTCCATATCTCAGCCCTTCCAAAGAGTGAACTTTGGCCGTTGCTACACATGGAACAGGATGTGAACTCAGGGACCAGATCAACAGTGATCCAGACATATTGATGCCAATTGCGTTCCATACTAAGAAGTTCTTATGTTTACACTGGCAGCACAAAACTTCCTCTGAAGACATAGTTTTGCCATGAGGAAGAATCTGTTGAAAACTATTGCTTTCTAATGGATGGAATATTAGAATGTGAGAAAAATGAGATTTGTCTAATCTCACCTCATCCAATTTACAAAGGAAACATCTGAGACTCAGGGAAATGACTTAAGGAAAGGACTTGCCCGAAGTCACATAACTGGTTAATCTATGAATCAACCTTCCATCTTCACACCATGTCAGGCAAGAAGAGAACCCAGAGGATCTAGGAAGGAGGACTGGAATGTGTGTTATGGTGAGACCTGTACAGAACATTCATCACCTTGCTCACTGGATTCTGCACTCCATGATACATAGCCCACCAGTATGATTATTCCATATTTGAAACTTTAAAGCACTGGGACAAGTTCCTAGCTACAAAAGAAAAGAATGAAATAGATAACTAATAAGAAGCTACCATATAGCATAGGAAACTCTACTCAGTATTCTGTAATGACCTACATGGGAACAGAATCTAAAAAAGTATGAATATATATATATATATATATATATATATATATAAAATTGATCCACTTTGCTGTGCAGCAAAAGCTAACACAAAGGTATAAATAAAATATCATCTGATAAAAATTAATTTAAAAATTAAAAAAAGAAGTGAATGAAGGCAAAGATAGATGTTAAAGGCTAACTTCCCTCTCTTTCCAAATTACATGCACAGTTGGTCATCTCTGCCATCCACCTGTTTCTATTCAAGCCAAATTTCATATTGAAACCAGGATAGTCCATAGAGACACTTGGTTCTATTCATTAATTATGGAGAACTCCTTTAAGAAATCATATTCAGCTTTGGGAAGAAACTTCACTTGCTTCCCAAGATGCAAATGATGTGGTCATTTTGGCTAAAAAGCAAAATATGTTTCCTGTTTAAAAAGTGGAACAGAAGAGAGAGTCCTTTGAGATTTTTTTCTTCTAAAGAATTTAGATCACTTATCGCTTGAATTATAATGCAGACACAACCAGACTCCTGTGGCAGGAAGGGACCAGCAACTGGGTTTTCCCAGGAGCAGTTTTTTGTCCTAGAGCAGAGAGAAAGAGAGAGAGGACTAGCTTTATCACAGTGCCAATTATTTCATTCTTCTATTTTTAGGCTTCTATTATTTAAACAGGAAATTTCTGGGGCATAGTTGTACACCAATATAGTATGTAACCAGGAAAAGACCTACAAGTAATATGTGATAATAAGAAAGAAATGTTTCTTTGAAACATCTTGAAGTAAATGAATGAAGTGAATGATTAATCATATTTTTTTTAAAAAAAGGATTCTTTGTCTAACTGAAGAAATCACTACATTTTCCCTTGATACATCAGTCCTCCTAGTGCATTGAAAAGAGACTCTTAATATCTTCTGTCTACCAGCCAACTATGCATCCAATAAGACTGAATAATAGGGAGATTTTTCTTCTTTTCCATTTGGATGAAAGCATCCTGTATTTTCTCCAGGCTTCACTTCACATGGCCATGTCTGAGACCCAGTCTGTAAAAGCCCTTGATTATTGGTCAGATTCAACCTAAGAGGAGACCAGCTCCCTTACCATCCCAACCTTTTCCTGACTCGCCTTGCAGGAGTCAATGCAGTCAGCCCTTCTTTCAGGCGAGGTTTAAATTTGCATCTGCAGTTGGGTTCAACCAAACCCATGGAAGTGAAATCTGTGGAAATAGACAGCTTGCTAAACTACAGACATTTTACATAAGGGACTTGAGCATCCACAGAATGGTATCCTGGCAGAAGAAACCATTATTGAACACCTTCATAGTATAATTTTGCCTGTGTTGTGTCAGCTGCTCAAAGGGAGAAGGCAGTAAGATGCAATGGGCAACTGACATTTTTGGAAGATTTTTTTCCTCAGCTGTTTTGAATCCAGAATAAGACGAGTGTCATTTTCAAGGCTTACGGTGATGAATATAGGCCTTGGCACCTGGATCGGTGTATCCAAATCCTAATTTTTCCGCTTATCAGCTATGTGATCATGAGTAACATATTTAACATCTCTGTGCCTCTGTGTTTTTCATTCATAAAAATAATTCCTTTCCTTGCAAGACTTCTTCTGAAATTTAAATGGAATGAAACAATGAATAAATAGCCAGTAAGTTTGGAACATAAAGCTATGTAACAACTAATAGTCACTGTTTCAATTCAAAAAAAATGTTTCCTAAAAGCCTGATAACAATAATTTAATTCTGTACTCTCGACAGCATCTAACAAAATGCTCTTTCACAAAATTGTGGCTCAGTAAGCATTTGTTGCATTCAGTTCAATTCCCAAGTCTGAATGAGCAATAAAACTGACACATGCTGTGTCTGCCAGAAAAGCCACTGGCAGGGCTCAGATTGCTCACATATGTTAGCTGGAAATGGCCTAAAAGAGAAGGAAGCCAGACCTTCAAAACAACACTTTGGAAGCTGTCCAGCAATCAGCTTCGCTTATCTTGCAGGAAAGCACAGGACAGGAGACTGTCTGTGAGCTTTTCGGTAGCCTTCATCAAAAACCAGCGTCCAGAGAAGCTGGTCAAAACTTTGTTCCATAGAGCAACTGGATCTCCTAAGTCTAATCTATTTCTTAGCAGGAATGAAGAAGGCAGAGTCAAGAGAGATACTCTCTTTCAATGAAATAACCAATGTAAAGTGTTACTATAAAGAAATGAAAATAATAATTCTTACATATTAAAAAATAACCATATATACATATGTAAGTTATATATATGTATATATACATGTACTTGAGTCTTTTTGAGGGTTGGTAGGAAATAAATTAATTATTAAAAAATAAAATAAATTGTGTTCCACAAACTGATTATTGAAGAGGGTTTAACAAGGTGTAGGGAAGACACAGGCTGATGGCAAAATGTCTCTGGGGCAGTAACATCACAGTGCTGTCATCACCTTAAATCAGAGGTGATGGAAACTTGGAATGAGTCATGTGGAGAGGGCTACTTTGACCTGAATTGTGACTTTCAGTGCATACAGTTAAGCCCCAGCAACCATTCAAGAAAATGATTAGGAAATACCCGAATCTTGCTTCCCTTCCTCCAGTCTCTGGCAGTGTTTTCATCCAGAGTCAGAGAGAAACAACACTCAACTGATGTAATCCATACAAGGGCACAGAGTTGGGAGGAGAAAACAGTATAGTTTTGGAGGGGCAGATTACTGAATCATCTCTGAAAGCTAACATCCAGTGAAAAATAAGGCTTTGGGAAAGTAATTAGGTTATGAGGGTACAACCCAAACAAATGGGATTAATGCTGTTAATAAAGTGAAAGTGAAAGTTGCTCAGTTGTGTCTGACTCTTTGTGACCCCATGGACTATAAAGTCCATGGAATTTTCTAGGCCAGAATACTGGAGTAGGTAGTCTTTCCCTTCTCCACAGGACCTTCCCAACCCAGGGATCAAACCCAGGTCTCTGGCATTGCAGGCGGATTCTTTACAAGCTGAGACACAAGGGAAGCCTAAGAATACTGGAGTGGGTAGCCTATCCCTTCTCCAGCAAATCTTCCCAACCCAGGAATTGAACCAGGGTCTCCTGCATTGCAGGTAGATTCTTTACCAACTGAGCTATCAGGGAAGCCTTATATAAAGAGGTCCCAAAGAGCTTAGCTGCCCCTTCTACCATGTGGGATTGTAGAGATAAGACAGCTGTGATCCAGGNCCAGGAATTGAACCAGGGTCTCCTGCATTGCAGGTAGATTCTTTACCAACTGAGCTATCAGGGAAGCCTTATATAAAGAGGTCCCAAAGAGCTTAGCTGCCCCTTCTACCATGTGGGATTGTAGAGATAAGACAGCTGTGATCCAGGATGTGGACCCTCACCAGATACCAAATCTGCTGGCACCTTGATCTTGGACTTCTAAAACTGTAAGACATAAATGTATATAGTTCATAAGGCTCTCATTCTATAGTGTTTTGTGATAGCAGCATAAGCGGACAGATAGGGGAGTTAACAGCTTGCATTTAAAGTGAAAATGCACTTACTAGGAGTTCTCGTGAGTTTTTGTCTTTGTCTTCCAGTATAGAGATTAAGAATGATAACATATTGCTTTTCCTTCTACCACCCTGACGCCTCCTCATTACCCATACTGCCCCCTACACTGTCTTACAGCTTCTCTGTAAGCCACTGTAAGACAGTGTAGCTCAGTGGTAAAGAATCTGCCTGCAATGCAGGAGATGCTGGTTCGATCCTTGAATAAGGAAGATCCC
Organism: Oreotragus oreotragus; assembly: GCA_006410675.1. Lineage (NCBI taxonomy): Eukaryota > Metazoa > Chordata > Mammalia > Artiodactyla > Bovidae > Oreotragus > Oreotragus oreotragus. Next base: position 314,320 of record SJYX01006886.1, read on the forward strand.
ATGGAGAGAGAAGTGGCAATTCCCTCTTGCCTGGGAAATTTTATGGACAGAGGAGCCTGGTGAGCTACAGTCCATGGGGTTGCAAAAGAGTCACACATGGCTTAGAGATTAAACAACAACAATCATTATTACCCATGTTTTGTTGGCCAAGTTGGAATAACTCCCAGCTGTCAATATCAGTGGACACCATATCCCTGTCTGTGGATGTAGGATAGATACTACTCATTCTTCTTTCACTATACATTGATGTGAGTTGCAGTAAACAGCAATGATCATTACATTTTAAAAATTACTTTGGTAAATAAATAGAATACGATTTAATTATGTGGTCAGTCTTTATAAATGCATTTCAAACTAAATACTATGTTATAGCTTTTTAAGAGTTTCCAAATTCATTCCATGTTATTTTTGCTCCATTTCTAAAACAGGGGGACCCAAACTCAACAGATTAAGTGGTCTTCTTAGGGTCATAGAACTATTATGTAGAAGAAGAGTGGGGTCTTGAAGCTTTATCTAATATATGCAAGTCCAGAACTGTGTTTACTACACCATATCAGGGTGTATGGTGTGGAATGAGGATCGTTGAGTATCTTCTGGCAACCTCCAAAACCTCTCACCTTCATTGTTTCTACTTATGTATTTCTTTGAGATAAGGTCTGAAGATGCCTATTAAATTGGCAATGCTGTCAGAGAAGAGAGGTCTTATGTGGGTTATTATAGGTTTTTCAGATTTATTTTCTGGTAACCTTTTACAGGAGGAAATGGAACACAGAAATGTTAGGTTTGCAGAGAAGCAGACATAAAAGGATTGAGCAAGAGATCCTGAGCACCCATGGGACAACATTATACCCAGACACTTTGGAGAGCTTTTATCATTTAAAAACAAAGGTGAGAAACTCATCCAAGTTTGAGACTGGAAGTCCCACATCTTAGGAAGCCTCTCAGATCTGGGTCAACAAGGATGGCTGGTCACCCTACAGTTAAGTCTGACATTTGGAAAGCATTGCTTTCATGAAAGAATCATAACCACTTCTGACATTTCAGTGGCCAAAAGGTAGCACATGGATGCTCTTGGTTCAGTAAGGTGAAGATAATGTAAACATTCTACTGGGAGCAGCAAAACTGAACCTTTGGCTAAGGATAATGTAATCCACCATGACTGGTAATTAGTACATCTCATGATCCAACCTAGAGGGAGTGGGAAAATCTTCAGAGTTCCAACCTCGCCTTGTCATGGTTGTGGTTCAGTCGCTCAATCGTGTCCATTCTTTTGCAGCCACACAGACTGGAGCACTCCAGGCTTCCCTGTCCTTCAGTATCTCCTGGAGTCTGCTGTAACTCATGTCCATTGAGTCGGTGAGGCTATAATCATCTCCTCCTTTGCTGCGCCCATCTCCTTTTGCCTTCTTCTTTCCTAGCATCAGGGTCTTTTCCAATGAGTCAGCTCTTCCCATCAGGTGGCCAAAGTATTGGAGCTTCAGCTTCAACATCAGCCCTTTCAGTAAATATTCAGGGTTGATTTCCTTTGACTGGTTTGTTCTCTTTGCTGTCCAAGAGACTCTCAAGAGTCTTCTCCAGCACAACAGTTTGAAAGCATCAATTCTTCAGTGCTCAGCCTTTTTTATGGTCCAACTCTCACTTCCATACATGATTACTGGAAAAACCATAGCTTTGACTATATAGACCTTTCTTGGCAAAGTGATTTCTTTACTTTTTAATATGCTGTCTAGGTTGGTCATAGCTCCCCATTCAAGGACCAAGTGTCTTAATCTCATGGCTGTAGTCACAGTCTGCAGTGATTTTGGAGCCGAAGAAAATAAAATCTGTCATTGCTTCCACTTTTCCCCTTCTATTTTCCATGAAGTGATGGGGGATGGGATGCCATGATCTTAGTTTTTTAAATGTTGAGTCTTAAGCCAGCTTTTTCACTCTCCTCTTTCACCCTCATCAAGAAATTTTTAGTTCCTCTTCACATTCTGCCATTAAAGTGGTATCATCTGTCTATCTGAGGTTGCTGATATTTTCCCCAGCAATCTTGATTCCAGCTTGTGATTCATCCAGCCTGGCATTTCACTTGATGTATCTGCCTAGAAGTTGAATAAGCAAGGTAACAATATACAACCTGTCATACTCTCTCCCAATTTGTAACAAGTCAGTATTTCCATGTCTGGTTCTAATTGTTGCTTTGTGATGTGCATACAGGATTCTCAGGAGTCAAATAAGGTGGCCCGATATTCCCATCTATTTAAGAATTTCCTACAGTTTGTTGTGATCCACACAGTCAAAGACTTTAGCATAGTCATTGAAGCAGAAGTAGATGTTTTTCTTGTCATGGAAGCCCAGGTTATTAGTCACCTGCCTCCTTTAATTTTTTACCAGCATTTAGGCTTGGGTTTTATAACTGGAAGAGTCTCAGAGAACATCTAGTTCAGCCCTCTATCTTTGGACTAGTAAAGTGTGCCTATCACTGTCTTAAAGGTAAGACAAATGATGCCCAGGCAGGTGGGTTCTAAGGTGTCCTAGAAAGGAAATGGTAGAGGAAAGGCTATGGCCTAATCCTTCTGTTTTACAACCTCCCTCCTCCTTACTGCCATCTGTACTGGAATTTGCCTCATGATCCTTGTGTTATATCTCCAAAAGTAATTCAATAGTCTTTACTTTTACAGTGAGGCCAGCAACACCAAATTTCATAAAAGTAAATGCCCCAAATCATAGCATTCCAAGCAAAGCTTGGTTTCTTGGCTTACTTTTTTTTTTTTAATTATCCTAGTAATTTTACATATGAAAACATTATTACATCATTGGGTTCTGCTGGTTAGTATAAAAAGTATTTCTCTAAAAGCAATGATATCTGCTATCGCCTTGATTCTGTAATTGGTCTTGACATAAAATTGATTATTGGACATTACATGAAAGTTTTGTTTAGGTGTCTCAAAGTTTTTATTAGAATAATAAATCTCCAAATTATGTTGTCTTGAATTAGATCCAGAGGAGTAATGAGGAACTCAGAGGTGGTTAGGACATGTGGTAGAAAAAGCTGTTGTGAATTCCTGAATTTAAGAGGTGAAGGCCGGAGAAGACAGGCCACCCTTCCATTTGCTTGGGTAGTTCTTCAAGCCAAAGTAAAATGACATGCTTACATACTTGGCCTGTCGTGTCATGCAAATACAATGAAAGACATTTTCAAACAATAGCTAAGGGCCGTGTCATTCGTAAATTAAATTATTTCATTTTTTATTAATTTGGAAGCCAGAGTGAACTAGCAGGAATAAGTGAAAAGTCATGTACTTAATATGACAAGCTATGTAACACCCTCTGAACTCTTCTGCATATTTACATATCACTAATCCCCACAGCCTTCTACTTGCTCTAATTCAAACTCTTTCTTTATACTAGTATTCTTAAAAAGAGTTCCTTGCCAAGTAGCCTAAGTGACTCTTGATTTCATTCATCTCATTGCAGTAAAAATTTTCTGTGGGGGTTTGAAACTCTCACGGCATAATCCCACCCTGCTTATTTATTCTTTGTCTTAGTGTAGGTAGGTAAGTGTGTTTGTGTGTGTGTGTGTGAATGCTTGTTTCCACACTTCTTATGTTTCCATAGATGGGAATGTACTGGAGCATTACTGCTCCTGGTGCCTCTTATAACACAGTCCATCCCATTTTTGTCACCCCAGTTCAGTTCAGTGAGTCAGTCGTGTCCAACTCTTTGCAACCCCATGAATCGCAGCATGCCAGGCCTCCCTGTCCATCACCATCTCCTGGAGATCACTCAGACTCACGTCCATCGAGTCCGTGATGCCATCCAGCCATCTCATCCTCGGTTGTCCCCTTCTCCTCCTGCCCCCAATCCCTCCCAGAATCAGTCTTTTCCAATGAGTCAGCTCTTCGCATGAGGTGGCCAAAGTACTGGAGTTTCAGCTTTAGCATCATTCCTTCCAAAGAAATCCCAGGGTTGATCTCCTTCAGAATGGACTGGTTGGATCTCTTTGCAGTCCAAGGGACTCTCAAGAGTCTTCTCCAACACCACAGTTCAAAAGCATCGATTCTTCGGCACTCAGCTTTCTTCACAGTCCAACTTTCACGTCCATACACGACCACAGGAAAAACCATAGCCTTGACTAGACGGACCTTAGTCAGCAAAGTAATATCTCTGCTTTTGAATATACTATCTAGGTTGGTCATAACTTTTCTTC
>SJYX01006886.1:320577-339645 GCA_006410675.1 Oreotragus oreotragus
GCAATCTTGATTCCAGCTTGTGTTTCTTCCAGTCCAGCATTTCTCATGATGTACACTACATAGAAGTTAAATAAGCAGGGTGACAATATACAGCCTTGACGTACTCCTTTTCCTATTTGGAACCAGTCTGTTGTTCCATGTCCAGTTCTAACTGTTGCTTCCTGACCTGCATACAGATTTCTCAAGAGGCAGGTTAGGTGGTCTGGTATTCCCATCTCTTTCAGAATTTTCCACAGTTTATTGTGATCCACACAGTCAAAGGCTTTGGTATAGTCAATAAAGCAGAAATAGATGTTTTTGTCACCCCTCCACACTAAAAATACATGGATTTATTTAGTGAGATTTTGGAGGTACTGGCATATATTGGACTACATGTTTCAGCAGCTGGTCAATACACTGACATGTAATAATATACACACTCTCTCTCTTTTTATCTAATCTTCCACTCCTCAGGCATGCTGCCCCATTCTCTTCCATTTCTTACCCTCTTACAGTAAGTACAATAGGTTAGAGAACTACCTTTTAAAAGAAACTCTGCCAGTCTCTAAGTTCAAATTGATGTGAGAAGCATGTTCTCAAATCCAGCCATTTCCAGAGATCCTATACAAAGCAGTTTCTATGAATAACACTGGGGTTAATTCTGGAGAAAGACAGAAGACCCTGAAAATCCAAAGTCACCACTTATATTTGCAAATAGGAAAAATGGCTTAGGCCAAATAGATCCTTTGTCTCTTTTGGAAATAATAGTAAGATACTGTGAACTAAAAAAGAGAAATCAGAGCCAGGGTGGAGTTCTCTGCAGTTCATGAAACTAGATGGAGGCTCATGAACTGATTGTGTTTCTTAGAGGTCTTCATACATAAAATTCTGAAAAACTGATGTCCCCAGAGATGCATTGGTCAATAGTGAAAAAGCAGGGTATAATCTGTTTTTTTTTTTTTTAACATGGTACTTGTTCAGTTATACCTCCTTGATTCTTTAGATAGATTTGCAATTTTTTGTGGTGGTTTCTTTTTTATGTCTGTGGATGTAGAGTATCTTTTTTGGTAGGTTCCAGTTCTTTTTTTACTGATGGTTGTTCACAGTTAGTTGTGATGTTGGTGTGCTCATAAGAGGAGGTGAGCCCAAGGTTCTTCTACTCTGTCGTCTTGTCCTCTCATTTTTCTCCTTTGTCTCTTTCCCTTTCTCTACAGAGACTCTTTTCTGTGCTTTACTGTGTTTCCCAGGGCTTTTTCTTACTCATGAGTCTTCAGTTTCTAACTAATCCATATTTTAAAGTGAGTTCTTATTTCTCTTCCCCCAATAGCCTGGCACCTTCATGACTATAGCACTGTTTTGATCACCTTTGAATCTCCAGTCTAGCACAGTTCCTATAACGTGTTAGATGTTCCATAAAATCTTCCTGGTTTCTATTTCCATAAATTATGAATTAATGAAAGAAATTGGAGTTGCAAGATTGGCATCTTCTTAATAAATGATGAGCTAATTGAAATATTTAAGAAGAGGAAAAAGGAAACAAAATATCACTTGAGTTTTCAGTTGTCTGAAAGACTTTCAATCATCCTCCTACTTTCCTTCTACTCCCCGAGATGTAATAGTGGGAGATTACGTAGGAATAGATGAGTTAGGAACTAGAGGATAGAGAGGATGAGAATCTGGACTCATCCCTTTCAAGCAAAATAAAATTAAAATTTGAAAATGAATAAAGCAGACCAATTTTAGGTCTCTTCTAGCTTTATAATCATGTAACTACATCATGTTATTGTTTTGTTTCTATTTTATGACTGTCATAAAAAGATACTTTTAATCATATTAGAAAAGTAGTTTTCTCTAGTCATTAGAAATATGCAAAGCACTATATAATTCTGAATGAGATTACATTAATTGGGTAATTTTTACCTTACTCATTAAATAAATATCTCAAATTCTAGTTATATACATATAAGAAATGCAAATGTTAACCATCAGTTGTTTCTTTTTAAGGGATCAACAGACTCTTTTCAAATGATTTCTTTTTCTTATTACATTGATCAATTTTGACTAAACTGCTAAAATTTGATCTCTTGTTGTTGTTCAGTTGCTCAGTTGTGCCTGACTTTTTGTGACCCCATGGGTCGCATGCAGCCTACTAAGCTTCCCTGTTCTTCACTATCTCCTGGAGTTTGCTCAAACTCATGTCCATTGAGTTGATGATGCCAACCAACCATCTCATCCTCTGTCATCTCCTTTTCCTCCTGCCCTCAATCTTTACCAGCATCAGAGTCTTTTCCAATGAGTTGTCTCTTCCCATCAGGTGGCCAAATTATTGGAGCTTCAGCTTCAACATCAGTCCTTTCAATAAATATCCAGGGTTGATTTCCTTTAGGATTGACTGGTTTGATCTCCTTGCTGTCCAATGGACTCTCAAGAGTCTTCTCCAGCACAACAGTTTGAAAGCATCAGTTCTTTGACACTCAGCCTTCTTTATGGTCCAACTCTCACATCCATACATGACTACTGGAAAAACCATAGCTTTGACCATACAGACATTTATCAGCAAAGTGATGTCTCTGCTTTTTAATATGCTGTCTAGGTTTCTCATAACTTTTGGTCTCTTGGAAATAAGTACTATAGCCCTCCAGTTTCCAAGAAACTTTGAGAAATACGGTATGTTTTTTTGAGGAAAAAATCACGTGTCTCCTTAGCTCAAGATTGTTATTGCCACTGTCAGGGATTTTAACATTTGTTTGTGTATGTGTGTGTGTATATGAAGAACTGTAGTTCATTCACTTAAATACTTGAGATCATGTAAGACAAATTTGATTATGTACAGATAAACAGTATAACAAGTTGGAATATGACATGTCAGTTTTTCCTCTGACTCATCTACTCATTTTTAATCTAATTTTCCTCATCTGTAATATTAAAAATACTTAAAATAAGCACATTAAGTACCTGGGAAGACAGTAAGATCAAAAGGTAGTATCAAATAGGAAATGTTATTTGATATATCATCATATCAGTGGTGGGTGTGGCGGCAGCAGCAATACTGATCTTAGCAGTAAAAAATTCCTACATGAAGCTGCAAAGGATGCCCTCATCAGCTCTTTTCCTCACCTCAGAAAAGGGCTGTGTAGGGTGGGGCAGAAATTGGCAGCCAGTCATCAAAATTATATATTATATTCTTTTTCCTGGCACCTAGCTAGAATACATTTATTATTCTTCTTTGTAGTTGGTGTGGCTGTGCAAATAAGTTCTAGCCAATAAAACAAGGGCAGAAATGAAGTACATCACTTCTAGGCTTGGATCATAAAATCTGATACATTCTGCATTATCTTTTTAACTTCTGGCTTGAAGAAATGAAGATGACTCTCAAAACTTTTTTAAACCAAGCAACTTCAACTTGCTTGGCTGCCCAGTCCTGTGAAAGAGGTTTGAACTATCATACATGTTGGGGTTTCTTCACTTAATAGTACTTACTGAATCCAAATTTGTATCTTAATGTGTGTGTGAATCTTAATGCGTGCTTAGTCACTCAGTCATGTCTGACTGTTTGTGACCCCATGGACTGTAGCCTGCCAGGCTCCTCTGCCCATGGAATTCTGAAGTGGGTTGCCATTTCCTTCTCCAGGGGATCTTCCTGACCTAGGGGTCGAGTCCACGTTTCCTCCATCTCCTGCATTGGCAGGTGGATCCTTTATTACTGAGCCACCCGGGGATCCCCATCTTAAATGTGTACCATATCAAAAATCTGGCACTGGCTTAGTGACAGTAGGGAACTGAGAAAGGAAATAGGTCTTGGAGACTGTAAAGCCAAAGATCCATTTCATGCAGAGTGCATCATCATTTAGGCAATGCTATATAACAAACCATTCCAAAACTCAACAGCTTTTACAACAGTCATTTTTTTCTCACTCACACATCTGTGGGTTAACTGTGGTGGTGTTGTAAAAGCTTGACCTGTCTTGAGTTGCTGGAGCATGAACTGGGTATCAGGTTTGGAAAGGAGGGAATCAAGGATGGAAAAATGAGATAACAGAGCCTCTGAATAAAAAGATCACCTGGCCAAAATATCTGACATTTAAGTATTGCATGTAATATCTCTTAGAAGTTTAACAGTTTTTACAACTAACCAGGAATCTCTCCCTGTTTTTAAACTACCAGTTGGGGGCCAAAGGTGTATAATCCCCAGGCCTAAAAATCTGACACAAAATTGACTTAGAAATTATTCTTGATCCCAAAGTTTATTTCTTTTTCCTCTCCTGTAAATTTGGACAATGAGAGTCAGCCGATCTTAGTGGAGAAGAAAAAGCACCAACATTAACTGTCTTTTAAGAGTTGTAATTAGGTTTCTCTGGTGGCTGTTAACTAATCTGCTTGCAGTGTGGGAGACCCAGGTTCAATTCCTGAGTCAGGAAGATCCCCTGCAGAAGGGAATGGCAACCCACTCCAGTGCCTAACACTTTCACAAGAGTTGTAATTAGGTTAGACCTTTGACATGTCCTTTGCCAGTTAATCTTCAAAGCAACATTGAAGAAATGTTCTTTATTTCCACCATTCTAGAAGGCAGAAATTGATCACTCAATTCATTTGAAAGTGACAGGGCTAGCCCTTTAGAATTCAAAGGCTAGCCCTTGAATTCTAAAGCTAGAATTCCGTATTTCATGCTTATCTCATCATCCTGTGTAGTTAATATGCTGAAATGGCTTGAATAATAATTAGGGTAGAGTGGTACATATGTTCCTTCCTTTCTAGGGTAATGAAAAGGCCAAAATATTGCCTGCAGTGCTTATTTCTGTGTATCTGCATGTTTCCATATTTCCATTGGTCTAGGAAACTTCTAAGGATGTTTTCATGGGCCATAATTAAGTTCACTTTTGGTCCAGTGAGTGTTACTAAGTTCCATGTCCAATTATTGCATGCTTAACCCTGTGTAACCGTGAGTCCTTAACTACTGGAGAGAATGGTTTAGAAATTGTGGAAATTGCTTAATAAATTATTTCTCATTAGTCTTTGTAGGATAGAGACAAAGGACTGGACAGGATAGAGATTTTACCACTGGTTTGATTTTTTTTTATTTAAATGCTTTTTTCCCCCTCTCAGAATATATTTGCAAGGACGTGATTGTCACTCTAGATATGAGAAAAATAGAACCACAGAAGCAAAATGACTCATTCAAACCCCGTGTCCTGTGACAGCTTTCTAACTAGAGTCTAGCTTGTTGCTGTTCAGACTCTTTGTGATCCCATAGGCTGTAGCCCACCAGGCTCCTCTGTCCATGGAATTCTCCAGGCAAGAATACTGGAGTGGGTAGCCATTCCTTTTCCCAGGGGATCTTCCCATCCCAGGGATCGAACCCACATCTTCAGCATTGGCATGTGGATTCTTTTACCATTAAGCTATGAGGGAAGCCCAGAGTCTAGGTATTTGACCTTCATCCAGAAATAATTTCACACCAAGGTACCACTTCTTAAAAATCAAAAGAAGTTGCAAAATATTAGTACAAGGGAATTAGGATTATATTGTCCATAGAACACAACAGTTGTGTGTCAGAGAGGAAAAGCATTATCAACTAGAACAGCCACTCAGTTGATTTAATATAATATAAACTGGGTGTCTACACTGTACCAGGCATTGACTGAGTGCTTACGCCATTAATCCACCTAACCTTCAAGAAGCTTGGAATTAGGTATTAATTTAGCCCTCTTTTTTGCAGCCAAGGAAACTGAAAACTTAAATATCTTTCTCCAGATAATTCAGCTGAACACAGGGATTCATGTTCTATCCATGGGTAGGAAATACTTGGATCTTGTTGGATGTAACTTTACAGAAGTTGGTTTATTTTAGAAATTTATCACCAAATTTGCCCTAAAATATTAGGAAATGTTCTAACTAGGAAGCGATGAGTCCAAGCCACAGGAATGTCTCTCTTCATTCNAGATAATTCAGCTGAACACAGGGATTCATGTTCTATCCATGGGTAGGAAATACTTGGATCTTGTTGGATGTAACTTTACAGAAGTTGGTTTATTTTAGAAATTTATCACCAAATTTGCCCTAAAATATTAGGAAATGTTCTAACTAGGAAGCGATGAGTCCAAGCCACAGGAATGTCTCTCTTCATTCCATTCAATTCAGCAGCTTATTATCCCAAACTGAAGGTCATGGTTGGAAAACTTTAAAATGAATAAAATGATGGGCAAACATGTTCAAACAATTGGAAAAAAGATCTGTAAGTGCTGAATAAAATGTAGAAAAGAACAATTTCTGATGTTACTTTATCATCTATTTGAAATAAACTCTTGGTGGTAAAGTCCTTGAAACACAACTCAAACATATCTGAAAGTATATACTTTGCATTTGATTGGGTTGATTTTGCTCAGTAACCATTTATTTGAATATTCCTTCACAAAATCGATGATGACTTAGCCATGTGTTCACTCCTTGTTTCTCCTTTTCTCACCATTCTATCAGCATCTCTCCACTGGGAGATGGAAGCTTGAATTTGTTCTACTAAATAATATTTCTTCCAAAAATAGTAATGTATGAGTTGGAGAGAAGGGATTAGTCTGTTTTTTGGATGAAGACCTGCCTCACCTGGTCTATCCAGACAGGAGCCAAGTGTGTTCCCAAAGTTCTGCAGAGAAAATGAGAATTTACTGCAGAGCCACATCTCATCACTGAGTCCATAATAAGGCTACATGTAATTTATTAAGTTTATTCTGCATAGTAAACTCAGTTGAACTAGGCAACTAATTTATTTATTCCATAGCACCCTCTAAACAAATTATGAAGATAGAAGTGTTAATCCAATTTTACAGACTATATAAACAGAAAATAAGAGAAGTAAATTCCCAAATTAAGGTAGCAGTAAAATTTAAATCAGAACTCAGACTCTTGGCTCCCAGTTTCCTTTCTCTCTTTCTCCCTTTATATGTTCTTCTATTTCTTTTTTTTTAATTTAAAAATTTATTGATGTTTAGTTTATTTAAAATGTTAGTTTCACGCTTACAGCAAAGTGATTCAGATATATTCATATTCTTTTTCTGATTCTTTCCCATTCCAGGTTAATATAGGATACTGAATATACTTCCCTGTGCTATACAGTAGGTCCTTGTTATTTATCTATTTTATATACAATAGTGTGCATCTCGGAGAAGGCGATGGCACCCCACTCCAGTACTCTTGCCTGGAAAATCCCATGGACCGAGGAGCCTGGTGGGCTGCAGTCCATGGGGTCGCTAAGAGTCGGACATGACTGAGCAACTTCACTTTCACTTTTCACTTTCATGCATTGGAGAAGGAAATGGCAACCCACTCCAGTGTTCTTGCCTGGAGAATCCCAGGGACTGGGGAGCCTGGTGGGCTTCTCTCTATGGGGTCGCACAGAGTCGGACACGACTGAAGTGATACAGCAGCAGTAGAAGTGTACATCTATTAATCCCAAACCTCTAATTTATCCCTCCTTACCCACACTCCCCACCCCCTTGCACCTTTGGTAGCCGTAAGTTTGTGTTCTGTGACTGAGAGTTTCTGTTTTGTAAATAAGTGCATTTGTATTTTCTTCCATTTCGAAATCATATCACATATGGGATGTGTCACTGAGGGTGAAGTAGGTTGATACGTTTCTCTTGGGTCTGAAAACTTTCTCAGCATCGCTCCCAGGTTTTTAAGGGAAATCTCTCACTACCAGGTTTTGGCAGGGTTTTCCTGAAGGAATGCAATTTTGGGAGACGGAGGGCGCATAACACAGCTCTGGGATGTCCTCTCTAAAGGCAAACAACAGGAAATAAATGTAAAATGACTCTCAACTACTTACCTGCCCAGGCTAAGTGAAGGCAATTGAAGGCACAATTTGCTTGTTAACCAAATTCGGTTGGAGAAACGGTCAGTGAGCACAGAAAGGGAGGAAAATTGCCATTACAAAAATTGGCTCTAAAACTGGCTATTAAGCTCCCACTTGCAGTTAATGCTTAGAGCGTGTATAATATGACCCTTTGTAATTCTATCTTTTATACTTCTAAGGAAAAAAATGTATTAGTTTAGAGAGCAATGCCATATATTGGCTATATTGAGTCAGTGTGACTATAGTTTTAATGCCACTGGAGTTTTTGACTTGTTGGTGACCCTCTCAGTTTTAGGTTTGAATACTGTAAGGTAAGATAAGGAAAAAAATGTTGAACTTAGACGATTGAGTGCCAGACACTTTGCAGTTTTGACATGTTCTAAGGAAACGTGGTAAGGAGGGAAGGTGGCAGTCTTTGTAGCCAGAGGACCCATGCTATTTCAAACCTAAAACCCTCTACTTTATAGCTGTATGATTGTCAGTAGGTCATTTAACTTCTCTGATGTTCATTTTTTCCAACCTTAAGTGAAAATAAGTGGCACGTGAGAAAAATCTCTTACTCTGTGTTTTTCTGGACCTCTGCCCTCAGGAGCTCTCCATTCTTTAATTGTGCATTTGTTTAGCATTTCAGAGGATTTTTGCATCCTTGGGTAGCACACCCAAGAGAGATTTCAAAAGAAGGTGAGATGTGTTTTCATTTTGTGAACTAAGCGAAGGCTGGTTGTGAAAGACAATTAGGGAGGGTAAAGTCTGAGATGTTTGGTGTCTCCTTGGATAAGTCAGGTAAACATCAGGAAAGGGTGCAGAGTAACCAAATGGATGGTGATTTCATGAAAACTAGTCTTTCTATAGTCTTCCTCAGCAAATCTTTGAACTCCTGAAGTAGATTTAATAAACAGACACTAAGTTGGATGCCAAGGCACCTCAGAGCTATGGTGTTATTTGGTCCCAAGAATTAACTTGGAGATAACTGCAGTATGAAAAAGGGATAGAAAAGTCTTCCTTTTCTTGTGAATTTCTGGGGTAATGCAGATGTGGATTAAGTGCTGCAGTTCAAGATATCAGTGTGATTTCACAAAATACTGTTAGGTTTGCAAATGTGAGTCAGCCATTTTTTCAGCAAAACCCAGACGAGAATTCAGGTACACTGAGATGCTCACATGTAAGGGGAGAAGTAGAGCAGTAATTTCTTTGCTCCTTCTGAGGAGCAGGAAATACCAACTCCTTTATCATTTCTGCAGGGCCAACTAATGGTTATAGTTGCTTGGAAAGGATTCAAGGACCTTTGGTTTTGCCAACTCCAAAACCCCAGGTGACCTTACCTATACCTTTCCTATACCTACCTACACCTAGCAAGACCTACCTATACCTTTCCTTTTCTTTTTAAAAATCTTGTCCAGGAAAAGAAAAGCAGTTTTCTGAGCGTTAACCTCATTAACCCTTTAGGGGATGTAGAACTAAGGTCTAGTGTCCTGACTCCTAGGATGTGGATTTCAATATGCTCAAAATCATAATACAGACTTGATTCCTTTTAGCTGTTCACTCGGTATTGAAATTAACTAGACTTTAAGCTTTGGATCTTCCAGATACCTGGGAGTACAAACTCCAGAGATAGATATTTGATTTCTGTAATTCTCACTTCCCTGGTGGCTCAGTGGTAAAGAATCTGCCTGTAGTGCAGGAGACCCTGGTTTGATGCCCAGGTCAGAAGATCTGTTGGAGAAGGGATAGGCTACCTACTCTATTATACCTGGACTTTCCTGGTGGCTCAGATGGTAAAGAATCCACCCACAATGCAGGAGACCTGGGTTCAATCCCTGGGTCGGGAAGATCCTCTGAAGGGAATGGCTACCCACTCCAGTATTCTGGCCTGGAGAATTCCATGGACAGAGGAGGCTGGCAGGCTACAGTCCATGAGTTCGCAAAGAGGTGGACACGACTGAACGACTTTCACTTTCACTTTCCTCAGCCTGGAGCTAGGAACAATAATAGCAGCCCAAATAACATGGGGTTGGTGTGGGTATTAAAAAATAATGTAAGCAGGGGATTAAGCATATTTTCTGGCCCACAGGAATAGGCTCAAACATTGTTGCTATTTTCATCCTAACTCTGAAAGGAGAAGAATTAGACTCAACATCTCAGAATTTCAGGAAAAACATAAAAGAGATTTGAAATTTCTGCAAAGTCCTTTCCCCCATTCTCTCTCCCTTTCCTATTCTCCCTTTCTTCCAGACAACAGTAATCTAACAGGAAAAAACATGGAGTAACTCTGTAGAATACTATAGAATACTGAGGCTGTCAGGCACACATTAAATATTTTAGGGCAGCCACAAAATAATTTGCTTCTGAAAGTGAAATTAATTCTGCAGTGAAAGGATGCTATTCACTTCCAGCCTTGTGATTATAAATCAGTGTACTCATAAAGATTCTCAAATGAAGATATTGTATTTTGAGATATTTTGTAGATAGCAAGACAGTATATATCACTGCAGTGAAATAACGCAAATATATGCTTCATTGTTTTCAGCCTCATGAATGTATATTTTTAAAATGCGTTTGTTGAAAATCTTGAGGTAGGGGAATTCCTCTCATCTTGTATGGTCATCTTTTTATGACCTTCTGTAAATCTTAAACTTGATTGGTGAGTCTACTCCATTTGGATGAAGCCTATGATAAGACAATGGCACCCCACCCCAGTACTCTTGCCTGGAAAATCCAATGGACGGAGGAGCCTGGTGGGCTGCAGTCCACGGCGTCGCTAAGAGTCGGACACGACTAAGCGACTTCACTTTCACTTTTCACTTTCATACATTGGAGAAGGAAATGGCAACCCACTCCAGTGTTCTTGCCTGGAGAATCCCAGGGATGGGGGAGCCCGGTGGGCTGCTGTCTATGGGGTCACACAGAGTCGGACACGACTGAAGCGACTTAGCAGCAGTAGCAGTATGATAAGACTGTCAAAGGATTAGCACCACTTCAAAATCAGTATTTATTAAATAAAAGTAATAAATATAAATACATAGCACTTGTGATAAAATAATAAACAGAGCAGTAATTGCCTTGCTTTTCCGTAACACCATGATTCTATAGCAAAGTATCATTTTAAGCTGGATGTTCAGCATAAATTATACATTAAAAATTCATCTGAACTTGAAAACTTTTGCAATTGGATCCAATCGTTTCCTTGGAATGTGTGAAGTGTTACAAATGCCGCCTAATTCTTNGACTTTCACTTTCACTTTCCTCAGCCTGGAGCTAGGAACAATAATAGCAGCCCAAATAACATGGGGTTGGTGTGGGTATTAAAAAATAATGTAAGCAGGGGATTAAGCATATTTTCTGGCCCACAGGAATAGGCTCAAACATTGTTGCTATTTTCATCCTAACTCTGAAAGGAGAAGAATTAGACTCAACATCTCAGAATTTCAGGAAAAACATAAAAGAGATTTGAAATTTCTGCAAAGTCCTTTCCCCCATTCTCTCTCCCTTTCCTATTCTCCCTTTCTTCCAGACAACAGTAATCTAACAGGAAAAAACATGGAGTAACTCTGTAGAATACTATAGAATACTGAGGCTGTCAGGCACACATTAAATATTTTAGGGCAGCCACAAAATAATTTGCTTCTGAAAGTGAAATTAATTCTGCAGTGAAAGGATGCTATTCACTTCCAGCCTTGTGATTATAAATCAGTGTACTCATAAAGATTCTCAAATGAAGATATTGTATTTTGAGATATTTTGTAGATAGCAAGACAGTATATATCACTGCAGTGAAATAACGCAAATATATGCTTCATTGTTTTCAGCCTCATGAATGTATATTTTTAAAATGCGTTTGTTGAAAATCTTGAGGTAGGGGAATTCCTCTCATCTTGTATGGTCATCTTTTTATGACCTTCTGTAAATCTTAAACTTGATTGGTGAGTCTACTCCATTTGGATGAAGCCTATGATAAGACAATGGCACCCCACCCCAGTACTCTTGCCTGGAAAATCCAATGGACATCTTCAGGAAAATTTTTGCCTAGGTAAGCTCACTTAGAGATGTGTCATTTTTTCTGTTCCCTTAACTCTTATTGTCTTGAAAATTATAGGCAGTATGTCCTGCTGGTTAAGGAAGCTACTCTAGAGCCAGAAAGTGCAATCCAAAAGTCGACTCCACCACTGATGAAATGTGTGCAACAGGCCAATCACACAAACTCTGTGGACCATAAACCCTCCTTCGTGAATAGGTAATGATGCTGTTACCAATATCAAATATTATTACCAACCTCAGATAGGTAATAACATTTTATCAAGTTCAATCTGTTATACAGATTAAATGAATTAATATAAATAAAATACCTAAGAAATGTAGAAAAGAACAATTTCTGATGTTACTTTATCATCTATTTGAAATAAACTCTTGGTGGTAAAGTCCTTGAAACACAACTCAAACATATCTGAAAGTATATACTTTGCATTTGATTGGGTTGATTTTGCTCAGTAACCATTTATTTGAATATTCCTTCACAAAATCGATGATGACTTAGCCATGTGTTCACTCCTTGTTTCTCCTTTTCTCACCATTCTATCAGCATCTCTCCACTGGGAGATGGAAGCTTGAATTTGTTCTACTAAATAATATTTCTTCCAAAAATAGTAATGTATGAGTTGGAGAGAAGGGATTAGTCTGTTTTTTGGATGAAGACCTGCCTCACCTGGTCTATCCAGACAGGAGCCAAGTGTGTTCCCAAAGTTCTGCAGAGAAAATGAGAATTTACTGCAGAGCCACATCTCATCACTGAGTCCATAATAAGACTACATGTAATTTATTAAGTTTATTCTGCATAGTAAACTCAGTTGAACTAGGCAACTAATTTATTTATTCCATAGCACCCTCTAAACAAATTATGAAGATAGAAGTGTTAATCCAATTTTACAGACTATATAAACAGAAAATAAGAGAAGTAAATTCCCAAATTAAGGTAGCAGTAAAATTTAAATCAGAACTCAGACTCTTGGCTCCCAGTTTCCTTTCTCTCTTTCTCCCTTTATATGTTCTTCTATTTCTTTTTTTTTAATTTAAAAATTTATTGATGTTTAGTTTATTTAAAATGTTAGTTTCACGCTTACAGCAAAGTGATTCAGATATATTCATATTCTTTTTCTGATTCTTTCCCATTCCAGGTTAATATAGGATACTGAATATACTTCCCTGTGCTATACAGTAGGTCCTTGTTATTTATCTATTTTATATACAATAGTGTGCATCTCGGAGAAGGCGATGGCACCCCACTCCAGTACTCTTGCCTGGAAAATCCCATGGACCGAGGAGCCTGGTGGGCTGCAGTCCATGGGGTCGCTAAGAGTCGGACATGACTGAGCAACTTCACTTTCACTTTTCACTTTCATGCATTGGAGAAGGAAATGGCAACCCACTCCAGTGTTCTTGCCTGGAGAATCCCAGGGACTGGGGAGCCTGGTGGGCTTCTCTCTATGGGGTCGCACAGAGTCGGACACGACTGAAGTGATACAGCAGCAGCAGCAGCAGCAGCAGAAGTGTACATCTATTAATCCCAAACCTCTAATTTATCCCTCCTTACCCACACTCCCCACCCCNTTTTCCATAAATTTTACCTTGATTGTGTGATTTTACTCTCATTTCTTTTGTTTTACATGACCTACGTAAATTATCATTTTATGCCCATTTGCCTTATATAACTTGACTCAATCTTTCATTCATGAAACCATACCTGAATTAAGTTCTATGACTGTGTTCCCAAGCTCTTGTCATCTATCTCCAAATACTCAAACTATTTTGATCCACTGTTGTACTCTTCTTAAGTCTTCTTATGTGCTTAATTTTATCTCCCCTAATGAGGGATACACTCTTAAATGGCACAAAAATTTTCTTATGTGTATGTGTGTGTGTTTGCATGTGATATGAACAATTCCTTGGACTGTTTTACTTATCAGAAGAACTTACTATTTGGGGAATAAATGAATGCATCATATTTATATTACCCATTATTTCAGGTGAATAAACACAGAGTCTTTCCTTCCTTCCTTCCCTCCAACTTCCTAACCTCCTTTTCTCTTTCCACATTGTGCTAATGTCTTGGGCTAACGAAAGAGCATGTGTGTGTGTGTGTGTGTGTGTGTGTTTTCACTTAAAGCTTGAGAAGAGAGGCAGTAACAAATGACTGGCTAACTAAGCATTATTAAGAAGACAGATTTTACCAAAATAGAAAGGTGTTCATGGTAAGCAGAGTCAAGGTTCCTCAAGGACACCCTAACTTATGAATATGCTACCTCACCTGACAAAAGAGACTTTGCATGATTAAATTAACAATTTTGAANTAAGCATTATTAAGAAGACAGATTTTACCAAAATAGAAAGGTGTTCATGGTAAGCAGAGTCAAGGTTCCTCAAGGACACCCTAACCTATGAATATGCTACCTCACCTGACAAAAGAGACTTTGCATGATTAAATTAACAATTTTGAACTGGGGAGATGATCCTGGGTTATATGTGTGAGTCCAGTATAATCACAGGGACCTTTATAAGAGGGAGCAGAAGAGTCTGAATAGGAAAAGGACATATGATGACAGAAGCAGAGATTGGAGTGATGTGGGGTCATGAGCCAAGGAAAGCAGACAGTTTCTGGAACCTGGAAAAAGCATGAAATGCTCCTTCCCTAGAGAAGAAATACATCTCAACTGGCATCTTGATTCTTACATAAAGACACATTTCAGACTTCTGTTCTCTAGAACTGTCAGGAAATATGCTATGTGTTGTCCTAGGTCACTAAGTTTATAATATAGAAACAACAGGAAACTAGTATAACATGTGATGTTTAAGTTTAGATTCCTGATTTGTGAAAAGTTTAGAAATTTTCCTTTCTCATTTTTACCCATTACTGCCACTCCCTAGAAAACAAAATTAGTGTAGAAAGTATAATTCACTCACATACATGTTAGGGCTTCCCTTGTAGCTCAGATGGTAAAGAATCCACCTGCAACGCAGGAGACCCGGGTTCAGTCCCTGCATCGGGAAGACCCCCTGGAGATGGAAATGACCACCCAATCCAGTATTCTTGCCTGGAGAATCCCTTGGACAGAGAACCCTGGTAGTCCATGGGGTTGCAAAGAGTTGGCCACAACTAAACAACTAAGACTTTGACTTCACACCTTTCATACATATTATAAAATTCATATATATTCTCTTCTACAAATGACATGAAATCATTTGTAGTGCCTCACAATTTCTTTTTTAACTTCAGAATCGATTGTGGACTTTTCTATTTCAGTAACATATTGAGTTGTCTCATTCCCTTTAAGAAGTGGGTGTTTCTCTGTCATATGGATACGACATAACATTACTGAATGGTTTTCCTGGTGATGATCATTTAGATTGCTTTCAGTTTTTCAAATGATTAACAGAATTCCTCAATGAACATTCTCTGTCATTAAGAATTTGCGCAATAATAATCAAAGGAAAACTGTTTAGCTGTTTAGAAGGACAAGATGACAATATTTATGAAACATTTAAATGGTTTTGGAATGTTCATACTTTACTAGTTTAGATTACTTTTATCCTCTTCTTACTGGAAAACACAAGAAATAGGAAAAAAAAAAAAAACACACCAAACTTGATAACCAGGGTGATCACATGCTGAGACAGGTGGCTGGACAAAACACAGAGGGTAAATTGGTTAAGATCTCAAATTATGATGTGGATGGGCTGTTTGATCAAACTACTGATAATTGGTGTGTTAAATACTTCATACATCTGTGTGTATATGTGTGTCTATAAAATCTTATTTAATTTAATAAAGTCTATATAATTTTTCATGTACATACAATAAGCCTACAAGGCCTTTAAAGAGGAGAATGCTGCCCAGGAGAATACATAGCTGGTAAGGTGAGGCAGTTGAGAGCTAAACCTCAGGTTTGAATGATGCCATAGCCCATCCTCTTTGGCCTTTCTTCAGTGGTTCCAAACAGGTTCAAATTTGGGCTTATCCATCCAATGAATATGTTTTTTAACTAATAGAACAAAGTACTGAAGAACCTGTATGTTGGGGTCAGATAGAAATTTGATATTGGAAGTGTGTGTATGTGTGTGTGTGCTCATATTTCTGAGTCTTTCATGGCAATTTTATAATTGCTTATATCTAGCTCTTGTTGACCTGCAATTCCCTACGGTTCCCTTTTCTTTTGCTCATTCCTTCCTCCTTTCTCCCTTTCTTCTTTCTTCTTCTTCCCTCCTTCCCTCCTTCCCTATTTCTCTCTTTATTGTCAGCAGATCTCCATTGTCATTACCAACCACATTTTCTTGCTGGTAAGAATCAAATGTAGAAGCATATATAGCCCTTATTTTTTTCCTTCCATTTTGGCTTTGGCCATATAAGCCTGAGTTTTAATGATCTGTTGTATAATGATTTATTGTATTGTATGCTGAATTACTTTGTCAGATGTTACCTTGGAAAGATCTACAAAACTACAGTCTCTACAGAGTAAATATAATAAGCTAAACCTAGTAAAAACTAGGGTAAAGCCAATGCTTTTGAAGAAAGCTAAGTATATTTATTCTGATGTCCTCCTCCAATATTTCAGTTTTTAAAAGGATCCCAGAAAATAGAATGCTATAACTTGCACCATAGGGTAGAATGGGTCCATTCAAAAATATATATTATTGTGAGCTCTTGGTTGCTGAAAACTTAGTGATTATCAGCCTGATAATCACATGTATCTTTGTGAAACACCATGGTGCTCAGCTGATCAGGCAAACGTATATCTTTACAGTCCCATTCTTACAAACAATTCTTGTACAACTCACTCTCTATCATATTCCTTTGTGTTGTAATTGTAAAAGCTAGGATTCTGGCTTCAGATATCAGGACTTAATCCTGCTTCACTCATTGGATGCTCATTGACCATTTATTCATCCTCTCTTAAGCTTCAATTTCCACTTAAGTAACTCCGAAATGTTAGCCCTACTTGTATTAGCCTAAATTCCCAGCAGTCATAAGAAGGATAGGGGAAATGTCTCTGGGAGTTTGGCAAAGCTGCTCTTAGCCATCTCTTATGCCAAACAGGTCATTGAGTCATGTCTGAAATATGACCAGATAAGGACTGTAGAGTTGCTTTGCCATTGTCAGCCAAACTCTACTCATGGCCATATGTACACTAATTTCCTTCTTCTCCCTCTTACCCTGATTTCATACAAGAAGGTATATAAAGATTGTACAGAGAACCAACCTTTAATTAGCTCCTCATCTATAACATTGATGTTTTCATTGCCAGCTGTTATTAAATCCCCCTCATCCGTGAGACTGGTCTTCCATAAAGAGCCAGCCTGAATATTTTTAGGGATCACCATTTGGGATAAGCTATGCTGTAATTGCACTTGGCCTGCCACCCACATTCTTTCACATCCCAGATCTTACGTCTTCTCTACCTCTTGGGAATAGCATCTTTCCCTTAGGATGCAAACACTTGAAAGAAAAATTGAACTCATGATGCATGAACAAAACCTCAAAAATTTTATATTTGAGTTGTGGATGCACATATGAATATGTCAATAATTATAAGCCTCATTTATTATGAATCATTTTATAGATGTGGGCAGAGGGAAATTTTGAAGGTAAAGAAGAAGCATACGGAAAACAGATGCTGAATAAAGGATTTCAGGTCCCGATAAAAGCTTGTGAATTATTAACTACAGTGACCTGTTCATGAACCTAGAATGGAGGTAATGAGAGGAACAATATTTATTGTGCATTTAGTATACACCAGACACTAGGTCGCACAGCTGAAATGTGTCTGATCTTTGCAGTGATTCTGGAAGGAAAGCATACTTATTATTACATATATCCCCACTTCATGAACAGGTAGATTAAGACTCATCAAAGTGATCACAGTCACAAAGATGATGTTGCTGGGATCCAAATGCTAAAGCACTTTATGACCCAGGCAATGAATTCTAAAGGACAAAGAAAAAGTATGAAAGCTGGGAAACTGAAAGCGTGAGAGAGGATGGAAACCTATAACGGCATCCTGTTTAATTTTTCTTCAGAACGGGGACCCAGTGTGAGGTGAAATGTTTCTGTGACAGGGATAAAGTGCAATTATGAGAATAAAGGCAAAGTGGGATTAAGGAGGATGATTTAATAGAGGAACTGGGATTTAGCAACATCAAGAAACTGGCCACATTTTATAAATAACAGGATAGAGCGTTTACCAAAAACACATAGTTAAGCAAGGGAAAGGACGCCATAGCACTGTGAGCTAGGACGTGCCTTAGTGGGAGAGGCGCACACGTGAAGCCAGCTGCAGACAGGAGGATGACAGTGATCAGAGCCGATTCCAAGGTGTATTCGAAAAAGTCTTCAGCCTTCCCAGCAGGCGAGACCAGCGCCGCCGGCTCTTGATTCGTCCGAGATGAGTGGTGTCTTTCGTTGATTATCCAAGTGTCTGTGGTGCTTCACTTTCTTTGTTGTTACCTACTTTCTTTACCCTTCCTCTAAGAAAGGGTCTGACAAAAGAAGAAAAGTCCACATTTCAAGGTAATAGCTTTTTAGAAAGCATGCATTGTTGTTAATGAACTCGGGACCCGCTGGCCATCTATGTATTATAACTGAGGGATGGGGATGTGGGGTAGAAGTTTGAAGTGTTCACACTTAATACAACACAGGCTTGCAAAATGAAGAAGAAAAAGGAGAAAGAAGAATAACCTTATAGTTTTATCTATTCAAAATAAAACTCCTCAATCTCTCTTTAAAACCTTCCTTAGAAAGCGTAAGTTTAACCTACCAATTCAAGGTAACACTCTCTTTCACTTTGTAGTACTTTCATTTTACATCAGTGTTCTTTCCATTTAAAGTTCAAATTTCCTTTCAGAGCTGATTTTCCCTCTTCAACAAGTTGTCTTGCTGCCATGGGTAAATTATTTATGCCTCAGTGTCCTCATCTACAAAATGGAGAAAAAATTACTTACCTTATAGAATCTCACCAAAGAGTTTCCGTTCAGTATACACAAGCATCTTTAGGACTCAGAAAACTGGCTTATTTAGTATGTGCTTTCCACACAAGTTAGATTGGAAGGGTATAGTGTATAACCAACTCAATGCATGCTATTTTTCTTTCTCCTTTTCTTTTCCTGGAATTAAGTCTTTCACATCTCACCTTGTTTTTGAAGAAGACTGGGGGGGGGGGGGGGATATGGGGTAAGGTAGAATCAGGTTGAAAGAGAAGCAA
>SJYX01006886.1:344635-391538 GCA_006410675.1 Oreotragus oreotragus
ACCCAGGACTGATCTCCTTTAGAATGAACTGGTTGGATCTTGCAGTCCAAGGGACTCTCAAGAGTCTTCTCCAACACCACAGTTCAAAAGCATCAATTCTTTGGCGCTCAGCTTTTTTCACAGTCCAACTCTCACTTCCTTATATGACCACTGGAAAAACCATAGCCTTGGCTGGACAGACCTTTGTTGGCAAAGTAATGTCTCTGCTTTTGAATATGCTATCTAGGTTGGTCATAACTTTTCTTCCAAGGAGTAAGCCTCTTCTAATTTCATGGCTGCAGTCCCAGGAGATAAATTTACCCTTGAACCTTAGTTCCACCTCTTAATACACTTCATGGCCTCAGTAGGCTGTTTCATGTTTTAAGCTTCCATTTTGTCATCTGTACTAATGGGAATCCTAAGAGCCCACTCCTCCTAGGGTTATTGTAAGGATCAGTGGCATTTAATGCATCCCAGCTGGCATATAGTAAGACCTCATTAAATTCATTCACTCAGTATTTTTGAGCACCTATACTATGGCAGATCCCAGCACTTGGAATAAAAAGACAAAATACTCACAGAGACCTTCGGCATGATTGATGTAATCACACAAGCAAATATAAAATTGTTCTGAGAGCTTACAGGATTTGACCTATTGACCAAGATGTGTTAGGATTAAGCTCAATGATCTAAATAATCTCAAATACTACACATATTTGCAGAATATACTGAAGATGGAGAAGCAATACAGGTAAAAGGCAAAAGGAGTTACCATGAACACAGCATTAACACATGAGCTCTGGCAATTTCTTTTGGAGGAACTCGCCTTGTTTGTGAGTTAGGCATCTGAGCTATTATCACATAATAAAGAAAGTGTAGGGGTTTTTTTGCCAGAACATTTGTGCAATTTAAAGATGGGGTGTGTCTACTTATGACTGCATTTCAGATGTGTGGGAAGGGAGAAATGAGTGATCTCTAACTGTTCCCTGACCCTAGCAAAAAAAAAATAACCTTTTTATTACGTCTGCTTGTTCTGAGGATGTAATGTGGTGGCTGTCCTCGTCTTTATATATATATTATATATAAATATATATAATATATATATATTCCCCCCCCCCTCAAAGAAATGAGGACAGGAAGACTGCCCTTTTGAACCTCCTCTCTGTCAAAAGGACTTCTAGGGATTTTCAGCGTGTGGAGGAAGATCAGAAAGTCTCCGGAACTTTTGCCAAGCGGCTGAAGTCACAGACTCTTCCCACACTCCCCCTGGGTCTCATCAATTCTTATCAAGGATTCCAGGGTGGCGGCAGCAGGCTTCCCACTTCAGCAAAGAAAGCAAATGAAGCATGAGAACGGAAAACTAACTCTGGGAAGCACAGGGCACCTATCAACTGTCAGTTATTCTGTCTTTGACCATCGAAGAGCCTCGCGTTTGTGGGGCCAGCAGCTCTTGGCTTGATCGCTGTTGTGGAAACGGAGGTTTATTTCTGTGTACGCCTTGCAGAAGTTGCTTGGTGGGGACTCAGAAGTTAAGGGGAATACGTGGGGGCAAATTTTCAAAACACGACCTTCTTGAATTCTGTCTTGAAAGCCTCGTCCCATTCATTCAGCCTGCTGGGTCCCTGCGTGGCTAATAAAACCCGACCTCCTGGCTCAATACACTGAAGGCTTCTTGGAGGGTGTACAAAGCGTTTTGAAGAGTTAAATGTAAATGAATCAGGAACACGTGGATTCAATTTCCCTAGAAATTCACATGTGCTTGGAAATGAAGGGGGGCAGTGTCTGGCCAAATGTGCTTTGATTTATCTGACCCCAAAATATAGCCCTCCCCACTCCTGTCCTCCCCTCAAAATCATTCAAAATTTTGGTTAATGTCAAACCATGGTGGGGTTCTTGAGACCCTTGAAACCTGGAGTGGGTTTGAATTCCTGGAATGCCCCCACTGAATTAAAAAGGGCATTCAGGGAGGCTTATTCCACTCCTCAACCCCAACTAAAAGATCTCACATGGTTTTCTTCTATGTAAGGGGGTTAAATTAACGCGAAGATGTGATGATGTTAGTTCAGTCACAAAACTAACCACCTAATGTAATCCATGGAAGCCTTTGCTACTGCATTGAAGATTCTTATTCACAGGATGTGGCCCTGCAAATTATTTCTGCCAGGAAAAGTCAGGTTTGACTTGTCTAGGAAACCACCTAGATAAAAGTACAATTGTTCAGCTGTCATCATCACCATCATGATCATCATACACCAATCATTTGTGGAGAGTTTTAGGAGTTTCAGAACACCTTTTAAAATAATTATCACATTGAATAGCCATGACTGACCCTTGCATGGAGTCTTAAAGATGGGCTTGTTTGAAACCTATTTAGGGATGCCAAGCAGAGAGATCCCTTAGCAGAGGAGCTGGGACCTGGATGATAGAAGAAGCCTTTTGAGTCTCATAAGTTAGACTAATGGTGCTTTACGTCCAACTATTCTGGTCCCCTTCTTTCTTAGGAATTTCTGATGGGATAGAGAAGGGAAATTTCAACTTTTAATCTTAGTGTCTCACCACAGACAAGGATGGGCTGTTGTTTGTCAGAAGCTCATGTTGACTGCAGTAATTATTCATGTCATTAAGAAGAAGCTGGGTTAATCATCTGTGCTTTTGGTCTTTTGTCACCATTAATTAATTTTCATCCTGTCCTTTTCCTCCTCCTTTGGCCAACTGGAGACCACAGTCTATTTAGGTATACCATCACTCATTCTGTCCTGGCTCATTTTATCTCTGCCTACCTGCCTAATATTGTTTCCTTGGTGTCTTCTTGGATTTCTTCCATTGGTTGTGATTTCATGCTGTGAGAATGTCGCCAGAGGGGCCTGTTTAATGACTGAGGGAGAGTGGGAAGACATTATGGGTTACTGCTGGTTAACTCTCCAAGGGGATCATGGACCAGCCTAGTTAGCTTAGTTTTCTTGCTATGCATCTGCCATCACTCATTCCCTTCTTTGCCTGCCTTCCCCCCACCCACCCCTTCCACCTAGACTCGCTGCTCTCAGCACATTGGATGACTGGCTTTTCCTAGAATCCTTAAAATTCTGGCTTAAGTGTTACCTTCTCAGAAGTTTTTCCAGATCTATGAAATGAAGGCCCCATACTCCCCTAACTTTTGCCTGTAATATATAATCCTGTTATTTCCTTTATAATGAATCACACTCTGCAATGATCTTGTTCACTTGTTTATTTACTGTCTTTCCTTCTAGGACTAAATCTTTTATGATTAAGGATAGATTCTGACTTGTGCATCACTATTGTCTCAATGCCCAGAAAAAGCCTGGCATATAGAAGCTAATCAGTAAAAATTACTGATAGATGGATTATTCTAGTGAGCAGTCCAAATCTTAAGGGTAGTATCCTATTGAAATGCATCACCATAGTGAATTTTATAAAGACAGAACATTTTAGCAGTCATTTTTGCTTGTATCAAGTGAGTAGCCATCCAATCCTAAGAAGGTGGCACTTATAGGTGACTACTCTCTAGCTGCTTATACTTTGCAGTGCTGAGATAAAACATGAGACATGACAAATTCCATTTATGGTGTCATCATTGAATGTTCTAGCCAGTGAATAAGTTAGATAGCTCACAAGTCTGGTGAGTGTGACAAGAGTGGAAAAGTATTAAAACAACACCAGCTGCACCGATGGTAAATTCTATGTGAATAAATGATCACAAGTCATATCAAACAGTCTTTTATTGAGTGCTATAAAAGTGTGTACAGTAAATAATTAGCTTGTTGTTTAGCTAGTGACTTTATTTTAGATGAGTACATAAAAAGGATAAAATATTTCAAAAATAAATGTAAAATAAGATTTTTTTTCCTCTTTGGGTACATAAAGAGAGAAAAGGAAACAAAATCAAGAAAAATAAGAAAACAGTTGAGTAAAAGGTTATTTCACTACTCAAACATATGCCGTAAATTCTTTGATATTTTGCTAAAGTTGATTGTAAGTTTGTTCTGATTTTCTTAGCGGCCAGTGTAATGAGTAAAATATGATTTAGTATGTGATTTATAGGCAGGGCCAGCTACATAATTTGTTGGCCTCAGTGCAAAATGAAAATGTGGGGCCCCTTATTCAGAAAGCAGGAAAAATGCCATTAAATGTAATAAAACATGAAACTTTTTCCTTTCTTCCACGCTCTCATCTAGACCTGCTGTGGTGGTTTTTCATTTGTTATTTTATGCTCGGCCTCCGGGGGGTTGGGATGCTGACTGGTACAGCAGATCTCAGCAGGCACAGGCAGCCTTGCCCCTGATATGGTTGACCTGGCCCGCCTACTGCCGGGCCCTACTTCCTGCAGCCGACAGACCTACACACTGTGCCCTTTCTCAGGGCAAGAAGCCAGAATGCCCGTCCTACTTCCTACTTCCTGGCTGCCCCAACCTGTTAAAACTCGGCACACGCCCCCTGCACCCCACCACCAGGAATCAATCCTAAAGGAAATCAACCCTGAATATCCTTTGGAAGGAATGATACTGAAGCTGAAGCTCCAATACTTTGGCCACCTGATGCAAAGAGCCAAATCATTAGAAAAGACCCTAATGCTGGCAAATATTGAAAGTAGGAGGAGAAGGGGTCAATAGAAGATGAGATGGTCAGATGGCATCACCGATTCAATGGACATTTGAGCAAAGTCCGGGAGATGGTGGAGGACAGAGGAACCTGGCATGCTGCAGTCCATGGGTCTCAAAGAGTCAGAAACGAGTTGGTGAATGAATAACAATGACAAGAAGAATTCAGAGTCCTTTGCCTAGATGTGGTCAGTTCGTGGAGTGGGGGTGAGCTAGAGGGTTGCCCTGTGGCACTCGTGGAGACCCTGCTGCCGTGCCCCAGCCTGAGGCACCACCGGGTCTGCACCCACAGACTCTGACCCTCCCCATGGCCCACGCCCATGTACAAATTCTCCCCTGGTGCAGAGTGGTCTCGTCTTGGAGAGAGACGCCGCCTGGACTCATTTCAGATTTCTGACATGCAGAGCTGAGAATGCATACACACGTTTTAAGTTGCTAAATGTGTGGTCATTCGTTATGATATTGTGTGCATTCTTAAGGCTGCTGTGAGAAGTGGTTACCACCTTGGTGGCTCAAAACAACAGAAATTCACATTATATTTAGGATTGTATGTAGGATCCACTGAGATAATTCAGGATAAACCCTTCTTCTCAAGATCCCTCACTTAATCGCATTGTTTGCCATACAAGGCAAAGTTCATAGGTTCAGCAGCAGTCGAAAACAAAGGCACCTCTCATTTTATAGAGTTGAAAAAAAAAAAAAAAGACCAAAAATGTTGCTTGACAGGTACACTGTCACATGACTTGTTCAGGAAGGAGAAAATCATAGGATGAGTTGGAATACTGGCTCAGTCACCTGTTCTGTGCAGATATTTAGCTATTTTCTTATCTCTAAAATAGAGAGAATATGTGATACTATAAATACCTTAGAGTATACCTAGCATATAATAGATGCTTAATAGGGCTTCCCTGGTGGCTCAGATGGTAAAGAATCTGCCTGCAATACAGGAAACCCAGGTTCAATCCCTGGGTTGGGAAGATCCCTTGGAAAAAGGAATGGCTACACACTCCACTATTCTTGTCTGATGCTTAATAAATGGCTGCTATAATTGTCATCCTCTGATATGAAGAGGGATGACAGATTTCTTTTTTGTAATTTCCTGTTTCTTTGATCATTTCTAGAACTTGTGACTCTAATTACAATTAACTGTTTACTTGGTAAACATCTAAGCAGTGTTTGTGGGTCACATTGATTTCACACAAATCAGAATTGTCCTGGTGGTCAGTCTCAACCTATCATACTCAGTAGAAGTTCAATTGTAAAAGCATTGAAGGACAAGTCAGATTAAAACAAAACAAAACAGCAACTGGGGATTTACAGTAAGACCCCAAACATCTTTGGCTTGTTTGTCTCCTTAAAAGTCCCTGCTGCATGACCATTATTTTTTTTTCTTTCTCTCTCTTTTCTATAAACTTTAGCTTGCCCAATCCATTTCCTTCTCTTTCACTGATGTTTTCTTCTCTAGAAGCTTCATGGTTTGTGTGTGATGCAAGTCAATTTAATCTCTCTTGGATTTTCCAAATACATTTCTCCATCATTGACCAAGATCAGTATCTCAGTGGGCTGAGCAAAGCAAGTGAATAATTTTTTAGAAGGCAAATGAGTCAAAATTACTACTTTTGTTTTCCTGTATTATTTTTGCATTTTTCATGCTAGGTCGCTTCAGTCGTGTTGGACTCTTTGTGAACCTACGGACTGTAGCCTGCTGGCACCTCTGTCCATGAGATTCTCCAAGCAAGAATTGTGGAGTGGTTTGCCATGCCCTCCTCCAGGGGATCTTCCCGACTCAGGGATCGAACCCGCACCTCTTATGTCTCTTGTATTGGCATGCAGTTTTTTGTTTTGTTTTGTTTTACCATGTGGGAAGTCCTGTTTCTGTCATAGTTTCATGTATTAAAAGAAAAAAAATAGAAGATGAGAAACAGAAACTTGGGATACCAATATTGGAATAGGGATTATTAAACTGCAAACAGAATCTGAATAGTCTTATTGGGAAGATGTTTTTTTCCCTAGAGAAAGTGATGGTCTTACTAAGCACACAATTTTGTTGGTTTTTCCTGAAATCCTATAATGTACAGGATGCCTGATACAGATCTTGAATGCTAGAATAAGCATATATAAAATATCCTTCATGTTAAAAGAAATTACATACAGAAGAAGTTCAAAACCAATATTTTTCAGGTAATTGTAGAATCTTGTGTGGGGTTTTATATGCTCTCGAAGAGGTAGGAGTGAGGTAGACAGAATAATGACCTCCCAAAGATGTCTGCATCTTAATCCTGGACCCAGTAAATGCATGTCAGAGGGGAAATAAGGTTGCCTGCTGAAGTAAGATTGCTTACTTCATAGGAAGACCACCCTGATAATGCAGTGTGCCCAAGATAATCAGAGGGATTCTGAAAGGTAGAAGGGGGAAGAAGAGAGGCAGAAGTTGTGAATATAGAAAAATGGTTGGAAAAATTTGCAGTGTTCTTGACTTTGAAGATGGAGGAAGGGTCTCTGACAAGAAGAGTGTGAGTGGCCTCTAGAAGCTGGAAAAGGCAAGAAAGTGGATTTACTGCTTCCAGAAAGAAAGGCATCCCTACCAGCACCTTGATTTTCACCTAGAGGAGACGTGTGTTTTACTTATGATCTACAGAACGCTATGGTAACAAGCTTGTGCTGTTTTGCCAACAAGTATGTGGTAATTTTTTATGGCAGTCGTGGAAACATACCACTGAGGACTTAGTCTAAATTGTGTTATTTAACTCAAGTGTCCTCCTGCGCCACTTTATTTATGGATAGCCTATCTTTATATAATTCTTCTCTCTCATACTAAACCCTACCCCTAATTACCCATGTTTTCTATGCATGACATATTGGAGCAATNGTCTGACTTTCACAGAACCTGTGCTGTTAACCACTTGCCAACCAGGCAGCCGCCACAGTTTAGCCAATTAGTGACATAGCTGAAGCCGAAGTAAAAACCCAAACAGCAGGAGAAAACAGCAGGCCTCATGGTTTTTAGTTAACAACCTGTGTAGAGTTATCTGGGGTGACTAAGATGCTTAGTTCTTGGGCTTTTTAAGTGTTTTAAAGAGCTCAGAGGATTCTGTTTCTACTCAAGCAAAATCTCCACTTCTCCAGAGAAACAGAAGGAATAGGATGTGTTTATTAAAAGGCAGCTTTAATTGAAGGAATTGGCTCTACTGTTCTGGAGTCTGGCAAGTTCAGACTGCAGGGCAGAAATGCAGGCTGGACAGCCGGGAAAGAAACATTGTTAAGTTCAAGTCTGAAGGCCATCTGCTGGCACAGTTCCCTCCTCTTGAGGGAGGCCACTCTTCCTGGGGTTGGGAACCATTCACTGCCTTAGTACAGCGCCTGGGTTTTACAGCTTAGCGCTCAGGTGGTGCAAGGTAGGGTGATTTGCCCAAGGACACAGCTGCTTAAAGACCAAGCAATGTTGGTCTTTAAGCTCCCATGTTTCCTGGCTTTCAGCCCCGGTCATGTTACTCATCACCAGAGCGTCTCATGTTTACGCCCTGGCCCCTTTGGGGCAACAGGTGACGCCTGGCCTAGGCCCCATTCTCTGCCCCTGTCTTTTGTTACAGCTCAGCTGGCAGAAGCCAAGGCGGCCAACTTGACAAACCCTACTTAAAATTATAGTGGCTGTTTCTAAACTGAGGAGCTAGATCCTCCTAAGCTTACCATCTCCACGTCCTTTCCTCACACTCACTCTTCTGTGTCTTAAAATTTTTAATTAATTGAAAATTAATTTTAAAAATTCTTGGATTTGACTTCTCTGGAAAGAAAATCAGAGTACCAGATTTGGCAACCCGTGTGCTAAAATTCTAATTCTAATGCTAATTCCATATCATGTCATACTGGAGTAGACCAGACCAGTCCCTTTAGATGCATTTGGAAAGCATTTTGTGGGGGGAACCCTTAATAAAATAGGCCAAAGATATGAATATATATTTCACCAAGAGGAGATACAGATGCCAAATAAGGATAGTTCAACATCATGAACCATTAGGGAAATGCAAATTGAAAATACAACATGATATCTCTGCATACTTATTAGAGCAGCTAACATTTTAAAAATAAGTGATAATAGCGAATGCTTGTGAGGATGCAGAGGAACTGGACCAGTGGTGAAAATCTAAAATAGTACGGCCACTCTGGAAAGTAGTCTGCAGTTTCTTACAAAACTAAACATACATTTATCATATGACCCAGCCATTGCAGTCTTGTGCGTTTACCCAGAGACTTGAAAATTTATGTTCACACAAAAACCTGTACATGAGTAGCTGCTATGGGAGACAGTATGCCAGTCCCCCAAATATTAAAAATAGAATTACTGTGTGACCCCAGCAATTCCGCTTCTTCATATATAGCCAAAAGAAGTGAAAGGAGGGACTTTGAACAAATATTAGTACACCTGTGTTCACAGGAACATTATTCACAGTAGTCAAAAGGCAGAAGCAACCCAAGTGGCCATCAGTGGGTGTTAAATCTTGTGCACCGGTATTTATGGCTGCATCCCTCAAAACAGCAAAACAGTGAACACACAGACATCCTTTAGCTGGTGAATTGTTAGACAAACCCTGCAATACTAATAATAAGGAATTACAAGGAATCAGCCATTGATACAGGTAACAACTTCAGTGACCCTCAGGGGCATTAGGCTTAGTGAAAAAAGTTAGTTCCAAATGGTTGCATTCTGTGATTATGTAACGTTCTTGAAATGACAGAATGGTAGAGATGGGGAACAGGTCAGTGGTTGCCAGGGATGTGGTTTCATGGGGCATGGCGGGAGTGGTGCAAAAACAAAGAGGCAGCTCAAAGGAATTCTGTGATGAAACAGGTCTGTGTCTTGATGGTGCGACATGAATCAGTAGGTGGGGTGAGATCGCACAGAGCTACACCGCATGGGCATGCACACGAGTGAATGCGGGTTAGAAAAGATGGTGAGAACTGGGTAAGATCTGTAGCCTCGTTGACAGTAGGGTATGTCATCACTTTGCTGGGTTTGATACTCAAGTGCCTCGTGAGAGGTCAGTTGCGGAAGACTGGGCGAAGGGCACACAGGACGCTTTGTTGGTTTTTTTTTTGGCAGCTTCCTGTAAGTCTATATTTATTTCAAAACAAAAGCTTAAAAAATTTTATCTCATCCTCAAAACTGTGGTTGACTGAGGATTACACGATACTGCTTCGGCTCCACAGAATTTAGAAACTGGTTGGCAAGGCAAGACAGACTTTCATTTTTTAAAAACATTAAAAGTTCTCATGTGAGGTGTTTTAGCTTATAGACTCCCAGTGCTTTAGGAATCTTGCAGAAGGAAAGACTGCTGTGGGCTGGGTGGTCAGCACTGGTTATAGGGGAAGCAGGAGCTTGAGTTGGGACTTGATGGATGAGTAGGGATGAGCAGGCAGAGCAAAGACAATATTCCAGGGGGCAGAGGGAGGGGAAGAGTTTGAGCAAAGGTTCAGGGAGAAGCATGTGAGAGACCAGTATGGGCAGTGCAGACCAGCCTGCAAAACAATGTTCATACAGGAAGTGTCGGGACAAGGGACCAAACAACCCGTAAGTTAGGTTCTTTTGTTTTTGGTGGTGCTGGTCTTCCCTGCTGCATGCGGGGGCTAACCTTTGATGCAGTGCACAGGCTTCTCATTGCATGACCTCTCTTGTCGTGGAGCAGGGCTCTAGGGCACGCAGGCTCAGGAGTTGCAGTACATGGGCTCAGTAGTTGTGGGGCCTGGGCTTAGTTGCTCTGAGGCTTGTGGAGTCTTCCCAGACCAGGGATCAAACCCATGTCCCCTGCACTGGCTTGCAGATTCTTATCCACTGGACCACCAGGAAGTCCATCAATTAGGTTCTGCTGCGACATTTGAAAGCAGTGGGCTTTCATTGGACTCAGAAGCAGGTGAAGGAAGGACATGAGTGGGAAAGTCTGGAGGCGAGTGACTAGCCATAGAAAGGGAGGGATCAGCAGATGAGACGAGATTTGAGGAGGAAGGTAGAGTTTGGATGACGGGAGGAATGATGTCACCTGCCTGAAGTGGGCAAGAATCCCAATTTGGGGGAAATGGCCTCTTTCCACGTGCACCCCCACCTACACTTCCATCTAATTCCATCAGAACTCTTGTACTCTTTGTCTCCTTTCTGTAAACAGAATGGCCCCCCAGCTTCCTAAGAGGCAGAAACAGGGAGACGGGTGCATGGTCAGGCCACTCAAGATGGCGGTTCTCTTGCTCTCTATGCATGCCCTGTGGGACCAGTCTCTGCTTCAGCTACATCCTCCTCACAGGAACATGCTTGCCCCCTGCCCCAGCTATGATTGTTCTCAGCTTTGGGCCAGAGCAGCTCCACCTGCTAGTTTATTCACAGCTTACTGACCAGAGACGTTAATAACACGTCTTTTGTTACCTAATCGTTATTGGCCGGAGTCGTCTTTTAATATTCACATATATAAAAATCGTTGGCCACAGTTGTCAGTTTCTGCAAAAATCCCCCAATTGATAATATGTTACAGGGAAACATCTGTCCTCGTGATGGTTGTTAACCTCAGGGGCTGTGAGGGACGTGCCCCAGCCACCGGTTTCTGTGGTAACTGATGAGCCAGCCTGACTTCAGTTCCTCCTGTAAATAGCAGCACTCCACCCCCACCCCACTCCGTGCCCAGGATTGGAGACTGCTGCCGGGGCCTGCCTGCTGCACACGGTGGGGCGTTGTTCGAGGACCTTTTTCTGGAGACATGTAAGGTTCTCCGTCACTGTCTCCGGGCTTTTGCTTGGGTCATCTGAAGGCTGGGCAACTACAAGGCCTGCAGGCCTTTGGGGTGCAACCTAACAATTGGTGAGCCGGCTGAGAAAGCTCCTGTAAACACCAAGATGTCGGGAAAGGACAGGGAGCTTGGTTGGGGAATGGAAAGCTTTTGGGGAAATCCCAGGGTGGCCACCCACCAGCTCGTGGGCCCCTGTGACAGCTGACTACCGTGAGAGATATCTTTCGCTTCCATTATATCGATGCTTTCGTGTTAACTTTGGAGTCTCTTTCTTGTTTAAATGTAGGAGCCCAATGCTCATAGGTCATCTGATTGCATAGGGATGGCTGATGATACAGACAAAATGCAAGGACCTGGATTGTCTGTAAAATACAAGCATACCCCTGACCCACCATCCCCAAACAGTTTAGACACAGGTTTAGGGTTATTAACTCAGGAACAGGCTTGTGAATTGGACATGGCCAGTTTCTTGCAAAGGCTTGTTTGAGGCCTGTGGCAATGGCAAAACGATTAAAGCATACCCTTGGGCTTCTGGGCCCAGCTTTGAAAGAGAGCTGAGCAATGATAGTAGTGTGATGAACAGCGGTGATATGCAGCCTACGATGCATTACAGCTGATGGAAGACATTACCAAAGGCCTACCTGTGTCGTCAAGTGACACCAAAAACCCGCCTTACCAGCCACAAAGTTCAGAAATGGACCGAAGAAATAAATAACATACACTGGCATGTCCATCTACCTTACAGCCCCGCTGCACCTGGGCTACTGGGACGGATGGAAGTGAAAGCGATGGTCGCTCAGTTGTGTCCATCTCTTTGTGACCCCATGGGCCATACAGTCCATGGAATTCTTGAGTAGGTAGCGTTTCCCTTCTCCAGGGGATCTTCCCAACTCAGCGTTCAGACCCAGATCTCCTGCATTGCAGGTAGATTCTTTACCAGCTGAGCCACAAAGGAAGCCCAAAGATACTGTCGTGGATAGCCTGTTTCTTCTCCAGTGGATCTTCCCAACCCAGGAATCAAACCAGGGTCACTTGCATTGCAGGCGGATTCTTTACCAGCTGAGCTGTGAGGGAAGCCCAGTGGGTGGGATAAAGGAACTGTTTCAGCAACAATTGAGATGTGAAACCCACTCTCACCGTGTGACCGCGTGTGACCCAGAAGGCTAACTCCAGACCTACCAGCTATAACTGAACATCCCAGGAGTGACCATCCCCCTGATTCTGCCACATTAACCCAGAGGCCACTTGTCAACACCCTCTAAGTTCAGCTGTTGACCACCAAAGGACCATTGCCAGCTGTCAGTCGGGGCAGTAACTCACTTTTGCCCTCGCCACAGGACCAACACCCCCGGGGAAATATAAAGTGGTCCGGGACTGGAAGATAAGACCCTGGTGGTTTGGGCTTGCCACCCTGTGGGGTATGGGATTAGAAAGGGATTTACAGATCCCATCTTCTTACAGATCTTCTACCTAGCCCAGCCCCACCTAAGAGTACTTGAAAGAACTAATCTGGGCCTCTACTGGAGAAAGGCACCATTCTGTTAACCCTGGGGTCTGTTACACCGCCTCTCTCAGACTGGCATTGGCCGTGGGGACTGAAAGTGGGCCGGTGGTGTGGTCCCACAGGCCTGGCCAGGACGAAAACCACAGGATGGGTGGGCTCTCACAATGCTGGTACTACCTGTGTTTTGCCTAGTGGTCATGACCTTTCCTACATTATGTAAATGTAAATGTCCTACGTTTTGTCCCTTATCCGAGCAGAGAGAATCTGTCCAGTGACTGGGCGACCACGGTGGCCTAACTGTGAGATGAGTCTGGGAATTTCCCGGATGGTCCAGTGGTTAGAATCCGCCTTCCAGTGCAAGAGACATGGGTTAGACCCTTGGTCGGGGAACTAAAACCCCACATGCCATGCAATGAAGCGCTTGTGGCTGGCACCAAAGGCCAGTGTGCCACAGCACAGACCCAGCACAGCCAAAAAACGAAAGGCCTGTAGAGATGAGTCTCCAGCCAGATGCTCAGTCCTCCTGCGCGTCCCTGGGCCTCTCCAGACTCTGAGCTGCTGGTGTCCGTATTGCGTTTGTGGTGTTTGGTTGCAGCGCACCTCTGCATACCTGACCCCAGGGACGTCACAGGACAGGGCTGGACTGATGGTAAGGGCTGCGCAGTGTTTGTGGGAGTGGAGTGTGTGGTCCGGGCGCTCAGGACGGCCACTCTCGTGCTCTGTCTTCATCCCCTGCTGGACCTACAGATCCGGGGAGCTAGACCAGTGCCTGCTCCCCTACAGCCTCCTCACAGGAGGTGTTTGCCCCCTTGCCCCAGCTATGGTTGCTCTAAGCCTTAGGCCTCAACTGCTCCACCTGCTGGTGTATTAAGGGGAAACGTCTGCCCTGGTGATGGTCATGAGCCTGCGGGGCTGTGAGGGACCTGCTGGTCTCCCTGGTAACTAATGAGCCAACCTGACATCAGTGCCCCCTGTGAATGGTGGCCACCGCCTCCCCAGAGGAGCGCAGGTTGCTGTCAGGTCCTTCCTGCTGTCTGCCACACACTGGGATGCTTCTCCGGGACCCCTGCTGCAGGCAGATAAGATTCCCCATCCAGTAAACCACGGGTGTCATTGTCACTGCCTCCAAGCTCCTTCATCAGCCGTCTGCAGGCTGGCCATCTACAGGACCTGCAGGTCCAACAACAGGCCCTGATGACTGGCTCCAGGGAGCCTCCTGATTTTCACCCCCTTCCTTGTAAGAGCAGCCCAAGGTCATTCAGCGGGCTGTGACCACATGCTCCTGCCATCCACAGCTCCTGGTAACCGTCCAGTAGCCACCTGCCGAGGCCTTTGCAGAAAGAACCATCTCCATAATCAGAAACCTCCAAGATTGTGCTGGTAGCCTGACAGGCAGCAAAGGAGCCGTGTGCCAGCTGTAGACCTGGGGAATTGCAGCCTCTTAACTAACACAGTGTTCTGTGTTGGACTGACATGGTGACTGCCATGCAGTGACAGTTTGAGAATTACTCTGCATAAGGAGAGAACACAGGCTGGCCTGAGCCCAGGACCAACAGTAGCACCCAGTTTGGTTGTTTTATTAGCCCTCGATCTGCCGGTGGAGATTTGGCCTCGCTATACCACTCCATCCCTTCACTGAAGCCTCACAGGGCTGCCGAGCTCATGGTGCCTGCTCATTTTCTTCACAGGCAATTTTCACCCAGAAAAACAAGCTGCTCCCGGACCCACTGGACACCCGACGCTGGCAGGGTTTCCGGCTGGAGGAGTATCTGATCGGGCAGCCCATTGGCAAGGGCTGCAGCGCCGCCGTCTATGAGGCTGCCATGCCTGTGTTGCCCCGGAACCTGGAGGAGGCAGAGAGCCTGGGCCAGCTTCTTCCAGGGAAGGGCCCAGAGATCCTTCCACGAGGAGAGGAGGCACTGGCCCCGCGAGCCCCAGCCTTCCCCTTGGCCATCAAGATGATGTGGAACATCTCGGTAAGGGCGGGGCCTTCCATCTCTAAAGTCATCCTTCTTCAAAATCCCCTTCTTGGGGTGGGTAGTAACCAGACGACACTTTCCCAGGAAGTAAATAGGAACCAGCAAGATTCTCCATAGGACAGGTGCCTCACGCTCTTGTGTGGCAGTCCGAAGCAGTGTTACAGTCTTGGACTGTAACCTGTCCACGCGTCACCTAAGGTCTCGCCTCCCCAACGAGCTCCCAGGCCACTGGGCCGCGAGCCACACTGAGTGGCGAGGGCCCTGGGCGTCCGGGCTGATGAGTGCATTTCAGGGCTGTGGTGTGCTCTGTCCTCTGGCTCCCTGACCTGCTTGTGGGGAAGGAGGGGCCACATACCTTCCGCTGAGCCCACCTCCCACCACACTCCAGACCCAAGGCTGGTGTGCCAGCTCTCTGCTCTTAACCCTTGCAGAACTCAAGACTTTGGCAAGTTGAATGTTTTTCCCACCCAAAAGAAAGATTTCTGTCCATTTAGAGTAGCTTCTGTATCTTGCCATCACATCGTGGGAGGAGGGTTAGGAAGCTCATCAAGACTTGATAGCATTTTCTGCTGCCTGGAGCCTCTCTCCAAGGCTGAGGGGGCAGCCACATAGCTCACACTGGGCCCTGAAGGGCGTGGTCTGCGCCTTGATGTGGGGAACGAAGCTTGTTAGACTGTGCTTCCAAGCTGGGCTGATAGCCAACACATAGCCAACCCCCACCCCACGCCCACCCCCAGGAAGCATCCAGTCCTAACATCAAAACTCCCACTGGTTGGGGCATAACAGCAAATGCATTCACAAAACCTAAAAGACTTAATTCTGAAAGGGTTCTTTATAGGTGTCGCCAGTCCTGAGAGCTGTTCATAATGAAAAGAGGAAAATGCAGTGCTTTTCCTCATTGTGTGTTGCTGGTTGATGGAGGGCTGTTCTGTGATTCAGCGCGAGTTTATCCAGGGTGGGCTTGTCGGGCTCGGCCTGTCTGCTAAAGGGAGCCTTCACGGGTGAGCGTTCGTGCTCGGTGGTCCGGTCTGAGCCTGGTGGTGCCCGGAGGCCTCTGTGGCAGGAAGAGGAGCCCCTGCCGTGGTCGTCTCGACAGCTCCTCCAGCCCTGGGCACCTGAGCTGCCGAGAGTTTGAGGTGTGGGTTGGCATGAATGCCACCTCTGCCTCCTTTCTCCCGGGAGAAACTAAGCTTGGCTTGCCACTCAGGTTATGAGCTTGAAGGTCAAAGCCAGTTCCAGGCAGTAGTTGTCCTGGTCCGGATGACAAGGAGGGCCTGGACTAATTCTGGACCCGTTACGGATGTGTTGCAGGCAGGCTCATCCAGCGAAGCCATCTTTAGCGCAATGAGCCAGGAGCTGGTCCCAGCCAGTCGAGTGGCCGTGGCCGGGGAGTATGGAGCGGCCACTCACAGGTAAGCGGCTGTCTGCCCCCCTCACCCCGCCATGGAGCAGCACCCACAACCATGCCCTCGGCACAGTGCCTGATGCGACACACACACCCAGACACAGTACGTGCCCGCTGATCAGTAAAGTCAGTGACGGGCTTCCAGTTGGCGGATAATTGGGAAAGACTAGTCTGACCCCAGCTGGAGATGCAGGTGGCTGACTCACGCTGGAGCAGGGAGAGAAGGCCATCTAAAACCACTCCCCATCCTTCTGAACTGGGCAGATCTGATTTATGACTCCTAAGCAATTCTCAGGTAGAACACCACCATTTTGTACGAATTGAATTCTGTCTGTCCCCAGCAGGAGTTAACACTCACTTTACAACTAACTGCCATGACCTAATGGTGCCAAGAGGTTTTTTTTAATGGCCTATTCCCCAAGTGGCAGAGGCGCCTGAGAAGTGGCAGCAGAGCCCAGCGTGGTCAGTGCTGGTCCGACCCCCGTCAGGCCTCCTGGCCAGTTCCAGTTTTCCGTTCAAACACACACACCCCTCCCAGTGCAGCCACATGCTTTCCTGGGTTCTTCTGACAGCCAGGCAGCGCTTTGCTGCTGCGGCGCCAACAGCCTTGTGCTGGGATCCTCGTTCTCCCAGTGGCTCTAATGGCCCCAGGCCAGAACGATGCTCTGACGCCTTTGATCGCCTAGGACAGGGGCCCGTTTGGACGGACCCCAGAGGAGCTGTTGGAGCCACTCACAGCCTGGCTCAAAGCTCAGACCTGAGGGAGCTCGGAGGATAGCCCGGCCGTGGGGCTCTCCCTGTTGTCTCGATGTCTCTGGGCTTCCGCTCCATCCGCCTCTCTCTGCCACCCTGCGATCTCATTTCCTGGCCGCAGCTATACTTCCGGCTTCCCTCAGGCCTCGTGGCATTGTTACCAAGAGCAAACTCCTGTGCCTGACGTACAGTGAGGCCAAACGATAGCAAAATGTCAGAGTTTGGAACAGAGAAAGGTTTATTGCAGCACCATGGAAGGCGACGGGCGGCTCATGGCCCCCAAATGTCAAATTCCCCAAAGAGTTTCAGCAAAGGATTTTTAAAGAGCACGTAAGGGAGAGAGGGGCCCCAGGGTGTGTGATCAGCTCATGCACACATCTCCAGTAGTTGGTGGGGTGACAGGGCAGTGTTGCAGTGGTTAGCAGCCTCAGGCTCCAGGAGGTCTGCGGGCTGGTGGGGGTTTTTACATCTGTAAAACAGCTCAGGAGATGTGCATCAGGTGCTGTTCAGAGAGAAGCTCAAGCGGCGTTAAAGGATCCTTTCAACACCTCGGCCCCATTTCCTGTGCAGTTACTGCCGAGTTTTTCCTCACACTCCACAGAGAGACTCTCCCTTTTTCCTGCCAACCACCAGGTCTCGGACATGACTGCAGGCCCTTGGTTAACCTTGGGTCAGGTGCTCACAGCCCTGGGCATGGCAGCCGAGTGCAACCTCTGTGTCTGAGCAGGGTAGTGGGGTGGGGCTCCCGGGGCAGCAGAGGCCTGGGCAGGGCACCTGACGTGCGGGGGAATCGCTTCTACACAGTGCCTCTATGTCGGTTCACTCAGAGGCTGACTGAGCTCATGCCGGGTATTATGCTAGGGCCGGATCAGGGAGATTCCGGGCCCTGTTAACTGCCTTACAGGGTATGGTACTACTCTGTTTCCCTTTTCATTTGAGACTGAGCCAAGAGACGTTGAGCAGTGTGGCCAAGGACTTGGAGTGGCAGGCGTGGGTTCAGCCCCAGGCAGCCCGCTTCCAGACCCCGTGCTCTGCCTCGTGGGATGGACGGACGGTGGAGGGACTGGTGGGGTCACCAGTGTGATGAGTCATCGCGGGTCTCCCTTCCAGCACCACTCTGCACCTGGCACACACTTGGTGTAGATATGGGTGGAGATGAATGTCAGTGTTGATTGTGGCCTCAGACTATTGTATCCCAAGTGTCGTATCTGCTGCTCCCTCACGTTTGTCCCACCCGGCTGAAACAGAAGACCCAAGGGAGGTCCCAAGCAGCTGGCCCCGCACCCCAACATCATCCGGGTCTTGCGAGCCTTCACCTCGTCGGTGCCGCTGCTGCCAGGGGCCCTGGTCGACTACCCGGACGTGCTGCCCCCGCGTCTTCACCCTGCAGGCCTGGGCCATGGGCGGACTCTCTTCCTTGTCATGAAGAAGTGAGTGGCGGGACCCGGAGTGAGTGGGAGCTGGTCGCTGCCTCCAGGAGCCTGGGGTCACGGGCGAGAGGACCCTCTCTCTTTGGGAGACAAGGGCAGGCTGAGGGCGTATGTCTGCCCTGGAGCACAGTTTCCCTTTGGGACAGCCTTCCAGGAAAACAGAAGTGCATGTTCAGTCAGGTCGCACTTTCCATCTAGTGCTCTTAGCACCTTAGTAGCCCCCTCTGTGCTCACCTTTCTCCTGCTTTTTTTTTAAACATAGACTCTTCTTTCCTCCATCTCTGTGCCCCTGGCATTGCTGTGTGTGTTTTAAGGAAACAAGCAGCTGTCCTGTAACTTCTAACGTGTGAGGCCCTAGCTCTTACTTCCTAATTCCAGGATGGTGGATAGAAACAGAATGGCTACTTAGGGAGAAAAGGAATCAGAAGGCAGGCCATCATCCTAACAGGAAGTAAGGTGCTCGGGATGCTAGGCGCGTGGTAACTGGTCCTGTTCCGCTTTCCACCAGCTACCCCTGTACCCTGCGCCAGTACCTTCGCAGGAACACCCCGAGCCCCCGGCTGGCCGCTGTGATGACTCTGCAGCTCTTGGAAGCGGTGGATCACCTGGTCCAGCAGGGTGTTGCGCACAGAGACCTGAAGTCTGACAACATCCTTGTGGAACTGGACGCAGGTAGCTGCCCCGCCCCCACCCCGAGTTGTTCAGGGCGGTCTGGACTTCAGGTTTGGGGACATTTAGGGGCCTTCGGGTCTTTTCTGGTTTTTATGTTCTAAGTTGTGTCTTAGCTCTGCACACAGAGATAAGCACTCTCTCCTTCAAGATGGAGGGTTTTGTTTTTTGTTTTGGTCTTTGAATTGTAAGAATATTTTCAGCAAGTACTGCTTGAATGTCAGCCCAGCTGCCTCTGGCAGTGAGCTCCCCATCATTGGAAGCATTCAAGCAAAGCTGGGTGGCTACTTGCCTAGGGGTTCTGTAAAGGAGAGTCACTGTTTTGTTCTTATTGTTTAGTCATTAACTCGTGTCTGACTCTGTGCAACCCCTTGGACTGTAGCCCACCAGGCTCCTCTGTCCACAGGATTTCCCAGGCTAGAACACTGGAGTGGTTGCCTTTTCCTTTTTCAGGGGATCTTGCTTGACCCAGGGATCAAACTTCTGTCCCCTGCAATACAGGAGGATTCTCATGTGGTCAATTTTGAACTAAAAAGCTTTTTTTTTTTTTTTTTTGGGTTTTATGGATTGAATGAAGGTAAAGTCGCTCAGTTGTGTCTGACTCTTTGCGACCCCGTGGACTGTAACCTAGTAGGCTTCTCTGTCCATGGGATTCTCCAGGCAAGAATACTGGAGTGGATTGCCATTTCCTTCTCCACTAAAAAGCTTTAAGATAATTCAATATGCAATTAAATTCTAGAGGAACTGGCTCTTAAAGGAAGTCTGCATGAATCCTTTTCCGGATAACTAATTGATAATGCACCGATTTTATCCAGTTCTTGGCTAGGGGACTTTGACTTCCTGGAGGCATGTCCGTATTTGTGTTGCTAGTCCCACTCAGCTCTCTGGGGAGAGGGCAGCCGTCCAGGCCTTGCTGGCCTGTGTTCCTGGGTCAGCCTGTCCTGAGAGTGGCTTTTGTTGCTGTTCAGGCGCTCAGTCGTGTCCGACTCTTTGTGACCCCATGGACCGCAGCACATGGACACAGGCCTCCCTGTCCATCACCAACTCCTGGGTCTTACTCAAACTTCATCCAGTCAGTGATGCCATCCAACCATCTCATCCTCTGTTGTCCCCTTCTCCTCCCACCTTCAATCTTTCCCAGCATCAGGGTCTTTTCTAAGGAGTCATTTCTTCACATCAGGTAGCCAAAGTATTGGAATTTCAGCATCAGTCCTTCCAGTGAATATTCAGGATTGATTTCCTTTAAGATTGACTGGTTGGATCTCCTTGCAGTCCAAGGGACTCTAACGAATCCTCTCCAACACCACGGTTCAAAAGCATCAATTCTTCGGTGTTCAGCCTTCTATATGGTCCAACTCTCACATTCATACATGAGTACTGGAAAAACCATAGCTTTGACTGTATGGACATTTGTTGGCAAAGTAATATCTCTGCTTTTTACTATCCTCTCTGGGTTTGCCATAGCTGTTCTTCCAAGGAGCAAGTGTCTTTTAATTGCATGGCTGCAGTCACCATCTGCAGTGACTTTGAAGCCCAAGAAAATAAAGCCTGTCACGGTTTCCATTGTTTC
Organism: Oreotragus oreotragus; assembly: GCA_006410675.1. Lineage (NCBI taxonomy): Eukaryota > Metazoa > Chordata > Mammalia > Artiodactyla > Bovidae > Oreotragus > Oreotragus oreotragus. The sequence continues at coordinate 365,308 of SJYX01006886.1, forward strand.
CCCTCTTTTTGCATGAAGTGATGGGACCAGATGCCATGATCTTAGTTCTGAATATTGAGTTTTAAGGTAGCTTTTTCACTCTCTTCTTTCACCTTCATAAAGAGGCTCTTTAGTTCTTCTTCACTTTCTGCCATAAGGGTGGTGTCATCTGCATATCTGAGGTTATTGATATTTCTTCCAACAGTCTTGATTCCAGCTTGTGCTTCATCCAGCTTGGCATTTCGCATGATGTACTCCTCACATAAATTAAATAAGCAGGGTGACAATATTCAGCCTTGATGTACTCCTCTCCCAATTTTGAATCACTCTGTTGTTCCGTGTCTGGTTCTCGCTGTTCCTTCTTGACCTGCATACAGGTTTCTCAGGAGGCAGGTCAGGTGGTTTGGTCTTCCCATCTCTTGAAGAATTTTCCAGTTTGTTGTGATCCACACAGTCAAAGGCTTTAGTGTAGTCAGTGAAGCAGATGTTTTTCTGGAATCCTCTTGCTTTCTTGATGATCCAACAGATGTCGGCAGTTTGATCTCTGGTTCCTCTGCCTTTTCTAAATCCAGCTTTAACATCTGGAGGTTCTCAGTTCACTTGCTACTGGAGCCTGGCTTGGAGAATTTGGGCATCACGTTGCTAGCATGGGACGAGTGCAGCTGTGCAATAGTTTGCTCCGGGGTCAGCGTGTCCTGAGGGGGCTTTAGTGGAGGTGTCAGAGGACCTCAAGGTGCAGGGAGGGGAGGAGGCAGCCTCTCACGTCTGCGCATCCCCCACAGACGGCTGCCCCTGGCTGGTGATCACAGACTTTGGCTGCTGCCTGGCTGATGAGCGCGTTGGCCTGCAGTTGCCTTTCACCAGCTGGTACGTGGACCGTGGCGGAAATGGCTGCCTGATGGCTCCTGAGGTGAGTCCCACTGAGCGTGTCATGTGCCACCAGCAGAGCCTCTCCCACCAGGTTTCCTCCCTGTTTACTCAACACTTTCATCTTTTCTGACCCATAATTTATCAGAAGTCCCCTCCCTGTCTCTTCGCCTGGAACTGATGTCCCAGGAGAGATGAGTTTTGTCAGCCTGAAGTAGGCAGCCTGAGGACATTTGCTTGGATCTGAGCTACAGTTCATTCCAATTCTGGGTTCCTTGGGACAGAGTCCAGACTAGTGCATGAATCAGGTGCCGTGCAGGAGCACGAATAGGTTTCAAGTACCAGCAGCGTGACTGTTCACTTGTTGCTTTCCGAGCAGGTGTCCACGGCCTGCCCTGGCCCCAGGGCAGTGATCGACTACAGCAAGGCAGACGCCTGGGCAGTGGGTGCACTCGCCTACGAAATCTTCGGGCTCCCCAATCCCTTTTACGGCCAGGGCAGGGCCCGCCTTGAAAGCCGCAGTTACCAGGAGGCTCAGCTGCCAGCACTGCCCGAGTGGGTGCCGTGGGACGTGAGGTGCCTGGTGAGGTCGCTGCTGCAGCGGGAGGCCTGCAAGGTGAGGTGGTTCAGGCTTACAGGGGGCGTGTGGATGGGAACCTCAGGTTGCGTTCCAGAGTAAAGGGCAGGGCTGGGCAGGCACTGGAGTGAAAAACGGCTCCTCTGTCTTACAGAGGTGATGGCCACGTACAGAACACACAACAGGCTGGAATATAGATAGGAGCAGGGGAACTGGCCACCAATTTTGGAGTCAGGATTCCAGCAGTCAACTCCTCTTGGCTTTAGTTGCTTCAAGTTACTCAGAGGGAAACAGATGCAGTTTTAAGACATGTTTAATGAAGATATAGAATCAGCTGAGATCTAACCAGACAGATAGGATGAACTCTCCTAAGAGATATGGACATTTTGAAATTACTCCAAAGGCTAACTTATTTGAAACCTTAAAAGGAGTGGCAGGGCCAGTGCGGGTGGCATGTGGAGTGGAAAAAGCATGGGCAGACCAGGGCTCACAGTCCCGCCCTACCGCTTGCCCCACACCACGGGCAGCAGGCTGTCAGATATGTGCGCTGCCGTCATCAAGTTAGGACAACTCCTCTCACCCTAGACACAGCTCCTGGGCCTCAAGGCCCAGGAGGGACTTCCCTGACAGTCCAGTGGTGGCCTCCCAAGATTCCAATGCAGGGGACACAGGTTCGATCCCTGGTTGAGGAACTAAGATCACATATGCCATGCTGCATGGCGAAAAAATCTTTATCAAAAAAAAGGCCCAGGATGGGGAGGCTATTCCAACAATGTCCCCTACCCATACCCCACCCCACCCCAAATTCATACCCATGGGAAAGCCTGGGGCGTGTGTAGAATCGGCCAGTGTGTGTGCAGAGTACTGCAGGAAGGAAGGGTGAAGAGTACGCTCAGGGCCAGAGAAGGGAAGACCCTGAAACAGGCTGCACTAACAAAGCGGGCTGTGGGTGAAGTCACAAGCACTCTAAGCTCTGGCTCCCCTTCCTGTTGCAGAGGCCATCCGCCCGGGTGGCTGCTAACGTGCTTCACTTAAGCCTCTGGGGTGAACACACGCTCACCCCGAAGAACCTAAAACTAGACGAGATGATTGGCTGGCTCCTCCAACAATCGGCCGCCACTCTGCTGGCCAACAGGCTGACGGAGAACTGTGTGGAAACAAAAATGAAGATGCTGTTTCTGGCCAACCTGGAATATGAAGCGCTGAGCCAGGCGGCCCTCCTCCTCGACTCCTGGAGGGCAGCCCCGAGACAGCTGCTGTAGCTGGTGAATTACTAAAAGAACTTTCCAGTATCTGTGTCGTGATGGTCTGTGAATGCTGAGCAAGTGCCTCCTAGGTGAGGGGATGGGGGTCAGGAGGAAAGATGGCACGGGGAGGGCGAGTCAGCAAAGAGAAGGCCTCAGGTTTGGGAGATGGAAGGAGCAGCTCGAGGTCACGGTCTAGCTGTGTGATTCTGATGCATCGTCCAAGTTCTCTTACTGTGAAATGAAGAAGCTGCTCTCGATAGAGGTCAGCAAACTTTTCTGTCGCAGGCTCATGCTCAGGCCGTCCCAGCTACTCAGCTCTGCCATCGTGGTGCAAAGACAGCCTTCAACGTGTGAACAAGTTCAGCTTCACTTAGGGACCCTGAGATCTGGAATTTCGTGTGTCACTAAATATTCTTAATGTTTTCAACCACTTAAAAGGTAAAAGCCGTTTTTAGCTTGCAGGCTTGCAGAAATCAGGCAGCAAGCCAGACCGGCCCACAGACCAAGTTTGCCAACCCCTCATCTAGATGACCACAAAGGGCCTAACCCTCAAGGGAAATGCTAGCCAATCACCGGGCTCCTTTGTGCATCAGCGCTGCCCACGTGATGCCCTGGGCACACAGATCCAAAGGATGAGCTCTGTCCCAGGCGAGAGGCTGCTTGGGTGTAAACCACTGACCAGAGCCCTGTCCTCCAAGACCTCTGAAAAGTCAGTGGCCGAGCGGGTCTGTTAGGTGAGGCTGAGCTGAGGAAGGTCAGACCTGTGTTGTGGCCAGAGATCACACAGGTCAGGGTAGTCAGGTGTCAGAGTGAAGAGCACGTGAGTGAGGCGTGAGACGGGAGCCGCTGCAGTCAGTCATCTGTCTGGAGCAGCCCTGGGTGCTGGTGACAAGCATCGCCGCGGCGCTCGTGCGGCCGCTGACTTGAGTCCAGCAGAGCGCCGGTGACTAATGGAATGGAGATTCACAGGGCAGTGTTCTGAACTTGCTGATTGTCCTTTCTGACTAGCACTTCTTACAGGAATTGTGACGAATTAAATGCATATTGACAACTGCAAAATATGTAAGTGCCTCAAACTGAATACTTGGCTTTTAAGAGTAATCCTCACAGTATAAAGATAATCTTAGTGGAGACGGGATCATACAACTTTACGTGTGCTTTCAGGAACACAACCAGGGCCTAAAGCAAAGTGAATATGCTGCAAGGTTCTTTTCAACCAAGCAGTTCTATAATTCTATTAAAGTCAAGTGCTGTTACCCTAGCTTTACCATCTGTGTGATGTCCCCACTGGCCTTTATTAACCTGACATTACTCCCCTTGACATTCAGCAGCTGTGTCATTTCCAGACTTCAGAATAACTAAAAAGGGCCACTTACTACTTTGTACCCCGTCATTTCTCAACAGCCACCCCCCCATCAGCAAAGTACAACAGGGGTCAGATGAAATGTGAGGGCCATGTTTCTCTTTATTTTAGAAATGAGAGTTGACGTCACATATGAAAAAATACACTTAGCATTCAAGGTGGAAAAACAAATTATTCCCTATCCCTCCAACCCTTGGTACTCAATGTTTCATCTCCCACTGAGGTAAAGCTGTGCCATTGTCCGTGGCTTAAAAAAAAACAACCAAAAACCACCAGAAAGGCGGAAGAAAACCAATCCTGTGGAAACTCTCCGCCTCTGTTCCCAGAAGTGCAGGGCGCCAGCCCCTCAGTCGGACTTCTCCTTCTCCTTCATGTGCAGGAAGACGACGCTGAAGAGGAACAGCCCGAGCATCATGGAGAAGGCGCTGGCGTAGTAGGGGTAGGCCGAGGGGATGAAGCGCTCGTACTGCGTGTGCTGCAGCGGCCGCACCGACACCTGCAACGAACGGCAGCAGTGCCGGGCCCGGCCGCGCGGGGCGTGGGGGACGGGGCGTGGGGGGTGGCGCGGGGCGCGGGCAGAGAAGGGCGCTCACCTGAGTGGAGGAGTATAGGTGCGTGTAGCCTAGCCGGTTGTAATCTACTTTGAACTGGAACACACCGTACACGTCAGGCAACTTGAACTGGACGCTGTATTTGCCACCTGGGAAGAGCCAAGACATACAGCCAGGAGGGGCTTCCCGGGTCATCGGTGAGCTGCCCCAGCGCCAGACCGAGGCAGGGATGGGCTTCCAGAGCTGTCTCTCGCAAGAGCTGCGCTTACCTTTCCTCTTCAAGAAGGTCCTCACAAAAGGATCGATGCGGACAAACTCCAGCTGAATGTCATCGCCATCAAAGGGGACCCACTTGCCATCTGAGAGCTGTTCAATGACGATGCTGTACTCCTGGGACAAGCTNCGCCCTGAGAGCACCCTGGGATCAGCATTTCTACTGTTGTCCATGTGGCTGCCCCACAGGTGACTGGGAGGGGGCTAGAGTCAGTGTGGTGCTGGGCAGGGGATTCTATAGGCTCTTGGGCGGCAGTGTGGGATGAAGTGGATCAGTGTGGGCGAGTGTGTCCTGTTCCACCCTGAATGCCACACCGACTTCCACTGTCCCGGTATCCCCAGTCCTCCCAAGCACCCCTCCTTGGCCCTGAAAGGGAAGGAGAATGCGTCTGTCCTGCTTGTCACTGCACTCGGCTGAACTTCACCGAATCCTTAGTTCTTGATGTGAACCTGCACATTGTATTTCTGCCAGGAAGAGAGCCAAGTGACACAAGTAACACCAGCGGTCCTCACCTTCCCCAGGAAGCTCTGATACCTGAGTATTTGTGTGTCTGTTCTCCTCTATGAGAAGATAGACCCTTCATTCATAGTCTGTGAACTGTTAAATTATTAATACCAAATCATAAGGAGGAGGGTGCAAGGATGTTTACTGTAGCCTCGCTTGTAGTTACAAAACAACCATGTGGAAACAAAGTAAATGCATGGCTCCAAGAGACAAGCTGGATGAATTCTGGTGCATGTATACCATGAACCTATGTTTATACCATGGATCATCAGTTGCTACTAAAAAATGGCGTAGAGCTCTGTCAGTATCTGATACTTCTGGAGAATTGTATGGAGGATGTTTGGAAGGATGTTTACCAAACAGTGGTTACCAGATTGTTTGGAATGAAAATGTGGTCCAAGGAGACGCTGAGATGTATGTGTGTATGTATACATGCATACACACACACACACACATATATAGCATATAATCGAGATATATAGATGTGTTGCTGTCTTTGAAAATGTAGCTGTTCATATGCTCCTGCTGCTCAGTTGCTTCAGTCATGTCCAACTCTTTGTGACCCCATAGACTGTAGCCCGCCAGGCTCCCTTGTCCATGGGAATTCCCCAGCAAGAATACTGGAGTCGGTTGCCATGCCCTCCTCCAGGGCATCTTCCTGACCTAGGGGTCAAACCCACATCTCCTGTATCTCCTGCATTGCAGGTGAATTTTTTACCTGCTGAGCCATTGGGGAAACCCAAGAGTGTGTGTGTGTGTGTGTGTGTGTGTGTGTGTATGTGTGTGTGTACTATTAATACAAATTCATTCTATTTGGATTTTATGGATTTTTTATATATTTATTGGATTTTTTTGATGTTTTAATTGGATCACAGACATGTCTTAATCATACTGGGGATCAGAGTTTATTTGCTATACAAATATCTGATATTTTATGTGGAAGAAAAACAAGTAACATCACTGTGAGAAAAAACCACCCACACATTGCCAGCATGCTCTCTAATTGTATGCATCCAGCTTGACACACACAAGGCAGAGAGATGCTCTAGGTACTTAGGAGATTGTGATGGCTTGTCTGTGCATCTTAGTGCATCACGCTACCATTTACACTAAGACTGTTCTGGGCAAACACGTCATCTGGGGATGTGGTACTTTCTCTGTTTTTGAACTTGAGGCGCCTTAGTCTCACATTTATATGTGCTGGAATCCGGCACACAGGATGACGGCTTGGGAGACCTGCTCATGATTTATTGTTTGCTGTGAGTCTCACCTTGAAGTCTCACAGGCTAGGAGAACTGAGTACACAATTCTACAGGAAATGTGCTCGTCATTCACACTCCGTTATGCAAATAGTTTATATGCGGTCATTAAAGGCTCTGATTTCAGAATTCTAATTGGAGTTCTGAAATGTATTACCTAGTGGGGCCTCAGAGTTCATGAACTGTCCCCAGGGTCACTCTCACCCTCATCCTAAGAAGAAGCTGATGGGTGTAGTGTGGAAAGTTGGGGCTGTTGGTTCTATGTGTAGCAGGACTTTGGACTCACAGGTTTCTTCTCGTTGACTTTAAAAAAGAAAACAACTATGGAGTGAGCAGCCTTGAGGGCCTTTAAGGCCATGGCAGGGCTCGCAGTTCAACCCTAGCACCCCCTCCACCTTCCACCTGTCTTCACTGCGGACTTTTCCCCGACCCGGTCCAGGCCTTGCCGCATCCTCGCCATCTTTTCTACTGCAGACTGACCCCTCCCGCCTGCTCAGCCTGCTGCCCTGCGGCATCCTCACCTTTAGCCCTGCCAGCCTGCCCTCCTGTTCCCCCGTGCCCCACCTGACCTGCGTCCCCAGGCTTATCACCCCCTTCCTCCACTGCCCTGCAGAGGACCAGGTGCCTTCCTGGTCCTTGCGGTCTTGGTACTGGTGGGAGCTGCAGGAGGGCGGGGGTCCTTTGTAGACATCCTGCCCCTGCAGGCCCACACTGTGTCACCCTTGGAATTTGCTGAGGGAGCGAAGGGATCCAGGTTCTCGTTATCGAGGGTGGATCTTGTAACAGTTCGGAGTGGGTCCTCAGAGGTACCTGTGAGTTTCCCTTGCCTACGGAGTGTCCCCAGGCTTATCACCCCCTTCCTCCACTGCCCTGCAGAGGACCAGGTGCCTTCCTGGTCCTTGCGGTCTTGGTACTGGTGGGAGCTGCAGGAGGGCGGGGGTCCTTTGTAGACATCCTGCCCCTGCAGGCCCACACTGTGTCACCCTTGGAATTTGCTGAGGGAGCGAAGGGATCCAGGTTCTCGTTATCGAGGGTGGATCTTGTAACAGTTCGGAGTGGGTCCTCAGAGGTACCTGTGAGTTTCCCTTGCCTACGGAGGTGGCCAAGTCCTCTGCCCAGCTGATATGAGGAGGACTGGCTCTGACATCATGTACCAGAAGAAAGAGGACCTCCAGTTAGCATTCTTCCTTTACTTCAAGTGTCCTCTTTCCTTGTGGAGTAAGGGCTAAAAGCAGGCTATAAATTGTTACGGGGTGCCAGCCAGGTGAAAGTGGGCAGGAGCTGCCCAGTGGGAGAGGGCTGACCTGCTCTTTGCTCTCCTGTGGGAGACAAGTGCCACCCCCCCGGCAGCTGCAGTGGCTCCTGCCTGCACCTCCGCCCTGCTAGCACTTACTGACTGCTCTTCTTTTCAAAAAAACGCTGTGTTAGCAAAGGAAACTATAAACAAAGTGAAAAGACAACCCTAAGGATGGGAGAAGATAATAGCAAATGAAACAACTGTCAAAGGAGTAATTTCCAAAATATACAAGCAACTTATGCAACTCAGTAACAGAAAAGCAAATAACCCAATCAAAAAGTGGGCAAAAGACCTAAATAGACGTTTCTCCAAAGAAGATATACAGATGGCTAATGAACACATGAGAAGATGCTCATTACTAGAAAAATGCAAATCAAAACTACAATGAGGTGTCACCTCACACTGGTCGGAATGGCCATCATCAAAAAATCCACAAGCAACAAGTGCTGGAGAGGGTGTAGAGAAAAGAAAACCCTCTAGCATTGTTGGTAGGAATGTAAATTGATACAGCCACTGTGGAAGACAGTATGGAGATTCCTAAAACAACAACAACAACAACAACAACTGGGAGTAGAACTACCATATCACCCAGCAATCCCACTTCTAAGCATATATCCTGAGGAAACCAAAATTGAAAAAGGCACACGTACCCTTATGTTCATTGCAGCACTATTTACAATAGCTGGGATGTGGAAACAACCTAGATGTCCATCATCAGATGAATGGATAAAGGCACTGTGTTACATATATACAATGGAATATTACTCTGTCATAAAAAGGAAAACATTTGAGTCAGTGTTAGTGAGGTGGATGAACCTAGAGCCTATTATACAGAGTTAAGTAAGGCAGAAAGAGAAAAACAAATATATATTAACACACACACACACACACGGAATCTAGAAGGATGGTACTGATGACCCTATTAACAGGGCAATGATGGAGATGGAGATGTTAATCTTCTCACAATCTTGGAGGCTAGCAGTCCCAGATCAAGGTGTGGGCAGGGTGATTCCTCCTGAGAGGCCTCTCTTGTTAGCTTGTCGATGGCCACCTTCTCCATCTGCCTTCACGTGGTCTTCCCTCTGTATGTCAGTGTCCTGCTGCTGCTGCTGCTAAGTTGCTTCAGTTGTGGTCCGACTCTGTGCGACCCCAGAGACGGCAGCCCAGCAGGCTCCCCTGTCCCTGGGATTCTCCAGGCAAGAACACTGGAGTGGGTTGCCATTTCCTTCTCCAATGCATGAAAGTGAATGTCCTCTTCTTATAGGGACACCAGTCTTGTTGGATTAGGACCCACCCCAGCGACCTCATTTTACCTTAATCACCCCTTTAAAGACTCTGCCTCCAAATGCACTTCCATTCTGAGGTGCTTTGGGTTAGGACTTCAACACTTGGGTTTGGGGACCCAGTTCAGCCCATAACAGATGCCAACCTGAGAGAGCAGGAGGGTTAGGCTCAGGCTTCCTTGAGAAGGCCAATCACCTGTTCAGGGCGGGAAGTGCAGGCTGGGCTCCTTTGGCCTCACCTGTTGTCCCTGTCACTCACTAGCTCTTTGGAGAGGGCTCTGGCTGAGGTGAGTGCACTTTCCTCCCTGTGCAAAGTGGCCAGGCCACATGGGGCTTTGGCAGCTCTGTTTACCTCGAACCATCCCACCCCCTGTCTTCCCAAGAAAATTGAGGTCATTGCAAGTCCAGTTCTCGTAGAGGCCTTGTTCCGTGTGTGTGCTCTGCATGACAAGCAGTACTGCTCAGACAATTCCAGCCTTCCTGGACACTCTGGCCCTGCTGTGCCCTCTGTCACCTCTGAAGCCTGAGCTACGAGCGCAGAGAATGGTCTCTGCTTTCCAGGCCATCCCCTGTGACACAGGCCATAGGGCATCACACCAGCCCCATGGCAGGCCTCATTCTTGGGCACACAGGCTTCTGTTCGGAGTGTCTGGGAGGTCCCAATGTTAACGCCCTTTTGGAGGTTGAATTTACCCATGTGTTAGCCGTCTGTGGACTGCAGGATGTTACATGTCAGGGCTTCCTCCTCTGCATGTGGCTGCACCGGGGCTTCTGTTAAGAACACAGTGGCCTGGGGCTAGGCCAAGCCTCCGCCTGGAACCAGCCAGAGCTCAGAGCAGGGAGGGGCTCCCAGTGTGGCTGTGTGTCTTGGCTCCTCCTATGGAGCTGTACAATTGTGTGTCACAGGTAAGTAATACCTGTGAAAACATCTGCTTAAGCATAATGCAAAACCACGCCTGTCAATCCAGCAAGCCCTTCAGGTCTTGACAGTCACTTCTAAGCAAGTATTTGCTTTTTTATGTTCTCATGTTTGTGACAGATACCCTTGTACATGAATGCTTTGAGATTTGGGCTTGGTTTTCACTGTGAAATAGATAGGGGCGGCTGTGAAACCTTCCCAGAAAGGTGGGAACTGGTGCCAAAACACTCTTGAACTTAAGGAAATCTTTGTGCCCTGTTTCAGAGGCTGTCATTGGGACAGCCTCAGCAATGATGCTGGAAACCATCTCCACCCAGAGTGGAAGGCACAGACCCCTTGCGTAGTAGGAGGGGATCACGTCGTGCCGCTCTCTTGTGTTCAGTCATGGCAAGGGGGGAACCCAGCTATTTCCTTGACTGACTGTTGCTAAGAGTTAATGGCACACCTTGGCTGGTGTTTTCCCTCTTGGTTCATATTGTCAATCTTAGCATAAATTGCCACACATTATATGTCTGAGAGAGATGCTCATTGTTAGCTACAGCTCTCCTTACTTTAGACACTGTTTTGAGGTCGGGAATGTGTTAAAACCAGTTCCTAGTGATGTCACTTCCATTCCATTAAAGGTTAGTATTAGCTCTTGGGATGTCACAGTGGGGATCAAGGAAGCTCCCAGACACACGTGCTTTTAGACAAATGCAGTAGTGAGGATGCCCGTAACTTTTGCCCTCCCTTGCTCTCCACCAGTCCCTAGAAACCCACAGGAGATGTTGCCATGTGTCAGTGAGTTGTTAGATGTGAATCACGCCTGCAGGCTGAGAACCAGGATTTCATTTGGTGCAGGACCCACCCCCATTAGTGGACTTCCCTGTTAGTTCAGCTGGTAAAGAATCCGCCTGCAATGCAGGAGGCCCTGGTTCGATCCCTGAGTTGGGAAGATCCCCTGGAGGAGGCCGTGGCAACCCACTCCAGTATTCTTGCCTGGAAAATCCCATGGACAGAGGAGTCTGGTGGGCTACAGTCCATAGGGTTGCACAGAGTCAGACATGACTGAGTGACTAAGCTCAGCACAGCACAACCCCATTAGTACAGGCTTCAAACAGCTATGAGGCAGGCCTGACTCCTCCCTTTTTGTAGCCCTCCACCCTTCCCCAGTCTTCCCCCTTCTACCGCATCCCTTTCTCCTCCTCCCGTCTCTTCTCTCTGGGGTTTCTGGCATGGAAGTCACTGTCTGATCAAAAGGAGTTCAGAGAACTGTGAAGCAAAATTGTCACTTTTGCCAGAAGAATGCCTGAAAATGCATGTGGTCATTTATAAAGAAACAGAAATAATAGGAAGTCAAGAGAAGCTGGTTCCCAGTTATTGCTAAGTCACAGAGGGCCAGGAAACAGCCCCACAGATTCTGGCCTTTAAAGGACTATAAGCTCCATGCTGGTTTATGAGCAAAATGATAGATTTCATACTGACATTTCAACTGGGCAGATTATCTGCATCTCTTTCAGAGAATGTTGGCTCAGAAGAATACTTCCCCAGGAGGGAAGGAGGAGGGAGGGAGGAAGGACCTTGTAGACAATTTGAGAACCCCTGAAGGAAGCAAGCCATTGAGATGGTGAGAAAGTTTTGACAGGTTGGGAGCCCTGGAACCTATTTTCCTTTCAGGGCATGTTCAGTTTCTAAGTGAGAGAGAGGGCCATGAGATTCAAGTGAAGAAATAGGATTGACCCTGTGGATTCTTGAAAAACAGCTGTCATTCCTGTAAGTGGACCTGAATTGACATCTGGGTCTCAGATCCTGTCTCTGGTATCGTTCCAGTGACGTGACTGTGGGCAGAATGTCGAAAGCAGCTGTAGTGAGCTGTAGTACCTGAATCTGCAGCATCAGCATGGACTGAAAATTGTTCGAAATGCAGATTGTTCAAAAGCCCAGATTCCTGGGCTCTGTCCCAAACGTGCTGAGCAGGGAAGCCCAGGGGTGGGCAATTCTGATACCTGCCTTGGGGAGCTTGGCGGGCCTGGGCTTCAGTCGGAGCCTGGGATATGAAAATCTCCTGTGCGTCTGCTGTGCCCCGAGGGCTGAGACCCAGCAGTTCCCGGTTGTGCAGGGCACTTCTCCATCAGGAGCCCTTCCGTAAGTTTGGGTCAGAATGCGGCTTGGCTCCCTGCTGTGGGCAGGTGGACTTCCTGGCTGTTTCTTGAGCTCTGCTTTTCTTGTGTGACATGCCAAAGGACAGACGATGGATGTTCAGATGACTGACTCACCAGTTAGGCGTTTAGGAGTTCTGAAATACAAAACCACGTCTCGTGTCTTTCCAGGGAAGCTGCCTCATTTGTTAGCATATATTCCAGAAACTTGGAAAGTGTCCTCACCCATCCACTCAGCACACTGAAATGTTTCCCGTGATGGTTGTGTGACGGGTTGGGCTGCAGTTGGGACCAAGGCTGTCCCATGCTCTGTGACCTGAGGGAGCTCTTTTTGCGTGTGACATGTGTGAGACGTACCATGTTGGGGACTGCTGGAACGGAATTCTTCCTGGATCTCCCGATGGGGTCAATACCCCTGCTTAGCCACTCAGACTACAGCCTGTCTCCTCATTTTTAGAGTGGAGTTTTGTCTGATTTCTGTTGCACTGCCCCCTAAACAATGTGGATGTCAAATGGCACAGGTCTTACCCCAAATGCTGTTCTTCTGCTTTCCCTCTCAATTGGGAAATTGGTGTTTATGATTTAGGTTTTGGTAAGCTGCAGCTTTCTGTGCCAGGCCCTTAGCTAGCTGCAGGGGTGAAGTGCTTGTCAAGTGATTGGAAGATTTGGTGGTCTGAATTCATGTGTTGGGGTGAGCAGAAATCTGCAGTTTTAAAAAAAGATAATTACTTTTAAAACATTACTGAGAAAAAAAAAATGTTACTGAAGCTTACTGTGTATTTTCATTTACACTTTCCCTGTTGGTGGTCTTGTTATCATCCAAGCAGTTTCAGGTAGAAGTGAGTGGAGTATGCAGATAAATCCAACTCATAAGATCAGAGGTCCCACCTCTTAGCATAGCTGTTCTCACGCCAGCTGTCAATGGGAAGACGTGGTGAAGCCTTGGCTTGACTTCCTGCCAAGTGAAGTGAAGTGAAAGTCACTCAGTTGTGTCTGACTCTTTGTGACCCCCATGGACTATACAGTCCATGGAATTCTCCGGCCCAGAATACTGGGGTGGGTAGCCTTTCGGTTCTCCAGGGGATCTTCCCAACCCAGGGATTGAACCTAGGCCTCCCACATTGCAGGCGGATTCTTTACCAGCTGAGCCACAAAGGAAGCCAAAGAATACTGGAGTGCATAGCCTGTTCCTTCTCCAGTGGATCTTCCCAACCCAGGGATCAAACCCAGATCTCCTGCATTGCAGGTGGATTCTTTACCAGCTGAGCCACAAGGGAAGCCCTTGGATTTGGTTAAATGGCTTACTTCTTTTTGGCCTCAGTTTACCTATCTGAAGCATGGATATAATAATGACTACGTCATAAGGTCATTGAAAGAACAAAGGATAATATTGTAAAATTCTTAATACATTCTCTGTCACATGATAAGTAGTCAACAAATCAGAAGTGTGGATGTTGCTGATGGAGTTAGAGGAGGGTTCTTTAGTTATGATATGATGAGAGCTGTCAGCTGAAAAATCAGATTAAATAAGGAAACATTCAGAAGATCTATACCTCACACACTTAATGTTAGCTCATAATGTGCATTACTTTACTGATATTTTAATTGAGGGGACCTCTTCATGAGTGCCATATCCTTCTCAAATCAACCACACCCAAAGTGCATTTCAGTGATTTCAGGCTTTTGATTTCTATAAAATGAACTAAAAGCTCCTAGATATTTTGAACTTGTAGAATCCTAATACATTTTTACTCCCTGCCGAAGTTTTATAGTTCTCATGTGTACAAGTACCTGATTATTTTTTAAGCAAATACTTTTTCCCCTGAAGTATTCAGCTTAGTTTTTCTAACAATGACTTTCTTCTTGTTAACATTTTTGTGTCATCGCATTTGGTAATAATTAACTAAGTAGCATAGTATAATAACATTACAGTTGGCATAAACAGGTTTGGTTCAAAGAGACATAGAGATAGTCAATAGGCACATGAAAAGATGTTCATCACTGCTAATTATTAGAGAAATGCAAATCAAAACTGCAATGAGGTACCATCTTACACTGGTCAGAATGGCCAGTACTAAAAAGGCTACAAGTAATAAATCATGGAAAGGGTGGGAATGTAAATTGGTGCAGCCACTATGGAAAACAGTGTGGAGATTCCTCAAAAAAGCTAAAAATAGAGTTGCAATATGATTCAGCAATCCCACTCCTGGCATATATCCAGACAAAACTATAATTTGAAAAGATACATGCACCCCTTTGTACTGCTATCAAGCAGACATGGAAACCTAAATGTTCATCGACAGATGAATGGATAAAGAAGATATGGTATATATATATTATATATGAGATATATATACAAAATGAAATATTACTCAGCCATAAAAATTAGGAAATAATGCCATTTGCAGCAACATGGGTGGACTTAGAAATTATCATTCTGAGCAAAGTAAGTCAGAAAGAGAGAATCAAATACCACGTGATATCAATTACATGTGGGATCTAGAATACAACACAAAGAAATGGGTCTATGAAACAGAAACAGGTTCACAGACAAAGAACATACTTGTGGATGCTAGAAAGTAAGGCAGGGTGGGTGGGGGGTGGATTGGGAGTTTGGGATTAGCTACATATAGGATGGATAAACAAAAAGGTCCTACTGTATAGTGTAGGGAACTATATTCAATATCCTGTGATAAACCATAATGAAAAAGAATATATATGTAACTGAATAACTTTGCTGTAAAGCAAAAATTAACACAACGTTGCAAATCAACTGTACTTTAGTTTAAAAAAAGAAAACAGTTTGGGAGAGCAGCTGACCTTTTGTGGCACAGAGCTTGATTGGTGCAAGCAGGGACACAGGCAGCAGTCTGGGGTGGAATGTGGGCATCCATCTCTTGGCGCCTTTTCAGAAAAAAAAAAAGAAAGGATCCTCTAGCAGATCAGCCTGGGCTTGTTTGGAAACAGACATCCTTCTGTCATATTATCATAATGTACAGTGATCTCACTGACCTCCCCAACAGGTCTAAATGGAATTCGTCCTTCTCCCTCGCCAAACCACTATTGCGTCTTCTCTCTAATTCTGTTCATAAATCACCACTGGGCCCTTTCTCAACGCCGCACACCCAGACACGTAGTCACAGAGCAGCTGGTTCTACCATGGCAATGCACATCATACACAATTTTACTTATTAACCTCAAATTAGAATTGAGCTTTATACTGAATTCCACCAGATTCTCAGCTGCCTCAATATACGCTTTGTGGTGTGATGTGTCCTCCTCTGCAGTGCTTATGTGTTGTGCTTGGTTATATCCTGGGAAGAATGTTAGCTGAAAATAATGTATGTCCTTATCCTTTCAGGGTGGGCAGTATTGATGATAGGCTGGAATTCAGTCAAATGTTTGAGCGCATTTCCATCATCCCATCCTTTTTCCTTCATTCAACTTACAGGGTGCTGGCTCTGGAGGTGAAAGAGAAGTGTGTGTGTGTGTGTGTGCACGCGCGTGCATGTCCTCATGAGTGCTGCTTTCCCTGAAGACACACCCAGAGCATGTGGGCATTTCTTCCTCTGCTGCCCCCTTTGCTTCTGAGTGTCTGCATTTTGAATTTTCTGTTCTCACGCTAGGAGCTGCAGCTTCTCTAGGCTTCTGGCTAGGGCTGAGGATGAAGGGTGTTATTTAGGGGCAGAGAGAGAGAGGAAGGGGAGCTAAATCTGATGAAAGAGAAGGAGCAGATGGGAGAAGGTGGACCTCAGGGGCTCCTCTGACCTCAGGTGTGCCTCGGGCTGTCTTTGGATCCTCACCTGTGAACTTAGGTCCCAGGTCTGAGGACTAATGCTAGATGAGGGGCCTCTCAGCTTGGCTCCCCACTCCTTCCCCAGCTCAGTGCCTGGGAAGCAGGTGGATCAAAAGCATATCATCCCATGACCGTTGTCAGCCAACCATGGATGTTACACAGTCGAGTGTGGGAGTCCTCTGTTAGTGCTGTGTGACTGTGTGTGTGGCAGTGGGCCTGTGTGTGACTGTGTGTTCCAGGGATACCGAGAGAAGGATTCTGAGGGCACTGGAGAATAGTCATCTGGCTTTTGAAGACCAGAAGCTGTTTAGTAGGTTGCAGTGATTAAACACTATTGGAGTATTACCGTGAAGTACTCTGGATAAGTAAGAGCTCTTTTGTGAGGAGAAGGAGGATTAAGGGCACATACCTTATTCCTGCAGAGCATTTCGTTTAAGCTTTTAAATCATAAAAGAAAGAAAAAGGAATTTTCCCAAGGTGGGTAAAATACTAATAGAGAGGGCTGGGTAATACAAATGAAGCTTTCAAGTGATCCAGTTCATTAAAATAGAGGAAAACAACTCAGAAGTCAAGGGCCGAAGGAATTTAACAGCTGTTTTCACTCATGTGTCTCATCTCCAGAGCTCAGCCCTGCAACCCCACTCTTAACCCACTGCTGTAGTTTCATCACTCGTTTGCTCTTGGTGGTAGATTCCAGGACCATGAGATGGCCTGGGAACTTTGGAGGTGTCTCCAGGAATCAGCCCTGGGCAAGAGCCAACCGAAATGCAAAGCAGCAGTTCAAAGGCAGGCCCAGGAGCACAGGCACTGGAAGTTCGTGGGTGGCCTTTCCTTCCCTGTGCCAGGCTTGGACCGAGCCTTGGTATTCTGTGCCTGTTACCTCCCGAAGACCAGCCACCAGGGTGGGGGCCCTGGACCCTGGGAGGCCCCCAGATGGGCCACAGGTTAAGAACAGGCCCTAGGTGACTCTGCAGCTGGAGGGGCAGGGCTCTGCTAAAACAGCTCCTGGGTCCTAATGATGTGTAAGATGGCTCAGTGCTTCAACTCAGGGGACTGTAGGAAGACAGAGGAGAGAGTGCGCGAAGGGAATGTTGACCTAAACAAAGAGGTAAACTGAGACCAGCTCCAAATTGTCCAAAGGATGAATTTGTTTGGGAACAGCAGAGAAATTGCAGTTCGGGACAGAAACTGCAGCAAGCTACGGACCAGGGTTTGGGGTAGGCCGTATTTAAGTGCAGGGAGTATAAAGAGGGGAGAGTTCGGGTAGGGTCAGTTAAAATAAAAAACAACCAAGACCTACTTGGAAGTTCCTCGAGCAGATAAAACCAGTCCCAACATACAAACAGGGCTCAGTTCAGCTGATTTTTCAAGACCAACGTGACCTGGGTCATTTGCTTGTTGGTGCCTCTGGAAACTTCCCAAGGTTAATGATAGGAGGCAATCTCTGACCAACTCCCTATCATTTAGAAAACAGATAGGATATATCAACATATATGTGCATAAATAATTATGTATCAAAATATAAATATAGAAATAAATCAGGGATTTCAAAGGAGTCAGTCCTTCAGTTTTGTTTTCCTGAGCGCCCAAGTGTGAGATTTTCCAGTTTATATCCTGCAGCTCCATTTTAGGCTGAGATTCTTTCAGAGGACAAAGGTGGTACTAAGCGGCTTCCACCGTGGCCACTGAATCAGGCAAGGCTTGGTGTCCATTGCTGCACTTCATGCTGTCAGAGGTGGGTGCTATTGCTGTTGTTTCAATTTCTAGACGTGCAGACTAGCCACAAGGAGGTCTCCTGATGTCAGACGTTTAGAAGTGTGTGTGCTTCTGGTGGTAATAGCCTTTGTGGGGTCACAGCCAATTAGAAATAAAATCTAAAATGCTTTCACTTAGAGAAGGGATGATCCTAGATAGTGACCTGGGCCTTGAAGCCCACTTCCTGATTCAGTAAGATTCTAAAGGCCATTGTGAAGCAAAACTTTTGTAGTCAGAATATTTCTTGAAAGCGACTGAGGCTCCATGGAGAGTACAGAGCTCTCAGCCTGGTGTGCAGGGCTCCAGGCGGTCCTGAGTGAATGCACATCCGTATTCACCCAGGCGTGGTGTGTGGGCCTAGGAGGACATGCGTGTAGGGCACTTCTCCACTTGAAGCCTTTTACAAGGGTGTCCTTCCTGAAGTGCACTGGGTCCTTCTCTGGAGTTCACATCTGGCTTGTGTGGATTTTTCTTTTTCACTTGTCATTTAAAAAAAATACAGAACATAAAATTTAGTATCTTAACCATTTCTGAGTGTACAATTCAGTCGTGTTAAATGTATTCACATTATTGTTGTGCCACCAACTTCCGAAAGTTTCTCATTTTGCAAAACTGAAACTCTGTACCACTTAAACAACATCTCTCCATTTCTCCCTTCCCTGGCCCCTGGGAACCATATTTCTGCTTTCTGTTTCTATGGATTTAATGATTGTTCTAGCTACTACACATGAATCATGTATTTGTCTTTTTGTGACTGATTTATTTCACTTAACACTATGTCCTCAGGTTTATCCAGGTAGTAGCATGTGTCAGAATTTCATTTTTAAGGCTGAATGATATTACATTGTATGGATGTACTGCATTTTGTTTATTCATTCATCCATTGGTGGATACTTGGGTTATGTCCACCTTTGGCTGTTGTGAATAATGCTCCTGTGAACACAAGTGTACAGATGTCTCTTCAAGACCCTGCTTTCAGCAGTGAAATTGCTGGTTTGTATGACAATCTTAATGTTGTATGGCAGTTTTTTGAGGAAGTACCTTATTGTTTTCCATAGCAGCAGTACCATTTTACATTCCCACCAACAATGCACAAGAGTGCCTATTTCTCACATCCTCACCAAAAATTGTTATATTCTATTGAGAATATAATATTGCTATATTCTCGTGGTTTTTGCTTGCATTTCTGTAATGATTAGTGATCTTTGAATGTGCTGTTGGCCATGTGTATATCTTCTTTGGAGAAATGCCTATTTTTGTTCTTTGTGATTTTCTGGTAAGCTCCTTTTATACTTCATGAGTCAGCATCGCTACATGGCCCTGGAATGCCCTGTGCGTGCTTCCTGGAGTCATTGCTCCTGGCGGTCCCTTCGCCTCCCCGGTGGTCAGGGAAACCAAGAAAACCCCACATTCTTTCCACCTGGGCTCTCCTGGCCCGTGTCGCCCACTCGGGCTGGATGCAGTCCATTTCCCATGGGCGAAAGCAGAAGTGTTTCTGGTGCTATTTAATGTTCTGTGCCTGTCCGTCTCTACAGCCCCTCACCCTTCTCTTTCTTTGCCAAGCCCCATAGTTGAAGTTGACTGTATTTTAATGGCCTGTTGAAGAAAGCTCTACTGCACAAAGTGCTGCCCTTACACCCTTGGGCTAATCCTTAGGCTAAAAACAGTGGTGCCTCTCAAAGTAGTTTCTTCTGCCCACCAGTGAGACTAGACAGGGGTCTCAAACTCATAATGTCTGTGGGGCTCCAGTATAATGTAAATGCCAATTGGGTGCTCCACCTAAAACCTTCCAAATTAAGGGAAGGTGTATTTGTGATGGGCATCACTGACCAATCAAAGGACCTGGTGACAGCTGCTAGTCTTAACCTCCCTTACCTAAAAGGGCGCCCTGGGCCACAGCCTGTCTGCCTGGAAGCCAAGACCTCATTGCTCACAGTGGCCCACACACCAGCAGTATCACTTTTCCTGGAAGCTGTTAGGAATGCAAAATCGTGTGCCCCACCCCATAGAGTCAGAATCTGCACTTAACAAGCTCTTTGGGTGGTTTGTGTGCTTGTTAAAGTGTGAGAGGGCTGGTCCAAAGGGATTACCTCAGAGTAGACACTCAGGCTCCTGGCTGCTACCCAGAGAATGGAAACGTATGTTCACACAAAAACCTGTCTACAATTGTTCTTCACAGCATTATTTGAAATAATTCAAATTTGGTAATAGCGGATGTCCTTCAGTGAATGAATGGATAAACCAACTGTGGTCCATTTATACCATGGAATGTGTGATCAGGTGTGTCTGACTCTTTGCAATCCCATGGACTGTAGCCCACCAAGCTCCTCTGTTCATGGAATTTTCCAGGCAAGAGTACTGGAGAGGGTTGCCATTTCCTACTCTAGGGGGTCTTTCTGACCCAGGAATCAAACCCATGTCTTTTGAGTCTCCTGCATTGGCAGGTGAATTCTTTACCACTGCGCCATCTGGTAAGCTCCATACCAGGTAATACTGTTTTGCCAGAAAGAAGAAATAATTAACTCTATAGGCATCAAATTAGATAACTCTAACAGGGATCCTGTTGACTGAAAGAGCCAGTATCAAAAAGTTATGTAGGAAAGGGAAAAAAAAAGTATATTCTCTTAGGTTCTGTGACTGGAGCCTGGGAATCAAACTGACAAAAGGAAACAGGAGAAAAGTCATACTGACTTTATTGATGTTGATATTTTTATATGCATGACAGCATCACAAAAGAAAAGTGAAAATCGAAAGATGTAATTTGGCTTGGGTGCTTATGTACCATATAAACAAAGAGCAATAAATTGTGGATATGTGATTAGACAAAGGAAGGAGGTTGGGGCTTTTTAAGGATAGTAGACTGTGAGAAAGTGACTAGGAAATATGTTGTGGGAATGAACAGTATGAAAAGGCAAAATGATAGGATATCAAAAGAGAATCTCCCCAGGTCGTTAGGTGCCCAATATGCTACTGGAGATCAGTGGAGAAATAACTCCAGAAAGAATGAAAGGATGGAGACAAAGCAGAAACAATACCCAGTTGTGCATGTGACTGGTGATAGCAGCAAGATCCGATGCTGTAAAGAACAATATTGCATAGGAACCTGGAATGTCAGGTCCATGAATCAAGGAAAATTGGAAGTGGTCAAACAAGAGATGGCAAGGGTGAACGTCGACATTCTAGGAATCAGCGAACTAAAATGGACTGGAATGGGTGAATTTAACTCAGATGACCATTATATCTACTACTGCAGGCAGGAATCCCTCAGAAGAAATGGAGTAGCCATCATGGTCAACAAAAGAGTCCGAAATGCAGTACTTGGATGCAATCTCAAAAACGNAGTGCATTTTCTTGGAAAAACTTTATTAGTCTTTGCCCTGCTTCATTCTGCATTCCAAGGCCAAATTTGCCTGTTACTCCAGGTGTTTCTCGACTTCCTAGTTTTGCATTCCAGTCCCCTATAATGAAAAGGACATCTTTTTTGGGTGTTAGTTCTAAAAGATCTTGTAGGTGTTCATAAAACTGTTCACCTTCAGCTTCTTCAGCATTACTGGTTGGGGCATAGACTTGGATTACTGTGATATTAAATGGTTTGCCTTGGAAACGAACAGAGATCATTCTGTCGTTTTTGAGATTGCATCCAAGTACTGCATTTCGGACTCTTTTGTTGACCATGATGGCTACTCCATTTCTTCTGTGTGGGCCACTGGAGAAAGGAATGACAAACCATTTCAGTATTCTTCCCTTGAGAACCCCATGAAGAATATGAAAAGGCAAAATGATAGGATACTGAAAGAGGAACTCACCAGGTCAGTAGGTGCCCAATATGCTACTGGAGATCAGTGGAGAAATAACTCCCAAAAGAATGAAGGGATGGAGCCAAAGCAAAAACAATACCCAATTGTGGATGTGACTGGTGATAGAAGCAAAGTCCGACACTGTAAAGAGCAATACTGCATAGGAACCTGGAATGTCAGTTCCGTGAATCAAGGCAAATTGGAAGTGGTCAAACAAGAGATGGCAAGAGTGAACGTCGACATTCTAGGAATTAGCCAAGTAAAATGGACTGGAATCGGTGAATTTAACTCAGATCACCATTATATCTTTTTAATATAAATATAAATGACATTTCTTAGGTAAGTAATTTGTGCAACTTATTAAAAAGAATGACAACAAAAGTTAGCAATGGATAAATGGAAATACACTTTTTAAGTTTCTTATACTTTATATTAACTTATATGAAATCATTTGAAGATAAACTGTGATAAATAGTATAACCCCAAAGCAACTAATAAAAAAACAAGATGTGACTAATACAATCAACACGAGATAAAATCCTAAAAATATTCAGTTTATCCAAAATAAAGCAAAAAAAAGGAAACAAAGAACAGATGGGACAAATTTTTTTTAAAATAGAAAAACATGGTAGACTTAAACCTACCAATATAGGCAATCACATGCAAATGACCTAAATACCACAATGAAAAGAAGGATCATATTTAATTCTTTAAAAAGGCAAAATCCAGCTATATGCTTCCTATAAGAAATGTGCTTTAAAGATACAAAGAGAAATTGTACTACTTCGTACTGAAGTGAAGTGAAGTGAAGTCACTCAGTCGTGTCCGACTCTTTGCGACCCCAGCAGTGAACAAATGGAAATTGAAATTAAACGATACAAACTACATGGGGATTTTAACTCTACCTTTTATTACCTGCTTAGTGGCTTTTTAGTACAGTAACCTTTCTTATTGAAACACTTTCTACTTATCAGAGATCAACAGAGAAAACAGAAACCATTCTAGGATTTCAAGTAGAAATACAGGAATTGGGTACTTAGAAAATCATTGGAATGAATGAAGAGTGGACTTCAGGGAGCTAGTGGTACACCTACCCCAGGTCTCACAAAGCTACAGGAAATCCCTACCAAAGTTACATCTGTTTCATAGCCAAAAAGTGAATCATACACTAACAAACACAATTGTAGGAAACATAGCCTGTGCTTTTCAAGCCTCCATGCAAGCCTTCTGAGTCTCACAATGGAGGAACCTAAATTATACCCAGAACCCTTGTAGAAAGGGCCTCTTGAATACATGATCTCTAGTTTCCATCTTCTGAGTAACATATTTGAGCATAGAAGGGCTTGAGAATAAATGCTGATCACAAACTGTCAATATGCTGTAGCAGGTTGACTTGTGTCCTTCCTAAAGATATTTTCAAGTCCCAACCCCCAATACTTGTGAATATGGCCTTGTAAGGATCTTTGCAGATGTAATCAAATTAAGATGACTCATACTAGATTAGAATGGGCTCTAACTCCAATGACTGATACCTTTTTGAGAGAAAACAGAGGGAAATGAACATATAGGGAAGAAGGCCACATGGCAGTAGAGACAAGAGATTGGGATGATGCCAGGTATAAGCCAAGGAACACCAAGGATTACCAGGAGAAAACCAGAAGCTGGAAGAGGCAAAGAAGGATTCTTCCCAAGAGCCTCCATGGAAGAATGACTCCATCAACACTTTGATTTCAGACTTCTAGCATCCAGAACTGTGAGAGAATACATGTATCTTACTTTAAGCCACCAATTTGTAGCAACTTGTTATGACAGCCTTAGGAAATTAATACATCAGCTTCTACATCATCAAGCTCCTAATTTTCTTCCTACTTTACTTGCTACTCCTATGGTCTCCTTTGTAGGATCTTCCTTTCTGACCTGTAAATATTGTAGTGCTCCATGACTTAGTTCTGGCTGTCTACCTCTCTCACTCTACATTGTCACCCTAGGTGAGTTCATCCACTGTTGTTGTTTAGTCATTAAATTGTGTCCAACTCTTTTGTGACCCCATGGATTGTAGCCCGCCAAGCTCCTCTGTCCATGGGATATTGCAGGCAAGAATACTGGAGTGGGTTGCCATTTCCTTCTCCAGGGGATCTTCCTGACCCAGGGATTGAACCTGTGTCTCCTGCATTGGCAGGTGGTTCTTTACCACTGAGTCACCTGGGAAGCCCCAAGTTAATCCATTCAGCTCAGTTCAGTCGCTCAGTCGTGTCTGACTCTGCGACCCCATGAATTGCCGCACGCCAGGCCTCCCANGCCATTTCCTTCTCCAGGGGATCTTCCTGACCCAGGGATTGAACCTGTGTCTCCTGCATTGGCAGGTGGTTCTTTACCACTGAGTCACCTGGGAAGCCCCAAGTTAATCCATTCAGCTCAGTTCAGTCGCTCAGTCGTGTCTGACTCTGCGACCCCATGAATTGCCGCACGCCAGGCCTCCCATTACCATGCTTTAACTAGCAATATGTTGATAATCTCTCAAGTTTATATTTCCAAACCTGATTTCCCCCAGGTTGGATATAGATTTTATATCCAACTGCTTTATCCTCACTTGGATATTTAAGAGACATCTCAAACTCATTTTATTCCCTCCCCTCCCAACTTTTCCTCTCTCAATAAATGATACTAATATCCCCATATAGCTGCTTAAGTAAAAAATCTATCATCATTGATCTTTTCCCTCTCTGTCATTCCATCCCTTAGGAAGTCCTCTCAAGTTTTCCTCCAAATATATCTCAGATTTGCTTGTATCTCTCCAGCTCCATTGCCAACATCCTGTTCCAAGTCATTATTATCTCTATGTTGGACTAGTGCTATCCTTCTAATTGGTCTTCTTGCTTTTGCTCGTGTACCCACACTATTCGTTTACATACAACCAGGGCAAATTTTAAAAATATATAAATCAGGCCATGTTACTCTGCATAAAGTCTTTCATTGACTGTGGATTGCCTGGAAAATAAAATTCAAACCTACCTCTGTGGCATATAAGATCCTGTATGCATGGGCTGCCCTCTGTCTACTTGTCCCATCTTCTTGGACTATAATGCTCCAGCTACACTGGCTTTTTTCTTTTTTTGATGCCTGAACACACTAAGCTCTTCCGTACTTCAGGCAGGCCTTTGCACTTTACCGTGGACTGAAAGTTTGTGTCTCTCCCATCCTGCCAGATTTATATTTTGAAACTGAATCCCCAGTGTGATGGTATTTGGGGGTGGGACCTTTGGGTAGTGATTAGGTCATTCAATCCCTCGTGAATAGGATTAGCGCCCTTAAAAGAGTCACAGGAGAGTTTGTTTCCCCTCTGTGCTGCCATGTAAGACACAGTGAGAAGGCCGTCTTTGAACCAGAAAGTCTTCACCAAATGCTGAATCTACTAGCACATTAATCTTGGACTTTTTAGTCTTTAGTACTATAAGAAATAAATTTCTGTTGTTAAGTCACCCAATCTATGATATTTTTCTCGTAACAGCCCAAATAGACTAAGACACACTTGACACTCTCTCTCCTTACAATACTCTCCTCAATTCTTAATAGATAACTCCTTCTCATACTTCAGGTCTCAGTTCAAATGTCATCTCCTTCGAGGGGGCTTTTCTTCACTATTCTAAGTAACTTATTAGTTACTCCTTACTACATCTTAACACTAAAGAAATTTTGGCACTTATTTAAAATTATCTTATTTCTGCAGGTTCTTAATTATTTTACTAGAGTGTAAGTTCTGTGAGAGCTAAGATCATGTCTTTTGGTAATGCTGTATCCACAGTACTTTGCATGTGGCCTGTTGTGGATTCTTGATGGAAAATCTTAATAAATGATGAATGAATCTAGCAAATCTTTAGGTCATGAAACGTTCTAGATTCTCACAGTGAGAAATGAGTAAACTTTGAGGCTAATTAAAATCTTTGTCATTTAAAAAAGAAACCATCATAGCCAAGTGTTCATAGTCTAGCATCCAGTGGAACCAGAGAATATTAAAGGGTGAATAAATCTTAAGAATATAATAGATGGAGAAATATACCATGTTCATGGATTGGAAGAATCAATATAGTGAAAATGAATATATTACCCAAAGCAATCTACAGATTCAATGCAATCCCTATCAAGCTACCTGTGGTATTTTTCACAGAACTAGAACAAATAATTTCAAGATTTGTATGGAAATACAAAAAACCTCAAATAGCCAAAGCAATCTTGAGAAAGAAGAATGGAACTGGAGGAATCAACTTACCTGACTTCAGGCTCTACTACAAAGCCACAGTCATCAAGACAGTATGGTACTGGCACAAAGACAGAAATATAGATCAATGGAACAAAATAGAAAGCCCAGAGATAAATCCACACACATACGGACACCTTATCTTTGACAAAGGAGGCAAGAATATACAATGGAGTAAAGACAATCTCTTTAACAAGTGGTGCTGGGAAAACTGGTCAACCACTTGTAAAAGAATGAAACTAGATCACTTTCTAACACCACACACAAAAATAAACTCAAAATGGATTAAAGATCTAAATGTAAGACCAGAAACTATAAAACTCCTAGAGGAGAACATAGGCAAAACACTCTCCGACATAAATCACAGCAG